>BSBK01002151.1:0-316883 GCA_027943335.1 Chamaecyparis obtusa | reverse complement strand
AGTACATATAGATATGCACACACACACACACACACACACAACACACACACACACACACACACACACACATATATATATATATATATATATATATATGTGTGTGTGTGTGTGTGTGTGTGTGTGTGTGTGTGTGTGTGTGTGTGTGTGTGCATATCTATATGTATCTATATATATATGTATACATATATATATAGATACATATAGATATGTATACACACACACACACACACACACACACACACACACACACACACACACACACATATATATATATATATATATATATATATATGAAGATAGGAATATTTAGCGATAAAATTCCTCAGATTCTCTGTATTCTATATTTTAGTAGAAGACTTTGCTAGTTCTAGAGTTTAGATAAGAAATTATTCTATGGATTTGATGATATGTTAGGCCAAAGCAAATTTATGTTTACTCTATCAATTAATAAAATTCAGTTCAAATGGTAATAGTAAGTAATGTCTGCATAAAAAGCCCTTATAAGTTTAAGTATTGGTGGTATAGATGATGTAGACTGGCTTTTCCTTGGTCGTGGATGCTAGATTTTATCCTTCTCTGATGCATATTTTAGTATAGATAGATTGAGATATTTTATAGAAAGATTGTTATTATTAGTATGAATATTTCATTAATCTTATCGTTTTATGCATCGAGATAGTAGGTATCCCAGTTCTTAGCTAGCTCTCATAGTAGATTTCACAAGTTAGGTATTTCAGCTGGTATACATTTATTAACATTAAATAGGAGTATTTTAAATCTTAGATCTATGTTAATATTCTAAAAATGCAAGATTATATCCATCTGTGAATTAGGATTTATGTTGTCATCCATGGGGGATTTAAATGGAGGTTTACATAGATAAATGCAAAAATATAATTATTTAAGCAACATAGAAACATATATATATATATATATATATATATGTGTGTGTGTGTGTGTGTGTGTGTGTGTGTGTGTGTGTGTGTGTGTATGTATGTATGTATGTATGTATGTATGTATGTATATCTATGTGTGTGTGTGTGTGTGATTTCATCCAGTTTTGTATCACCTAGACTACCTATCCTTTACTCAAACTCAATTCTTGCCCAATCATGAGTTTAAGGATTTTTTATTTTTTCCTCATTTATATGTATTCTTTCGATTCAATAATGGCATTTTCAGGTTTGCTTGGATCTCTTTATCTTTCTTTATGAGAGTACATGAAGGCTCTGATTTCTTAAAACTATGGTTGTATTCTTACTGATGTCCTTTTCAAAGGTTTTAGGGCCTTCAATCATTAAGGTTTTTATGGATATATCTAAAGACATAAATTCACGCATAAATATTCACATTAACATTCATAAATTTTTAATAATTCCTCTTAGGTATATTTTCCTATGTGCCCTGTGTTAACATCTCATCCTTTTATAGATATTTTTACTTCTACTCTTTGTAGTTCATTAGCTTTTATTTTCTAAAAAGTTTTTATAAATGATCTTCGGGGATGACTGGTCTCTTTGCCTTTTAAGAAAATGAGCGAGGCTTTCCCAATTTTGGTGACAGTTTAAGCTTAATTCATTTTTGCTCAATCCTCATCTCTAAATTATATTATGTCATGTTTCCTCATAATTGACTGAGGATAATATGATCTTTAGAATAACCGCTTTAGCCAGTATGTAGTTCACACATGAAGCACAATCAACAACAGGACGAATGAGATCAAAGATGATTCTGTTTCCCCCTGATAGAGATCTAGCATTAAGGAGTATTGGCAGAATCACTTTCTGGCGAGCTTTATCTGGTAAGGATTTAGATCCTTTAAAGCATATAAATAATCGGGTAAGTTCAGATTTTTGCCATTCACTCATAGATTAGTATATATATATTCATTAGCATAGATTTCCTAGATATATAAATATGTATGTAATTAGATGTCTACCATTAAGGGCAGTAAGGAATCTTTCTAGTTCTTGTTTTGAGGTTAATATCTTATAGTACAGCTACATTGCCATACATATATATAGTCATTTGCATAGATTTTTAGACTAATGTATATATTAGACATTTATATATTTATTGATTCATTGTCTTACATATTATCTTATATAAGATTTACATATTTATTCTTTATCTTTTAGTAAGGTTTTTCAGGTTTTTAGATAGTTTATCTCTCACCAGTCTTTAGGTAATTTTTCTTCCTATGAACTATCATATACTTAGAATAAGATTAGAGGAAGTTTTTCATTAGCCGAATCTATTGGCACATATAATTTTATATTAAAAAGGATAATATAGGTGGTTGCATATTCATATTTATAAAAAATTTTATTATCCAAGAATCACTTGGACCGAAGGAATATGAATCGAATAGCCATAGGAATAATTGCAGAGGAATATGAAATGATTCCCATCTACCTACTATTAGTTTTTTAGGAACCTTCACAATATATAGGACAAAATTCACATTACGAAAGACATCTCCTTAAGAAATGGCAACCCCAATAAAATTAAGATGCCCAAATAAACAGGTTGCTTTCAAAGGAAAAATTTCATCCAAAAGAATAAAGAAGATAATACTGATAAAATTCAACATTGTAGTAAGAGCAATATCTATCATTTTAGGCAACAAATTCAAGGAGAATATTAATAGACATCGTTTCAACTCGAATATCCTAGCTATGTTTATCGCCTCAGCCATACAGGTGGACCCAGACATAAAGGCCATTGGGAACCTATGCAGAAGAATTTTCAAGAAGTATTTAATGGATCTAGACAAAGTTCTAAATAGTATACACTCTGATTTCTCCATCCCCAAGCCCATAGATTATGATAGAAGAATTGTCAACCAGAATTGTGTATCCACATTCCCTATTCTTGAAATGGAAGACTGGGATAGGTTTTTAGCAGAAACCCCTTCCATCAGAAGAAACTTGGATTTACTACTATTTTTCACCCATGTAAGGCCTCCACCTGATATGAATTGGATGAATGAGTTTATTATGGATGATGGCATTAGGCTCAAACTGTTCAAGGAAGATAAAGACTCTTCAGCATCCTCAAGCTCTTCAAGGATGTCCTAAAAAGTCATCTCAATGATAGAGGCTTAAAATTGATATTCTTAGAGAATTGCAAATAGAGGGTTTAATTCAGGATGTGAAAACCCTCTACATTCCACTTTTATTTAAGGAAATCAATTAAATCTTTTTGTATATGAATCTATAAAGGTTTGATATTAACACGCTTTTTTTGCTTTCGTAAATTAAATGACATTTGGGCCTCATAGAAATAACGTAATTCCTACCAAAAATAATTCTTAATAATAGTAGCTAACATAGCAAAGTAATTTATAATTACTCTTTGAAGGTATGATTCTTTAATTGACAAGCCCCTAAGTAAGTTTTTCTCTCATACCCAATTCACATATATCAAAACATATATATGAGAATATAGTTTCTTCTCCATGGGTGTATTAAATCTGGTATGGATGCATTATTCAGAATGAAAGGAGAGTTGTTCAAACTAATTTTATTTCTCTGATCAATTATTTCAAAAATAATATAAGCATTAGATATATAAATAGAAAGATGTCCCCCTTTTCTTTCTAAGTGTTTTAAAAATGGTAAATTAAGCTTAGACACACCTTATCGGTGTCAAGATTGGCCTCTATACTGGCTGGCAAGATTTTGCACGGGTGTACTATAAACACATGATACTGAGTAGGCAACCTTGTGGTGACTTTTGAAATTGGAACCTTATGATATTACTATATTAAATGTCTTTCCCTATTGCACTTTAAGAGAATTCATGGTATGTTTTATAAAATGGTTAATCAAAATCTTTATTAATTAAAGGCTTTATTGTTAACTCTAGGATCTGGTTTCATATCGTTAATACATAAATTAGCTAAGGTTATCTTAGAACTAATCCTTCAATAATATAGTGGTTCATATATATTTATGCATGTATGCAATGGGCTAAGGAAGCTTATCCCCTTCTCAAGATATATTAAAATAGGAAAACATAGGATGCATAATTCACTTTTGGATACGATGAGTATTAATGATAAGTTAGTGATAGGATACAATTACAATTACAGATTTTCTTTGTACATACTAACAGTGATCTTAGCCAAATTTAGTTATTACAGGCAAAGGGGGGCCAGAAGACATCAGAAGTAAACATACGACACCTTTGGTTTAGGGAAGGAATCACAAATCAAATACTCTTTGCCCTACAAATAGAGTTATAATTGGTGAAATATAGACAAAGCATTGAGTTAAATAGAAAATGACTAATTCAAATAATGGTATGCTATCTTCTCCATGAGATAATATGGACAAGGCCAAGCTAATAATAAAAGTGGTAATTATTTGTAATAAGAGGGTATGCCCTCTTAGATCTTTATGTATTAAAAATTGAACTACGGTCCCAGGCAAGGCTGGAGGTTTTCTCAACCCCACTCTTTCCTACCAACGCCTGCACTGAGCGGGGGATTTTTTGTAACTATTTTAATATGATTAATATAACTCTTGGCTTCGACCTTTTACCAAAAAAAAAAACAAGTAGTATCATAATACGATTCAAACTAGAAGCAACATAAGAAGCAACATTATAAGCAACATTAGAAGCAAAACTAAATGAAACAAATGGTGATAATGGAAGCAAAACCAAAAGCAACACAAGAAGAAAAAATAGAAGAAAAACTAGAAGCAAACAAGGAAGCACACATTGAAGCAAAACTAGAAGAAACAAAGGATGTTATAATGGAAGAAAACCTAGAAGAAACACCAAAAGAAAAACTAGAAGCAAAATGTGAAGCAAACCTAGAAGAAAAATCAAAAGCAACAAAGGACATTATAATGGAAGCAAAACTAGAAGCAAAATGGGAAGCAAACCTGGAAGCAAAATCAGAAAAAACAAACAACATTATAATGGAAGAAAACTAAAAGCAAAATGGGAAGCAAAAATAGAAGTGGGAAGCCAAATTAGAAGCCAAACTAGAAGCAACAAATGACATAATAGTAGAAGCATATCTACAAGCAAAATAGGAAGCCATTTTTGAAGCAAAACTAGAAGCAAAAAAGGACGATATAATAGAAGAAAATTTGGAAGAAAAATGGGAAGTCAAACTAGATGCAAAATTAGAAGAAACAAAGGACATTATAATAGAAGTGACATTGGAAGCAAAATAAGAAGCCAAACTGGATGCAAAATTAGAAGCAACAAAGGACATTATAAGAGAAGCAAAACTAGAAGCAATTCAAGAAGTAAAATTGGAAGCATAACGAGAAGAAAAACATGGAGCATAATTGGAATCAAAAATTGGATGCCAATTTTGGCATCATTTATGAAACAATACTCATTGCAAAGCAGATGCAACTGCTCACTTCTTTTCTTGGTGTAATAAATAGCATGTGCAAGATCTTGGCACAATGGTCGGTGCAAAACCTGGCCCAAACGGTGGCATAAATTGTGATAGTAAATATGACACTAAGTGATCGATGTGTATGGGTGTCAACTTTTTTGCCAACACATGGGCTCATTTTAGAACCAAAATCACACTAAAAGTCGGCACTATTTTCATGTTTTGCTATAGTGAGAGTACTAAGTGTAATTATGTGTTTTTGTTCCCTTGGCAATGTTACCTTTTTTCACCTCCCACACTTGCAAATAGCCAATTTTGGAATTATAATTAAAAGTACCCTATATTAAAAAATCTTTGGACAACCTACAAATTCTTAAAAATCTTTCAATATCATTTAGAATTTTCCAACGGTGATGCCATCCCATCATAAGAAAACACTTCTTTTTAGTCGTATGATATCAACCCTTCCTTTTTTGCCACATCATAAGTCCATATGGAGGTAAATTTGCATTCAAACTCGCTTTCTATTCCATGTTATGCATAGTCATCAAATTCAAATTTCTTTTCTCAAAACTTAAAGATTGCCCCTTACTCATTTTTAAAGTATCTATCCTTTCCCTGATAAGTTAAAAATTCATACTTAACAAGAACCCCCAAAATATTCTAATTTTAATTCCCTTTTTTTATAATATAAAAAAAAATTCCCATAAGAAGGGTCTTCACTTGGTGTGGGAGGTGTTCTTCATTTCTCTAACATCTAACTCCCATAGGCAACCCCATGGCTTCCATAACATTTGCTACACTATTTCCTTCCCTATAAATGTGGTTCATGGTAAAGGAGTCAAATCCAAATAGAAGAGTTTTGATATCCTCCAAAGCCCCTTCCAAAAACCAATTGGCACCGCTTGACCCCTTAGTAGCTTCAATTATAAGTTTGGAATCTCCTTCTATGTCAAGAGTTTTAATTCCAATTGAGATAGAAAATTTAATTTTCCAAAAGAGGGCCATAAATTCAACTTGATTGATGGTATAACCATTTAGCCTACCAAAAAAGGATGCAATAAGTTCTCCTCTAGAGCATGTTATCACCCCTCCGCCAGCAACATTTTCCTATTTAGCAACACCATCAAAGCTCGTACCATCCAACAAGAGGAGGTTTCCATCTCACTCTATTCCTTGCTAATCTTTTAGTGTTATCAAATTTAGCATAAGTCATTAGAAAATTATAGTTCTTTGAAATTATATTATCCCACTGGATAGGAGGGTAGTTGGGAAGCTTCTAATTGGTAATTGATAAATTCTCTATCATCAATTTGCACTTAGTTCTACAGACACTTTCCATCAAATTTTCACTTTTCTTAAAGAGTTAGTTGTTATCTCCTTCCAAATGCTCCAACAAACATTGGTGGGGGGGGGGGGGGGGGTATTTGAAGCCATAATTGTCTCACTAAGGGGTTGTAAGTAGGGCTCCTTCACTCTAGTATAAAATTTTGAATGTCCCTGTTGAAAACCCATGGTATATCCAACTTTTCCAACATTGTTTGCCAAAGTTGCATGACAACTTGATAATTGAGTAAAAGGAGGGGGGTAGTTTATTTCTCTTGTTTATAACAATGCATCTATTTAATAGTTAAAATCCTCCTTTAAAAAGTCTATGTTGGGTTAGAATTTTGCTATGCATAGTTGTCCGTCAAATGAAATTGATCTTAGAAATTAGTTGTGGGTTTTAAACTTTTTGCTAGCAATTTGGAGTACTTTCATTCTTTAACAACAATTTGTAAGTCGATCAAACTAAAAAATCTCCTTTTTGGTCCTTCAACCAAAATAACTTATCCTCTGTACAGAATAGAGGGAGGCGAAGCTTGTATATGCTTCTTTGAAGATCAATAGCTTTTTGGATCAATTTGGGTTTGTTCTCACAACATTGTGAAATATCCTTCCATCTTAGAAATGCTATAGTGTAATCAACTATATGTGGGCCAAATAATATTTTTGTAGTATCCATCAGTTATATATAGTTTAGATCATCTACTAGGGCATTATCCCCAACCCATATATCTTTCCAAAGCTTGATTTTATTGCCATTGTGAACCCACCATCTCATGTGATCCTTAATTACACCTCTATAATTGAGGATATTATTCTAGATTTTTGAACCTGGGGGGTAGCCATTTAAGGAAAGAATTTAGTAAAAATTATCAAAGTTGAGGTATTTGGCCCTTGTGAAGCTGCAATAGTCAAAATTTTCAAGGGTAAGTTCCCATCCCATTTTGGTAATTAGGGGTTTATTTATAACTATCAACTTCCTTATCCCTAATCCACCTTGGTATTTAGTTTTGCACACAATATCCCAGTTAACCAAAGCTAATATTTTCTTTTCTTCAACTCTTGTCCAAAGAAAGGTTCTCTATATTCTTTCAAGTTTCTCTGTCATATTACCAATTTTTTTGAAAAGGGAGAGGAAATAAACATGATTACCCTAAAGAGAAGCAATAAGAAGATAGATCTTTTTGCGCTGCTTCACAGTTTACCTTTCCATAGATAGCCAATTTCTCTTGTAATATTTCTAGTATATTATTCCAAAATGTTGGGGTGACATCCTTGATAGGGAGGGGAATACCAAGGTAAGTACTTGATAAAACAACACACTAACTTTAACCCTTGTATTGTCTAGAGTTAATCATGTTGAGAAAGTTATTGCCTAGGAATTTCACAAGCATAATGAATAAGTGAGGTGATAATGGGTCACCTTGCCTTATCCCCCTATCTTCTTTGAAGAAACCTCCCGGGACTCTGTTCATTAAGACTAAGAATTAGACATTTTCCACACATTCCTTTATGAGGTTTATTAGTATTTTATTAAAACCCAATCTCTCAATAACTTTGTGTCATGCCCAAAATAAACTACATAAAAATGCATAATTTTTTTTTTAAAGCATCAAAGATTGCACAAATACGGAAACATGCAAGCTAGGGTGTTAGTGCTGACGTGAGAGGGGGGTATCATAGCCAACAAGGTCATGTGGTGATGTCACATGCATAACCTGAGTTGGCCAATCCCTCTCCACTACATGTGTTGGGGTTGACTATCCCTAAGTGACACGGTCAAACAAGGTGGTCAAAGGTGTCAACAGGAAGTGAGGTTAAGGTAATGCTAGGAACATCTCCCTAGGGTTAAGAATAGGAGCGTTTGTAAGGGTAACTCGCTTAATAATGTAAATGTACATTTCCCAAATACATAGACTAAGAAGGGTAGTAAGTTGAATTATGAAACAAGCTGGATAACTATACTAAGCTTCTATATGCTAACATATAATTGAATTTGTATTTCCTACTCTGTAATCTCAATATAACACAACTGTGAATTAGGACATTCCCACTAAGTTAACACCATTAAGAAGAGTCATGATCACATCACCTAATTGAAGTAGGCTTAAAGGATGGAGGCATTCACTAAATCATTTCGTTAGTACTGTTTATATGAATGTGCACTCCTAGCCCATTATGTTCGAGGGTTGATAAATTTAAGTCAAGTGACAAGTTGAATAATTTTAGGAATCCATTCGTTGTATCCATTGATGCGTGATGTCATTATAATTCGTAGTTAGGAATCGTTTAACACATGCATTTAATGTCACATTTATTCTTTTTAAATTTAACATAATAATTTTTACTAACGACAATAATTATTCCAATTCCCCATATGACTAAAGATGTTAACTTATATATGTATATGACTATTTAGTTAAAAAATTATTTAAAAAGAATTAATAATTTCTAACTAATATACTAACTAAATAAGTAAGCAATAATATATATATATATATATATATATATATATATATATATATATATATATATATATATATATATATATATATATATATATATATATATATATATATATATATATATATATATAAACAATAGATAAAAATAAAACCTTTACTTTTTCTTATAACCAAATTTACAAATTAAAATTATCTTAATGAGAATTTAATTAAATAATTAAATAAAATAAGGTTTATGCGAATATAAATCATACTTAAAAAAAAAAAAACCTTTTTGCTAAAAAGGGAGGGTCGCGGGCCTGCACTACCGTGCGCAAGGGAGTACCCTGTCGCGACAGTGGTACCCGCCCTTGTCACGACACTATCGTGGTAGGGAAGGTACCCTGCCATGGCAGGAGTACCACATGTCACGACAGGCTTACCACCTGTCATGGCAAGCCCTTTGCGTAGTAGGTCGGGGGGTGTGGGGACCACCCAGCCCCTCCCAAAAAGTTATAAGTGTTTTTTTTTGAAAACTATAACATGCGAAACTTAGGTTAGTTTTTTTTCTTTTTCTTTTTCTTGTCATTAAATTTTGATTTAATATATTTTTTTTTGTTTAAAATGAAATTTGATTTTATTTATATATTTATGAGAGGCTTTTTCTTTTGGGCTTCTTGGGTGGTGACCCAGGTGGGTCCCACCCAAGTTGACTTGATTATAGTCTGAATAGGCTATAGCTTAATTGATTTATTTTTTTACAAGTGGTTATAAAAATGAATAGTTTATTGACAGTGGTTTTTTTTGGAATTGTATGGGAAATTTATTTTCTTCTCCCATACAAATTCCAAAGACTTGTAGGTCTCTATTTGGGGCCTTTTTGAGTTTTTTCTTTCTTAGTTTTTTTGTTTACACTCCTCTATTGGTTTGATTTTATTTTGATAGCTAAAGGAAATGTAATGTAATTCTTTGTTTTGAATGCATACTAGGAATTGATAGAACTTTATAGATTGATTAAAATGCTACTTCCAAATAAAGACTACCATTAATATTAAAATAGCTAAACTTTTAGGCTTCCTTATCCTTGCTATTTTCAAACATGAATACCCATTCTACATAGTATTGAATTAAAATGCTAAGGAGAGATTACTTCAACAAATTTTTGAGAACACTACTTAACAATTTCAAGGCAATATTTCAACTTTGTTTCATTTCCTAACATTGATTTCAACTTACATTATTACAATAATGAAATGACTAATTTGAAGAATTCCACAAAAATGGGTTACAAGAGACATGGAAACAAAGATCCCTCCTTTTCATCATAGTAAACTTACAATATTACAAATACACATTTTCACAATGGAGAGAATTTTACATTCCAACGTTACAACAATGCAACACCATATTTGTTTCCACAATAACAACAAAATGAGGATTCTTCCCAAAGCTATCCACATGAACATAGTCTCCAAATCCTACAAATAATTGGGAAAACCATGGAGAGCTCACCTCCCATCCAAGGTCTCGAGGAGACCACCCTCGAGCTTGGAGAATCAAAGCCAAATGGATACATACAAACATAATGCTCACAAAACACATATATGAACAAAAATACATTAAACTCCCAACCATGGCTTCACAAATGGATTTCTATAATCCATTGAAATAGGGTGAAGGTGGGATTTTCCAAAGAGGATAATGTCATTACAAATACATTTTCATCAAGAAATTTCCATTCCTTCCCAAGGCCACATGATCACAACATCCATTCACAATTTTTTAACCATTATCAACTTCAAATGCAAGGGTTTTATCATAGCTTCATGGAGTCCATACTCCATAAAAATATCCCTCTTCTCCAAGAGAATAGACTCTCACTACAATGGAGAGCCCAACTAACCCCTTCACCCAAGGCTACTACTTCCCTTCCCAAGGGTGAGTGATGCCTTAAACTCCCATGAACAACATACCCAAAACCAAAAGAACAAAGAATGATTCAAAATCCAAATACATCCCAACCCAACACAACAATAACAATATTCACAATAAACATTGCATGCAAGATTTCACATATACATTCTACACTACAAAATATAAAAAATACAATGCAATAAGCATTCCTTCATAGCAAGAATCGCCAACCTTGGTCCAAAGCAAAATGGCAAGAAGAATTTGGGAAGAGCCCTTATCCTTTTCCTTTGACTTTCCTCCTACCAACTCCAAACCCTAAGTGTCTCCAAAATTAGAGAGTGGGTGAACACCCACTAAGTCTCTCCAAGCCCTCTAAAAAGACCTCCAAAAATATAATCATGATCTAGCAATTAATGAGACATGACCTATAGTCCTTCGCCTTACCTCTTGTCCCCCCCTTAATGGTGAGTTTAGCAAGGAGTGTGGGACAAGTCAAATGCATGTGGCCATCTCCATTTTCGCCACTTTTGAAGAGTAGCCTTTTTGGAGGGCCATAATGGTGATCTAGACCTTCCCATAGGCAAAACCTAGCCCCTAACTCAAGGTACCCCCATAAGGTTAGCTAATTTTGGCCAAAAATGCACTCTAGGGTCACTTTTAACCCCTCTAAAGTTCAAATCCAAATTCCAACTTGATGTGATCCCTACAAGACATCTACATGCAAGTGGGATTATTATAATATCCTATTAGGTTGTGTGATTCTTGCCAAACCCTATTGACATGTCACTATCCACATGGACATTACAAGTGTCAAGTTACACCATAAAATACACATCACATTCACAAATGACATGTCCAATAAAAAACTTGAATTAAATCTATTAACATACATACAAATCACGTTTACAACCAAAAATCACATTACAACGAGGTTTCAATCTCTTCATTAGATTAAACCTTGGCTTACTCAATTCACATGTGTTTAGCCCTGATTCTCTGAATAATTCCATGGTTTCCTTTCCTGCACACTAAACTCAAGCATTAGTAGTCCAAGGTAATAAAATCACATGTAAATATATATACAACTCATAATTAGCATACGTTAATCAATATATAGAATTCAATTTTCTAATTACAATTTTTATTAAGTAATGCTCAAACATAGTACCTTCATAATTTAACATCACGACATATTATCCATGCTGTTTCCTAACTTAGAGCATAATCCATGAAATAATCAAATCTAATCATGATTAAGTCTTTCTCATCAAATCACATATCCAAGCATGTATAGCCAAAGTCAACCATATGTTCTAGGTTTTAATCCGCATCAAAATATAATCCACATAATATAATCATCATCATAAAACATAATATCATGAGTCTCTGTCAAAATGACTAGAAAGTGTATGAAAGTATCAAATCATAAAGTATCAAAATGCGAATGTATCAATAGTGCTATGATGGGTCAAGGTGAGTCCTCACACTTTGAATAGAAATTCCAATCCAACCCTATCATATGCCTTTAAGATATCAAGTTTTATGATCATACTTGGCATTAAACATTTATCCATTGAGTGGATAATCTCATGTGTAGATACAACTACATCAAGAATTTATCTTTCAGGAACAAAACTTTTTTTGTTACAATTGATGATTTTTTCTAGGAAAGTTTTGATATGATTCACTAAGACGTTGGAGAAAATCTTGTAAATAGTATTACATGAGCTAATAGGTCTAAAAAAAACCATCTTTTTGGGCTCTTGTATTTTAGGAACAAGAGCAATGAAAATGCTATTCAACCTTTTCAATAGTTTTCTTGTCCTACAAAAGTCTCTAGCAACCATAGTAACATCATAGCTCACAATATCCTAGAATTCTTAGGAAAAAATAGGGGGAAAACCATCAGGCCCCGAGGCTTTATAAACACCCATGGAAAAGACAATCATCCTTAGTTCCTCTTCAAATATAGGAGCCATAATTTGATTATTTTCCTCCTCTCCAATGACACTTGGAAGGAAATGTAGGAGTTAATCCTCAAAATATAGATATCTCAAGCCTCCAATCTGACTATAAGCCTATTTAAAATAACAAATAACCATATCTCTGAGTTGGGAATCATCAATGATTTATCGATCAAGATCTTTATATTATTTCTCTTCTTATGTCTACTAGCACACACATGTAGAAAAAATGAAGACTTTCTATCACCTTCTTTGAGCCATTGCATCCTCGATCTTTGCTTCCAATAGACTTATTCCCCTTTTAGGTTATCTTTCCATTTCCTCATCCAATATTCTTCTTCATGCAAGGACTAGGAGTAGTTTCCATAAGCCATATGATTCTATACACTTTCAAGTTTAGAGCCTATCTCTTTATTTTAGGTTAACATGTCACCAAAAGTAGATTTATTCCAACCTTTAACTTGTTTTCTAATTATATCTAGCTTCTGAGATACACAATACATAATTGGCCCTTAGATAGGGCACTCGACTAGTTCTTGATATGAGATTCAAATATGGGTGTGAAGCCCACATAATATCATATCATAAGGGGAGAGGACCACATGGAGGTATATCAAATGATTGAAGGAAGATAAGATTATGATATGATATGGTTCTTAGGAGAGCCTTTAGAGAAGCATTAAAATTAATGTCCCACCTGGCCAACACAAGGAACCTAACAAGTTTAACTTGAATAAGATGGTCACCTTTCCTAGTGTTGGACCAAGTGAAGGGATGACCCAATAGTTCTATATCAAAATGACTACTCTTGCAAATAAAATCTAACAAATCAGTCATGTTGCCAAAGTAATCTATGAGGTCTGCCATATTTTCAGAGGGGAACAATGATGAATTGAAATCTCCATAACAAATTCAAATCACCAAGGATAAAGGAGGATATCTCATCCCAAACATCTTTCCTTTCAGAGTGGGTATTGGTACCATACACATTGAACATATGCCAAACATAGTTTCCCAAAGTGAAAGTTACAAAAAGGAAGTTATGAGAGAATGCAAAGACATCCCCTTTAATCTTATTAGGGTTCCACATAGTTAACACACCCCTTGATGCTCCAACATCTTTGTTGGTCCAAAAAGAAGAACCATGCCAAATTTTATCATCAATATTAGAAAAGGTCTGAGTACTCATTTTCACTTCTTTCCAAGTAAAAGAATATCATTTTCAACTCCATAATACAATATTTTTTAGAGCATATTGCTTTTGAGGACTATTTAGTCCTCTCATGTTCCATGAAAGGAACTTCATTTCTTATTTTTTGTGTTGGCATCCAAGGTCTTTTTCTTTCGTTGGCAATTTCCTTGACCATCTCCTTGTGCCTTGAGACTCTTATTGAAGGTCATCATTGCCTTGCTCTTAGATCCTACATCCACCTTCTTAGCTTGAGATTTAAAAAAAAAAAATTCATTTGTGTTAACCATTCTTCTTTCTCAATGTTCCTCAAATCACTAGTTGAAGCTCTAGGTGAGAGGTATGACTTTTTAGCCTCCGAGTGACCATAAGATTCTTAGTTATAATACCATCAACCTCATAAGAAGATGAGGTTTGCCTAAAACTAATTGTCCAAGGTTCTATTAAATTTTAGTTCTTAGTTAGATGAAAATCTTTAGATTATGTAAATTTGCTTTATCAATTCTAGTTCACCATTGCAAATGCAAATGTAGACCTAAAGTTGCACATAAACTTGTACTATATTTTGAAGATATAATCCTATAAATTGTGGATTGTTGTTTTCCACTTGTATTGATTTCTAATGTTCAAATGTACACAAGGACAACAAGCATTTAGAAACACTTTTGAAAAAAATATTGAATTGTAAGGGTCAATTTCTTCTCAATTAGATTGACTTCACACTTTAAAGTGTAGGATTAAAGACATCAAACAAGCATGAAATGGACCTAAAATGACACGTGCAATGCATTTATTTGATAATATTACTAAATTATTTTTTTTCATTTTGCAAATTGAATTTAAACACACATAATAGTTTCCTAGGTAATTTACAATATGATTTCAATTAAACAAGTGAATAACTTACAACAACAAAGCAAACAAATCAACATAGTCATGCTTTAGGTTGGCTCACAATGACTAATGATAGAGAGTCAACAAGATCAAATTTGATTTCAACATTTATAAGTTTAAATATACAATTGTAAAAATGATTTTAGTCAAGTTTATTTATAAATTTAATTTAAAATAACAAAAATAAATATAACGATAAAAAATAAATTTCTTAAAATTAATAATAAAAAAACTAGATACAATAGTAAAATTCACACAATATTATTTTATTCATACACTCACTATTGCATTTACTATAGCTAATCAAAAGGGACCAAACATAAAAGGAAAAATATCCCAATCAAAGAGGCTAAAACATGAAAAAGAAAAAAGGGCATAGGTGTGGAAGTCATTATAAATGGAAAATAAGAAAGAAAGGAAAGGAAATGTCCTTTTATAGTTCACGATGTTAGATAACTGAGAGGGGGGAGGGGGGAGGTGAATCAGTTAAGTCCAGTTATTCTACATTCCCAAACACTCTCTGATGTATAAAACAAATCCTTCAATTAATCAAAACAACTCGATAAAACTTTGTTTGTGTCTTTTTGTTCATTAATCGATGACCAGTAAATTAACTAGTGTATATACCGATCAAACCAGTAATTGTAATGTGTAAAGTAAAATAACAAATCATCACATCCATACACATATAACACTTGATTTTTAACGTGAAAACCCTGTTAGGGGAAAAACCACCTGGGACCGGTACCCAAAATAATTTCACTCTTCTGAAGTGAGCTTGGTTAAGAGCCAACCTTGTTAAAGGTTACAATACATACTCTAAAGTGTTCAACCTTGTTAGAGGATTTATCACTAACAGTTCTCCGTGACCAAACATTCACTATGGGGTCAACATGAAAACAATTTTGTCACTAATAGTTATCCGTGGCCATAAACTATTTTCTTCTCATCCATAGATTTTGCCTCTTAATCTTCACCGTTGATTTTGCCGCTTCAACCTTCCTCAGAACTTGTACCTCAAACACGTTTCATTCTTCATCATCCGATCATCCTTGAATTTTGTCAGTCATTTGATCTTCATAACAAACTTTATCTTTAACTTCGGAATCATCCATATTCATCCAACACATCATCTTTAATCGATAGTCATATGTTCCATATTATTTCTTTCATTCGATCAATACCGTGACGGGTCGGTGACTTCTAAACTCAGTTAACACTGTACTCGGTATACACTACACATGCTCGATGTAAACTATTTTCAACTCGGTGTATACTAAGTTCTTCATTTACCGACCTCGTAAACTTGTACATTCTTGATCTTCAATTCATAACATAATCATGTAATACAATCAAATCACTAACATAATGTCATTGACTCATCAATAAGTTACCCAATGAATACCATATCCATATCCTTCTCATACATCTCACCTTCATGTTAATATCTCATTCCTTCACCATTATTTCTTCCTTCAGATGTTTGTAACTATCATGACAAGTATAGTAAAAACTAGTTGACTTCAATGACTTGATATAATAACTGATTTAATGTCTCACATATACCTTTGTAGCTCGGTGATCATCAATCTCTCCCTTTGAAGTATTCAATCAGTTGTAGTATAACACACGATACCAACCATATATTTTTGGGTCTACATATGGTGACAACAATATGTGACTACCTCGTACTCCTTGCGAGAGACACCTAACTGTGCTACAAACAAGGCATACATACCCTACCCCCTTGTGAGATTTGAACTTGTGACCTCTCTTTCAAAAGCACAAGTACTACAATTTTAATGTCCATAAGGCTAAAGATAGCCTATGAGATAAACCACATCACACACAAAATTTTGCATTTTAGTACTTTTCTTGTGCAACTTGATAACGAGTGCCCCAACTGCTCAATTGTCCCCTCATTGAATAAATAAATCCAAAAATTAGCTGCGAAGATATTAACATAACTGTCCCTAGTGAAGGCATCACACACTAAAATGAAATGCTTTTTAGTTTCCACTTCACAAAAATAATACACTTTTTTTTTCCAAGCTTTTTTTGGTCTTTCCCATACCTAATTTCAAACAAAATTGATGAGAGTTGATCATTAATTGAACAATAAGAATTTTGACTTTTCAAGAAATATTAATCTTATGTACATTTTTTATGATAATTACAAATAAGATTAAAATATTAGAAATATAACATTTATCCCAAGAACCCTTAAATCTTATTCATAACAAAAACATAACATGTATACGGTACAAAATAAAATTTAATACTCCTTACAAAGCAAACACGAACCCGCGCTTACCATCGGATTCAAAAGCCAAACTTATAAAATGGTAACAATTCAAAAAATGGAGGGAACGTGATAAAAATTTGAACGGGCTTCACTCTCCCGCCAGGGCACAACATATTTTGTTTATGTAGTGATGTGCAGGCGGTTTGCTGACGAACTATTTTTGATTTCAACCTGTAAAATAGATTGTGATTGCAGGAGCTCATCCTTGTCGCCATGGCGCTTTCTCCTCCTGCAAAAACAAGCAAAGTCTCCGCGCTAAGTAAGTCCAAGCAAGATCACCTTTCTCCTTCTGGGAGCGCTAAAAAGAAGCTATCATTACCGAAGGAAGGGCGCTCCATCTCTAAAGAAAGTGAAAATGGCGATTCCAAGCAACCAGCGATGAAAGAGAATGGAAATGGTGACAGCGAGCAACAAGTGATTAAAGAAAAGGTAGAAGGAGCGTCCAAGCGTACCAAGTCTCCAGGAGTTCGTGTTATCGGAGGAAGGGTTTATGATTCTGAAAATGGAAAGACTTGCCACCAGGTATTTTATGACACTATTTCCTTTCACGCCTCTCTCTCTGCGTTAGCTACTTAATCAACGCTCTCAGTTGTGCAGTGCCGGCAGAAGACATTGGAGTTCATGGCATCTTGCAGAAATGTCAGGAACGCCAAAACATGCACAATGAATTTTTGCCCCAAATGCTTGCTGAACAGGTCGTCTATTCCATTTCAAGCACCATCCCATTTCATGCTGCCAACAACATATCTCTTTATAGCTGTAAAGTTATTCAGGTCATCCAAAACCCTAGCTAACAATCGCGCGCTTTGACAGATACGGAGAGAAGGTTGAAGAGGCATCTAAGTCCGACGAGTGGAAATGCCCAAGGTGTAGAGGGATATGCAACTGTAGTATCTGCATGTGAGTACTTGCATTTGAAATCCCAATTAAATCTGACCTGGAGCCATTTCTTCAGAGTCTAGTATATTAGAAAGATAATTCAAAAAATCACTCTTAAATGCAGGAAAAAGCAAGGATGTGTCCCTACTGGAATTCTTTCACATGCAGCAAAGGCGACTGGCTTTGCTTCGGTCTCGGATTTACTACAATGCGAGGGACTTACTCTGGTAAGCTTTTGTATCCCCAAAATTCTCATCTGTCAATTATTTAATGTCCCATTTTGTATCACCTTATACTTTGTCCTGAATTCACAAATCCAACTGAAACAAATAGCAAAACATAGTTAGAGATATAATTCTCTCTCAAAATAAGATGGCATAGGTCTATTTTGTAAACTTGCAACTAGATTAGATACTAGTGTCTATATATATATCTACACAATAAATCTTAATGATTACATGAAAGCTCAACCAAAACAAAGGTTGTATTAAAAGACATGATTGAGGTGTCCTAAGACCTTATCCTCTGTGGCCTCATATGGTCCTTAACCATCATTATGAGGTGGCATACCTAGTGAGGGCTTTGTGCCATTTGTCTCCCTCATGTCAACCACTCGCCTCTGATGATTGACTCACTTCAACAATTGGTCAAGCAGATCTAGTAGGGGAGCTACAATAGGATGTCCTTGACCCTCAATCCTAAGCGCAAGGCAGAACCTTATCCTCCTTTACCTCATGTGGTCTTTAACCATTATCATTAGGTGCCCTTATGGTCCTTAACCGTCTTTACGAGGTGTGAAACCTAGTGGGAATCTTTCTTTGTTCTCCCTCCTTACACTCCCTTCTCTCAACAAGGCCAATCATTGCAAATTCCATAATGATAACATACAGGCATCAAATTCAACTATTCATTAATTGTATATAATCAGACAAAAACATTAAGTACTCCTATCTATATGCAGTTATAACTGCACGTGCAAATTTCTCCTTTCATACCACAACAATCAAAGGTTATTGCTGAATCCTTCAGTTGTATGCACTGTTGTATCTGCTAATTATTTGATGTGTTCTTGCTGTCTTGATAGATGCTATTTGCTGAATATACAATTTTTCCTGTTGTTGATGATTTTTGTTGAATGATTGATTGAATTTCTTTTGATTTGATGATTCGAGGTATTGGTGGGTTTGATATATAATGTTTTTTAGTTTGATATATTGTTGGGTGATGATTGAATAGAGTGATTCTTGATTGTTGTGTTGTATGTTTTCTTGATCCCAAGATGGAATGACGATTGATGTAGATTTGATGATTGTTTGCTTGATTTCTTAAGGGATTAGTAATTGATGGATGAAAGATGATAATTGATATGTCCTTCAATGTTTGGAATGCAATCCCCTTTATACTTTATTGGTGAAAGGATCACCACCTTTCAAACAAATTGAGTCACCGCTTTTCATTGTTGCCTTTGAGAATAATAGATTATTCCCCAAGTTGATCTCCCTTGAATGTCCTTTTCAATTGAAACTTTCTCCCCTTCATATCTTCCAATGTTGAAGAGTGTCACAACTCTTCATCATGGCTGGCCCTTTGCAACGGTCACAATCTTTCACAATAACCACCTTTTAGATCAGTCCAACCCTTCATCATTGTAACCTTCGAGAGAGTCACAACCTTTCATAATAACTATCCTTTGAAAGAGTCACAATCCTTCATCATTTCTACCATTCAAGAGAGTCAAAACCATTCATAATTTCTGCCCTTTGAAGGAGTTACAACCCTTAATCACTGTTGCCCTTTCAAAGAGTCACTTGCCTATTTTCTTCCAATTCTTCTCTTCTTTTGTTAATCCTTTCTTTAATTTCTATACTCTTTATTATTTCCTTCTATGTCTTCTTTCAGATGAACTCTCCCCCCTTTTATCACATCTCCTTTCAAATGAACTCTCCTCCCTTTTATATTGTCTTCTTTCAGATGAACTCTCTTCCTTCTTATAATATCTCCTTTCAAATGAACTCTCCTCATCCTTATCATATTTCCTTTCAAATGAACTCCCCTCCCTTTTATATTTTATGTCGAAAAAGTCAAAATTCTTTATTACATATTTCTTGACCCTTCTTTAAACTTAATTAACTTTTGCAATTATATTATATTATATTTATTTATCTTTATATTTTAATTTTTTTATTATTAATTATTAAATCCAATTTGAGAAAGGGGACATTACAAATTATAAAATAGTCTGGGGCAGAGGAACCAGAATTGGTAGTACTGTTTTTCATATAACGCATGCAATATTTTGCCTCCATCTCTATGATCTTATATTTCTATTATACATCATATTATGAGAGTGTGATATAGAATACAAATAGAAATAATGAATTGAATTTATTCCAGAAAGTCTTCAAATAAGTGTGTTTATGCTCAAATCACTCAAGTAAATAAATCGGAAGTTCACGTTTCTTTTAAAATGTTTAATTTGGTTACAGGATCAAGTTGATGCTTTAAATTCTTCACAACTGGATGGTCTTTTTGAATCTATATGTTCCGGAGTTGTGGATGTGAAACATCTTGCGAAGAAATTGAAGCCTGTGCAGGGTTCTTTGATTTCCAAACAGCCAATTGATACGTCTATAAAGAAGCAATGCATTCCATCTCTCATTCAGCTCCTCAAAGACGAGAAGATTAAGAAGCTCTTCAATAAATGCTCGTCTCCTTCAAAAGAGGGAAAAGTTCAGAAGTCATCTGACCAATCACCTGCGCCTTTAGAGGCAAAGTGCATTTCGTCTTGTGAAGAAACGGCTAATTTGAGTAAAAGCTCGAAAAAGATCAAGAGAGAGAGCAAAGTTAAGGACAAGATGATGGCTAATGAAGGAAAACTAGATATTGAAAAGAACGTGGATAAGGTGTCAGACGACTTGAGTTTGGGTAACGGGGAAGTGACAACCAAAACTAAGAGTAAAACTAAGAACAACGGCAAGATCAAGGGAGAAGTGGAGATGCCCAAGAAGGATCTTAAAGATAAAAATATACAGGGAACGAAGAGAAGGAAGGATTCAGATGTTCTATCATGCCATACCATTTCAGAACCTTCAAATCCTAAGATTAATGGCCAAGCTATGACTGCAAGTAAAGATGACAAAGAAGTTGACGATTCTCCAGATATTACAGAATCGGTGCAAAGGCAAAAGCAAACAAAATTGAAGAGAAAACATAAGAAAGCCCATCCTCCTGAGATATCTACTAATACAGGAAATGAAGCAACCGCTGAAAATGATCACGGTCCTGATGCTGCTGAGGGGAAATCGAAGAAACAAAAATCAGACTCTACAATTTCCAATGAAAACAAGAATACAGTCAAAGATAGTGAAGGTCAACCAATTAATGTACCGCATTGTAATACAAAAATTGCAGAAAAAGATCCAAATATGAATAAGCGTGGGCGTCCCAAGGAAGAGAATGTGCCTATTATTTTACCGCAGGGCAAGTTAATGAGCTCAGTGGCAGGTACAGAATTATCGGCAGCTGATGTTGGGCAAGCACTGCAGTTTTTTGAGTTTTGCTCAGCATTTGAACAAGTATGCATACTTTTAACCTAAAAGTAAAATGTCATTCATATTATAAAATATATTAGCTAAGGTCCTAGACAATTTTACCTGCTAATTTTTCATGGTTGTGAATTTCGCAGGTTCTTGACTTAAAGAAGGGCCTCCCAGAGTCCATTTTACGAGAACTGACGCGTGGTCGTGTTGGTCGGCGAGGGATGTATTCATCAATTGTACAATTTCACGTGAAATTGTTATCATTGATTGGAGAGGATACTGGGGAAGAGTATGCCCTCTCAAATTTTATCTGTCCAATACTTGCGAATTCGCTCTTAACCTTTTGAATTTTATCTTAGTTGCTGTTCGATGGAGCCTGAATTATTTTCTATCATTGCTTCTGTTCAGGTGTGAAATATCACACTCAGGTAGTGGTGAAAATTCATGGGTGCAGGCTCTCAGAAAGCTTGTGACAAAAAACTCTCTATCAATGAAAGAAGATACCCTACCTATGTCTTGCAATTCATCTTCAGATGAGCAAAAGAGGCTGAGGCAAGAAATATGGCAATTTGATGGCTTTGCTGATGCAAGTCTCAGGAGTGGAATTGAAGGATATGAGATGTTGGACCTTTCTAGGAAACTGAGGCTCCTTAATATTCTTTGTGACGAAAGCCTTGGCACACGGTATGGGAGCACCATGGTATTTGTGTTTGACGTGTACACTCTGTCTCTTTTGTTTCTAGTTACATGACATTGTTTCAACAACCTTATTGTGAATTTATCAATTTCTTTATGTTCGATAGGTGCTTAAGGGACTGGATTGATTCTGCGAACAGTAGGTTTGGTGAATACAAAAAAGAACACCAAGAGGAACTCACGGCTGTAAGAGAAAAGGTGTGTATTAGGGTGAAAGTTAATGCGTTTCATGTTCATAAATATACATCTGCTTTACAGCTTTCGTCCAGTGAGATTTGCTTCTGCAGAATTTATGATTTAATGTTATAATATTTAATGTTCCAAGGCAAAGGAAGCAAGACAAAGGATGAAAGATGAAATGGCTCGTGTTCTTTTGTCATCAAAAGAAGGATCCACGCTAACAATAAATGAACATGATGAACTGATTTCAAGAGTGAAACTTGAGGTTGAAACAGCCAAGGCAGCAAAACAAGATGCATTAGAAGCAACTTCTAGAATGAGTATTCTACAATCTTGCTGTGGATTTTTGAAAGTCGAAAATTGCTTATTTATAGCGCTTTTTGTATCAGTGTTGTTTTATAATAGCATTAAGGTGTTGTGCAGAGAGGCCAAGGTGCGATGCTATACGAACACAACCTATTACTTTGGACGAGAATGGACGAACGTACTGGAGGTTAAAGGGAGAATCAGATAGATCGGTGTGTTTGCTTCAAGGTTTGTGGGGCGTTTAATTAATACAAATCAATGTCCAATCTAATGCTTCATGCAATCTAATGCTTCATGCCACCATAAACACATTGCATTAATTTACTTTTAAATTAAAGGTATACTTTACTTTTGAATTGTTTGTAGATGTTAGCAGCGGGGAACCTCTTATTGGTCAAGATCAATGGTTTTTGTACAACGAAGAAGAGGAAAAGATTCTTGTTAAATATTTGAAAAGGTTAAGATTCCTTTTAACCAATTATTTGTCGTTGTGTGCTTGATTTCGTTGAAACATTTCCGACTTACCGAAATTGTATCAGTTTTGTCTATAGGAAGATTTGAAAATGGTTGTTGTAACTTATTACCAATGATATTAACCCAGTGATGGTACAGCTTTGTAACTCTTATAGGAGTTCCGGTTTTTTCTCAAACATCTTTTTCACTTTGGTAGGGCATTGAAAGCTCGTCAACATCAACATAGTCGAGTATCTCTACAGTCATGCAGCAAAACGATGGATTCCGAACCTGTATGTGCAATTGAGATTGCTTTAGACTAAGCTCACAGGCAAGTGAATTTTTGAACTAGATTTCACCGTATCCCTAAGATAGACGTAGTGACTTTCCAGTTTCTTTTTCTTTTTCTTTTTGCTGGGGGCTTTGGGCCGAAAATAGGGGACGGTAGCGTCAAATTGAATCAAAGTTGACATTCACGTGAGGTTTGAAGCAGAAATATGGTTGATCGTGTAACACATTTTATAGCTAGAAAGCCAGTGGTAATTAGATGTGATTTTTGCATGTATTGTTGGATCTTTAGGCAGGAGTTACAAGTTTGGTTCCTGCTATTTTTTGATGAGTTTTATAAATTAATTGATTGCCTTTTCAACCTACAAGTACTCTAGTTACAAGGTTTTACAACTATATACATGCAAACCCTTTGTTTCATCATCAAGTATCAAGTTGAACACCATCATATGTTTTTGTCTTGTTTTGTAAAGTACTCGTTTGCCATTTTGGCCTGCAAGTACTCACGAGTCATATGAGTAGGCACAGGGTTTTTCAACCCTACACGTCAAAGCCCATTGTTTTTATAATCAGAATATCAAAGTTGTTTTAAAGTGTTGTAGACTGCAGGCACTGTCATACGTTTTTGTCTTATTTTTAAGATTGTCCTTGTTAAAGTTCAGTATCTTCATTCTTGAGGTTCATTCCTGCTAATTTCTACAGTTAGTTGAGGTAACTCATGGGTAATTGACTAATATGAAGCTTAATTTAGGCAACTTGGTGACCATTTAGTTGGTTCAGTCCCAGAAAAGGGAACTTGGGAGACAAATGGTGTGTAAGACAATAAACACTTAAATCTCCTCTTTTCCAATATCCATTTGAAAGAGCACTCGAAAAAAATACAACCTTAAATGCGAACCCAGAAACACCCATGCATTACTTCCAAAACCATTGACAGATTTTGCTAAAATTAGAATCTTACGGGACTCCACTTCTCAAACATTCAAAGTCTAACGCCTATGGGAAGGCAGTTTGAAAATTCAAATTGGGGCTCCCTCTATGTGAATGTCTTTATGTCAGACATTCAAGGTAGAAAGAAATGTTTTATGAGTGAAATTCATAAACATTTATAATTCTCGTGCTTGTTTTGAATTCTCTATCTCATCTTCTGAAATATGTTTAACTAATTTTACTTGTAATTTGATGTCTCTCCCATTCTTCATTTTTTCTCTTCTTCTTCCTCTTGTTACATAATTCCATTTCCCACCTATATGCACTTAGAAACTCTGAAACTTCAATGTCATTCTACTCAGTTAAATAACCAAATTTTTGTATTATCTCATCCCTTGAAATTGCAGCAAAAATTTGTTCCGTATCCCTCTATATCCCTCTATATGGTAACACCATCTTCCTCTTTGTTCATGCCTTTCAAAAGACACTGTTTCGTTGCAAAATTTCCCCCCTCTGCATTCACATCAATGTTAGTAAAATCAAGGGGTTCTTTTTCATCTTGCAACGAACTATCTTCTTCATTTATAACTTCATATTCCAATGAATTATTTATTGCAAGATTGTCTCCTATGCCAATATTATCATCCTTAAACAAATCAGACAAAACAATGTTTTCACAAAAATCAAATTTTACCTCTTTTTCCTCCTTCATTGAAATTGTTGTTCTGCCCTTTTGGAATGCAAACAACACTACCGCAATTGGCATTAGCAAATTGTAATTGTCATCTTTATCCTCTTTAACTGATTCTTTAACTCATTTAATTAAACAATTTCTAGTGTTATTACATACCTTTTCTTCATTCTTACTGAAGGGTTTCAATTTGTGTCAAACTCCATCGAATTGCGATGGTCCCCCAATAACATGTGACATTGACATAATATCACATAAGTCCTCATCATGGTAATCTTCTATCTCAAATTTAACTATACAATGTTCAATCATCAAAACTTTTTGATCATCTTGCAACCAAGCAATTTGATATGGATGTAGATGCCTTCTTTTTAACTGCAACTTGCTTACCATTTCTTCTGAAACAAGATTGTCTATACTTCCACCATCAATAATGACATTGCATACCTCACCCTTACACTTACATCTTGTCTAGAATAAACTTTTATTTTGAATTGATTCTTGTCCTACATTCATCAGGACTTTTTTTTTGAAACGAAGTGTTTTTCATCTTCAGATTTTGATGACTTAGTGTCTTCCTCATTCACATTTGCAACTTTCGCTTTGCTTTCATTTCTTTTTCTTAGTATTTCCTCATAGTGGACATTCATACGCTTTGCCCTCCACATTGAAAACACGTTATCTTGTAATTTCCTTTTCCAAAATCTTTTCTTGATCTTCCTCTACCTCTTGAACTTTGATCTCTAGCACTATGTGAATCCTCATATCTGTGATTTTTGGTGTTGCCTTGGCCTTCAATTTTATGAATTTTTGGATTTTAGTCCCCATTTCAATTTGCATACAATCTCCCTCCTTTTCATCTCAGACTCTTCCTCTTTGCCAAATTTCTTCTTCAATCTTTCTTCAATCTTCATAGCAAACTAGTATGGATCTTCTATTGTGTAAACTCTCACCAAAGCCATCTCTTCTTGTATACTTGGCTTCAACACATAAGTATAATAGACTATTTTTTTTGAAAAACTTTTGAATTACTTGTTTGGATCAAAATCCTATGAAACTCTTTTGTATATTCTTTCACAATTCTTCTTTTTTGTCTGCGACTTTGCATCTACTTTAACAAGTCTAATCCATAATCAATTGGAATAAATTGTTTTTTAATTTTCTCCACCATCCTATCCCATTTAGTAATCTCATTTAGTAATCTTGTCTTTACCTCTTCTTCCTCTTTCAAGCTGCACCTCTTTCCACTAAATAGAGGCATATCCCTCCAATTTTGTCCGAGCAACTTCTTCAATTCAAAATACTCTTCCATGTTTGTCCGATCAATTCTGTACGATTTAGATTTCTACTGAATGTGAAGACATCATTCTTTGGTTTCTTTCTTATTCTTGACAATACCCTCACCAAAGAAGAATCATTCACAGTTGTTTCTACTGCTGCATCTTTTTCACCACTTGTATCATTGTCATGTGTTGTAACTTCATCTTCTTCATTCTCTGGTTCTATCCTTCGAACAAAACCTCTTCTAATTTTTTCTTGTAATATTTCAACTTGCCTTCTCAACGCTCTGAAATTATTACCACAAAAAGCATTTGAAGGATTTCTTCCTGCACAACCCTTAAATGTTAACCCAAAAAGACCCATACGTTATTCCCAAAACCATTAACAGATGTAATGAAATTAGACTCTTACGGGACTCCATTACTCAAGCATCAACATTCAAATTCTAACCCCTATAGGAATGCAGTTTGAAAATTCAAATTGGGGCTCCTTCCACGTGGATGCCCCTGCATCAAAATGGAATCCTTAGATGAGGTAATTCTTGTGTTTTTTGAATTGTATGTTTGATTGAACTCAAATTAGATCATTCCACTCTATTTTGGTAGATGGAGAAGATGAAGTTGATTGGGGTTCCAAATTAATTGTGTCTGAAAGTGATGAACGTTAAGGGATATCAGTCTTTGGGCTTGGCTTGACAACACTCTTTCTTCATAATATTCCTATTGGTTTGGTTTGATTTCTACTAGCAAGCACTCTTGCAATTAAGATTTGGCTTATTGTAAGTGTTGCCGTGTAAGCATCCCGATGGGAGTATCTGTACGTAGCATGTTGTAGAGATTTTTGTTAAGCTACAAAAGGATCCTGTTTCTGGTTGACATGGTCCTGTTTTCTGGTTTTGAAGCTTATGAACCCTATGATCGTTTGCCTTCAATTCTTAGTTGATTGGGGTATGGCTGAGAGCGGGTCAAACTTATTTTGATTTTGAGAGACAAGGACAAACCGAAAAGCTCGGACCTTTCTTTTTTCCTTCACACATTTATATGCTTTAAAGAATTGTGATACTCTTTCATTGTGATTTTTTTCAAATAAAAACTTGAATATATTCAAAAGTAGCTATAAAATACTTAACTAGTTTGCTTGGTCATTTTGTAGTACGCTTCAGTTCATATAGAAACTGATCTACTTTCTCTATTACTAACACTTGGTTTCATTGTGCTTATTGTTCAGGTGAGTAGGTCGTTGCTGTTTGAAGGTTTAGTAGCAGGCCGCCCAATGCTTTTGCAGAGTATCAGCTAATCCCGATTTAATATTGTCAGCTGAACAAGCAGTTTTGAAAAGATTGGATTCAACATTTCTGGAATTTATCTATATCTAATACATTCTTAAGTTCGTGCCGAGCCCCAAAATTGTTAAAAAATAGAAGTTGTAATGCTTTCGTTATCTGATTTCGATGGCATCCACGGCCCTACAGATCCCTACAGATCTAATCAATATATATTTTTGTTTGAATTGGCAATTGCAAAAATGAGAACTCAAAGAAAGAGCTTGTTTATTATTGATCAGATGGTCTCCCCTTTGGAAAGAGCTTACTTATTATTGTGTTGGATGTCCGTTTAAGAGGGCAAACTTCAAAAAATATCTTTGAAATATGGAGTGTCCATGTTGCTGTTTTTAAATTTTTTTTTTCTGGTTTTTGTAATATCTTTGAAGTATGGCCTTTTTCATGGAGAAGGTGAAATGATCCTTTGAAGCTGCCCATGATTGTTTTATTTTTATTTTTTTGATATCCAAACAATGCGACTGTTATAAAAAGGTTATATGATAACATATAAAGACAGTTCGTGGAATATTTAGGTTGGTGGGGAAAAAGTATTAAATACATAGAATTATTTAGATTAATTAAATAGAGTAATAACTAATCTTAAATGTAAGAGCTGAGATTTTATTTACATGAGTAGTTGTACTATTCATTTAGATTTTAGAGATTAAAAATATTGTTAAAATATGTAATGTTCTTTTTGTGTATTTAATAATAGAAAATAAAAATATATATAAAAAATAAAATATAATTATAAGTTAGTTAAGTTTAATGAAAGGTTAAGGGTATGAAAGGGAGAAGATTTTATGTGAAAGGGGACATGGATGAGGAAAGGAAAAAATGAAATAATCAAATTGGAGTTAAGAAGAATTTAGAAATAAATTTGTATTAGATATAAAAGTAGCAATTTAGATTAGTTAAGAAGTAATTAAAAAGTGGAAGAGATACTACTTTTGGGAAGATGTATTAAGAAGTTGAAGAGTGTAGTTGAGGGAGAGTACAAATTTAGACATAAAAAAGGAAGATCATCAAAGAAAAGTTGAAGGCATAATTGTAAGAAGAATTTATAGTAGAATTGTATGGAGAGGGCATGATGATATAAAGGAGGAATATATGTAGATATAAAAGGATATGTTGATGCAAATTGAGAAGGAAAGTCTATGTAGACTTGAAGGAGAAGTATAAGAAGACAATTTGAAGGCGAGTCAAGAAAGAATTAATGGAGAAGGAAGAATAAGGAAGTGACTCTTTCAAAAGGTAAAGGGTTATAATGATGAAGGGTTGTGACTCTTTCAAAAGGTGGTAGTTATGAAAGGTTGTGACTCTTTCAAAGGGCATAGAGGATGAAGGGTTGTGACTCTCTTGAAAGATTGTAATAATGAAAGGTTGCGGCTCTCTCATCATGAAGGTATGAACGAGAGTCATTTGTTGAAGACATGGAATAAGGGATCATCGTAAGGAAGGTAATCATAGTTCAATTTTTGAGAAATAAGATTGTTTTGATGTGCATAAAGGGGAGCATAGGAATTGAGGGAGGATTAATGAAGGAAGAAAAAAGGGGAAGAGAAGAAGGAAGTAAGTTCCAAAGAGGCAACAATGATGAAGGGTTGTGACTCTTTCGAAGGGTAGTAATTGTGAAAGGGTGTTACCATTGGAAGGGGTAGACATGGTCATGAGATGTGACTCTTCCTCACATTGAAAGGTATAAAAAGGAGAGGGTTTTATTTGAGACTCTCCACTTGGGAGATAAATTTGGGGAATAATATATTATTCTCAAAAGGCCACAATGGAAAGTGGTGACTCAATTCTTATGAAAAGTGTAGACCCTTCCACTAATAATGTATAAAAGAGAAATCATTCCAAGTATTCAAGGATCTATTATCTATCATCACTCACTAATACATCAAATTAACACTTAGTCATCACTCCTCATTCTATGAATTCCACATTAAATTAATCATCATTCATTAACATATCAATTTTTCAAATCAAAGGAATTCATTCTATCAATCTTGAAATAGAAGAAAAACTGAACAAACATCAATAGTAAGGACATATCTATATCAGTTTATAATTGTAATCTGCAATCTTTGGTATGAATATCTCTAAAGGTGTACATGGCATAGGGAAAACCATTTGTGATTGCTTATTACTGGATTATGTGCATATTACTAGTACTTGCATATGGTTGCTTATGTTACTCTGAGATACAATGTATGGTTGTCTATATTTATCTACCATAACATAGTAGATCCATTGCTGATTCATTAACTATGATTTGTGGACATATAGAATAAATGATTCCGATAAGATATTATGTGTCTTCATCTCTAATTGTTGTATTCAACCATGATCAAGAAGTGAAGATTCCCAATCAGGGGAAATAGCGATGTGGTCACTTTCTAAGCACACCACCCCATGTGGTGATTACGTTGTCCCATAGGGCCAAAAGGGGACAAGGTGGATTGCCTTTGGGCTTAGGAATGGTAGACTTTTGGGACACATTGTTGTGAAGAATCCCCATAATCCCTATCATGGGAAGTGGACCTTCAACCATGGAAGGTAGGGTAAGGGTGACTAGATGGAGGGAAATAAGGATAGGACCCCACTTTAGGTAGCCCACCTCATATGCATGGCAAGGGCCACAAAAGGCCAAGGGGGAACAATGGATCAACTATTAGGCCTAGGATAGAAGTTTTCTGGGACACCTCATTGTTATATTTTACCTTATCATCTCTATGGTTATATTTACATTACTCATATATGTTTATTCCTAATTAACTAAAATATAACTATAGCATTATGATTACAAATGAATACTAACAATATTGCAGGGTTTCAAATTATGGATTACAGAATTAAAGAAAAACCTATACATAGTAAGCCCTAACCCTAATCTTGTGTAATTGTGATTTTAGGGAAATTTTCTAGGGCATATTAGAAAAAGGGAGATTACAGAATATAGGAAACTAATCTATAATTGAAATTTAAATATTGGATTTAGTATATATTGTTGCAACTGCTTTTGGTTTCGATTGTGTGTGCAATTTTTAGCATCAACATTTCGGATCACACTCTATGATCCATCATTAAGATAGAAGAATGCTTAAGGAGTGATACACAAATTACTATGGATTGTGGAAAATTAATGAGTTTAATTTCTATTTTTTTTAGTATTGATTGTGTTTTATTTATGTGGGTGGAATTGCTTTATGAGTTTTGGAAATAATTTGGCAAACTTTTAATTGTTGAGATTAACTTATATCAATCTTTTTACATTTGAATTTGGCTAGAAACAAGTGGTATTTAGAAAAAGTTTTGAGAAATTTGTTGAATTGTGGTTATATTCTCTTTAGTTGAGATCTTAAAAGGACTGGTTTTATGATTGAGTGGAATATTTGTGCAATGGTGTCTAAGATTATGTTGTAAGTAGATATAAGCAAATAATTTAGGAGAGATTCTCTTTTTATATTCTAGCATCCTTGAATTAAATAAGTGAATTCAAATTAAAATGCGTTTAGATTTTTGGTTGTGGAAATGACTTTTTAAATTTGTATGTAAGGATTCAGATCTAGGATGATGAATATTTAGGGATCAAGATGACTATCGGGGATAAACATAATGTGATTAAGATGCAATGTCATGAGTTAAGTTTATGTAAGAGTATGTCACTTGTAGGGATATTCATCAAAATCAAAGGAGCTACAACATAATTGAAAGGGCATGGATATGTAGTTTTCACAATTATATTTTGTTGTCATTGTTATGTGCAAGTGAACTACTAAAGTCATCTAGGGTGATGAATATAGGATTTAGGGATCAATATGAATATTTGGGGATGCAAATAATGTGAATAATATGCAATGTTGTGAGTTGAGTTTATGTAAGAGTATGTCACTTGTAGGACTATTCATTATACTCAAAGTGATCTAAATTATAATTGAAAGGGCATGGTATTTAGTTTTCACAATTATATTTTATTGTCATTGTTATGTGCAAGTGAACTATTAAAGAGATGCATGTCAAAGTAAATGGGAACTCAATATAAAAATGAAGTATTTTTCAAATATGTAAGAATATTGCATAGACACATAAAAATGTCATTGTATAATTAAACAAATATTTTATTTATTTAATTATTTAATCAAAATTCCTCTATTAATAAAAAAATATTTTTAATTTATATAATTAACTCATTAGATTTTGTCTCTATTATTTAGATAAATATTTTTATTTATTTATTTAATTCATTATCTCTTTCTCCAATTATTAAATAAAAATACATTATTAATTTAATTATTTAATCCTCACTTTTTTCCTCTATTAATTAAATAAGTATTTTAAATTAATATAATTGATTCACTAGCTTCTATTATTTATTTATTTAATTCATTGGCCTTTTTTATCTTATGATTAAATAAATATTTAATTACTCATTTCCACCCCCTTTTTACTATTAAATAAATAAATAATTTTGTTTAATTAATTAATTAATTATCCTTTTATTTTTAATTCCCACCAATCATCTACATTCACATGGATCAACTCTAAATTTGTAGGCATGTGACAAATGCCACTTGTCTCTTCATTTGACTTTTTTGCTCTTCACATCTCCAAACATGTCTAGATTCAATGCACATTATGATGTATTACCAAAAGTCAATATCTTTTACCTACCACTTAATCTCATCCCTCTATTTTGAATTAATCTCTTAATCTCCTTTACTCTCATTATATCTCACCTTATACTTACCTACCCTCTAATCCTAACTATTCATTCTTCCACCTCTTAATCTCTACCATTGATTTTCATGAGGACTTGTATAGAACATGTTTGTAATACCCCAAAATTGGCACCTTATAATTTCAATCAATTTTGGTGCATTTTCTTCAATTTTACATCATTAAAGTCCTATTTTACTAGGCAATTTTCTCTCTCCTACCTGACTTCATTTGACTTGGTGTCAATTGCCAAAACCTTAAATTGTATTAATCTTACACTATAATTAATTCCTAAGTATTCAACTTTATTAGCTAAATAATCCCTATGATAAATTGATTTAATTCTAAAGTCCTAAGTGCTTTAAATTAAATTAAAATCCACCCCCTTTAGCTAATACACATAAAAGGAATTAATATTACTTGGTTATTTGAATGGATTATCTTATTTGGATTTAATAATTCAAATTACTCGAAGGGTCACCCATATGTGTCAATAATTCATTCTTTAATTAAGTAATTCCTCAATATTTGTCTCAATTGGGAATGAAGAGTCAACCGTTTCATTTCAAGAACCTCTTCATTCTCTCCCCAGGGTTGTCTATATTATGAACCTTCTTCCTCATTCGAAAAAAGGCAATTTGAGAGCACATAAACTATAGCGAAATTTTGTCTCAATTATCTTCATATTTTCAAGCTTTGTTATTGCACAATTAGCTTAATTCTCATTTAGTGTAATTGCATTCTCATATTAGTGTAATTTGCTTATTGTTATTAGCTTAATTCTCATATTTCTTTCAAGTTCTTAGTTTAAAAATTGCATCTTCATTCTTAGATTTAATTGCATATTCATCTTAGATTAATTGTACTTTGCTTATCTTTCAAGCTTTCAAATCCTCCGTATTAGCTTGGTCTTTTGGTTGTTGGCTCTCGTTCTGATAGTAATTCAAACACCCCAGTTAATAAGGAGACAACAGGTCGAATCGAGAGACATTGCAAGTTGAGTAATTTATACTCACCTTCGTAATTTTGATGATTGAGCAATGACTATGTTCTGTATATGGCTGGATTAGAGGTCCACGTTCAGCTATAGACATTTTGGCGCCCATTGTGGGGCAAAAAAATTGATTTCTGGGCTCATCAATCTCAAGCATTTTTTTGAATTCTGCAATCTGCAATACATCCGTACTTCTCTATGTATAGAATTTTGTGCGAGATTTTTGAGTGTACTGTGTGAAGTTTTGCTTCTGATAGCACTCTCTCGCGTGAAATAGTACTTTCTCATGCTAGGCCCTGCACTTTCTCGTGCACAACGCTACACTTCCTTGCGCGAGCTCTGTCATCAGTACTGTTAAATTTTTCAATTTCTTGTACTTTCTGTTGCAAATTTCTAACACTTTCTATTTGTTGTTGATTTCATATCTCTGCTTCTGTCACAACATAACAGTGGTCTGTAGGTCGCTTTGTCGAAGATCATAAAACTTGCTAACAGTTTGCTTGCAGGACAGTTGTCGAAGATCATTTAAAACGTTGTGCTTATTTTCATTGCTTTCATCACATAGTATAATTAAGGCTTTGTTAAAATTTCTTAAGGGTCCTGATAGCAAAGTAGGGGAATAGGCTCTTCATTACATGGAAGTGATGCCCATGGTTGAAACTGAGATCCAGATGTTGCTAGAATGATGGATACCTAGGAAAGCAAAGCAAGGTAGTGAATCTTTAGCACATCTACTTGCCAGGGGATTATGCTCTTCTCTCTTTGAGAGAACCAGAAACCCAAAAGCTTGTGGATTTGGTGGAGTGAAACTAGCTCAGTGATGAATATGCTTGATGTGTTTGGGTAAGGTGAAGAGGTAGAGAAGTATGCTCTTCTCTCTTTGAGAGAATCAAAAAATCTGACCCTCGAATCCAAGCCAAGCTGTGTCACCTTTAGAGAGCCTGCCGAAAGTTGAACCTTCGAGAACGACCCAAGTGAGTACGCACCTATCACCGGTGATTACGCCTCACTATAATAAAGAATGTTTTGTTGAGTCTAAAGACTCCAAAACCATGTTAAATTCCTTCTCTTGATTTCGACTATCATCTTGAGAAGGCTCCGTCTGTTGTATTGAGCAGTGCCGCTCCTAGCCCTGCTTGCAGGGGTGTATGACTTTTGGGTGTTGGTGTGGCTGTGAGGCCTTAACCCTGTATTTGGGGCATCGAAGGTTAGAGTGAACGAAAGCCCACTAAAAACTTTCCCTAGTTAGTTTCCTAACCGGATCACCTCTAAAAGGAGACATAATCTTTGCCTAGGGAGGGGGAAGAATCTCTCTCATAGATTCTCACCATAGGCATGCACCTAGACGCTTGAAGGTGGTATATGATGTTGGCCCCCACCTCAAGGGTAACCTTCAAACATATACTATTGAGTCTTTGGAAACACCAAAAACATGGGCGCCCTCTAGGGGGTGACACGACTATGTGAGGTGAACGCATGTGCATAAGCAGTGAGGCAAAGGTTTTGTCTTCTCACCATTTTTTTTGTAGGGATAACTATGTGTTTGTTATCAAGTCTTAAACTTGTCCATCATGATTAAACAAAGACTCCCAGGATACTTCCAAGTTGCTTTATCCTTGGTAGGTCTGTTTACGATTACTTCTTGTGTCACCATTGCTTGATCAAACCTTCATGCTTGTAAACGAATGCTTGAAACCTTCAAACTGAGATTGTTGATTAAAATGTCCTTCAAACTGTTTGGAAACTAGATTTTCTATCAGAGAACCATTTGTGTTGTGTCCCAAAATCTGCTTTTTATCTCAAAATCTGCATTGAACTTTCGAACACAAGTATTTTCCTGCGCAAAGTTTTAGAAACTGAGCATTTTCTCGTGCGAAGCTTGACACTTTCTCATGTGGCCTGGTACTTTCTCACGTGAACCTGTACCCTATTTTTAAAAATAGAGACTTATTTCTCGTTGACTGGTGAACTTTTTACCTGATCTGGTTTTTGTCTGAGGTCTGATTGTCTATTTTCCTGTTGTTCATTGTTAGAAACTGAGTGTCTCGAGCTGAGAACCGATCGATTATTGTTTTGACTCATTTTGTCTCTCCTTTGTTTATCTTATCTCTTTGTGCTTTTGTACCTCACATCGCGATAGTCTTATCTTGAATGTTCTAGCCATACTCTTGATGATTCATGCCGGGTGCATCTCACATCTTGGCTGTTCTAGCCTTTATCTACTTTTTGTTATTCCTAGAGACAAAGTTTTAGCATTATCCTGAGTCTTCTCTGGTCGCATCTTCATCTATGACTGTCATGACTTGAAGTGGCAACACTTACCCCATTTGTAATACTGGTCAAGCTAGAGGTAAACCTCATAATCAGGAAACAAGTTGTCCTGAACGTATTGTGCAATCTGAATATTGTGAGGGATCCTCAAGTTCTTCGTTGAGTACTTTGAAAGATAGCCCATCTCAATCACCTCCGGTGTTCCAAGAGTGTTTTAATCTATTGTTTCAAGTGCAACCTGGTTTCTCATTTCAAGAGCAAGACAACTCATTCTTCCAAAACAACTCATTATTTCATAACTTTGGGAGACCACTTCCTCGGACTAGTCCTATCATTGAACCTATCGATCCTGTTGACGATATCGACTCATTTGAACCTATTGACCCTCTTGATCCTATTCACGCACCAAAAGTTACCTTATCTGCGCCCTTTCAGTATTGCTCATATCATTTTTTTGAGTCTTCATTTGCTACACAGTCCTATGACAAGATGGGAGATCCATTCGGCTTCCAACCAGGCAAATACAACCAAACTTATGATCAATCTCAAAACAACCAACATCATGGTCAATCTTCCAATGACCAATGTCATGCTCAACCTTGAAATGAGCAACGCTATGATCAAACCCAAAATGACCAAAATCAACACCAAGCTCAAAACAAAGCTCAAGGTGGTTAACCAACGTATCACTATCGACCTGCCCCTTTTGATCAGAGTCAAGATCAAGTCCCAAGCATTTATGAGATCCTTGGTAATGATGGTGATGACACAATAACTCAAAATGACATAGACGCTGTGAAAGAAAACAAAGGTCTTATTAAGATGATGGAGATCCTCCTTCTAGAGGAGAAGGAAAAATACTTTCTTGCGCTGGCCAAACAAGGGGCTAAATTACCCTTAGATTTTCAAGTTGAAATGCTTGTGGCCAAGCAAGAAGAAACTGAGACTGCTAAGTTGCAAAAGATGGTCCGAGACATGCAAGATCAGATTAGCCAACTTGCGAAGAATAAGGACAAACCTGCACAACAATTCACAATGGAAAGCATATGTCCTTTCCCCTTTGATAAGAGTATTCACATGCCACCTTTTCCTAGAGGTGTAGAGCTCCCTAAATATGACAAATACTTGGGTGCTACCGATCCCCAAGATCACTTAAGGGAGTTTGGTGCTTTATCCATGGAATTCATGCATGACCAAACATATCTTATGCACCTATTTCCTCGTAGCTTGGGTGGACCAGCTATGGAGTGGTTTTCTCGATTTCCCATTGGCATTAAGACTTTTGATGAAATGGCTAATATGTTTCTCCAACATTACTCGCATACTATTCAGCATCCGGTCAACATCTGGGATCTTTGCAATTTGAAGCAGCGACAAGGAGAATCTTTTTTGACATTTCTTCAAAGGTGGAGACAATTATGTACAAGGTGTCCTCACAAGCTACTAGAGTCCGAGAGACTCGACATTTTCTTGGACAATCTTTTCCCAGACTTCAGATACCAAGTGCAATTACAAGGTCCCCTAACCTTTGATAACATGATTAAACAAGTGGTGCGAATAGAAGCCTTTATGATCAAGAAAGGGGAATTGAATTTGAACAAAGACAACAAATAAGGATCTTCAAACTCAAACAAAGATAAGGGGAAGTTTGTCAACAAGAATAGAGATGTTGTGAATGACGGGGGGTTGACAATGTGACCCTGAAGCCTGCTAAGTCTGTTTTCAATCTCTCTTCAAGCATATAGGTGATCAAAGCTACTGAAAAGCCTGTGACAGAAAATCAGCAACCTTCAAGGTTTTCTAGGAGCAAACCTTGGGCATCTCAACCCAAGCGCAAATTCACTTCCTTGGGAGAACCACTTGATGTGGTCTATAGAACTCTTGTGCAGAATCAGATACTTACTCCTTTGGAAAAGTGTCTCTATGACCCACAACCCCGACCTCATTGGTGGAATGAAAACGCATACTATGACTATCACCAGAATAAGGGTCACAAGACTTCTACTTGTCTTTAGCTGAAACATAAGGTCCAAGATTTGATTGATAGCGGTGACATTGTTGTGGATGACCATAACAAGAATTCAGACCATCAAGCATTTAAGGATCCATTCCCTCCTCATGAGAAGGGTGAATCTTCAAACACTAAGAATACCAATGCTAAGGTCAATTACACGTACACTAACGATGACAATGTCATTGGTATGATCAAACTTGTTGAGGTTGAGTATTGCGACATGATTACGATTAAGGGGAGTGGTGATGCTCCCAAACCTAAGACTCCTTTCATCTTTCATAGTTCCATGTCTTGTTCGTCTGAACCTGAACAACCTCAGGATTGTGCCAATGTTGTTACTCAATCACGTGGAAGGGTTGTTTTGAAAGGTCCCGACCCTCCTGTATCTTCTTTGAAACAAACTGTGGATAAGACTGCTGTTGGCCTTGCTGCAAGAACACAAAATCAGTCCCTACATCTAGCACTGCTAGTTATAGCATCTTAGATCAGCTCTAGTGGACCAACACTCAGATCACCATTTTTGAGTTGTTGAAGATCTCGCATGCTCATAGGCAAATTTTGGATAAAGCCCTCACCGAGGCAAACTTCCCCAAGGATCTCAATCTTGATTGGTTCCAATCTATGGTGGGTCATTTGACCTCACCTCATTATTTGTCCTTCTCTGAAGAAGATGATCACTCTCTGAGCCATCCGCATAACACTCCCTTGCATATAGAAGTCATGATAGGTCCTAAGCGTGTCTGCCGAGTGCTCATAGACAATGGTGTTGGTCTCAATATTTGTTCTGCTAAGCTGCTTACCCAGCTAGGTTATGATGAGAATTATATAGATTCCCACAAAAACATTACTATCAAAGCTTATGATGAAAAGGAACGCAAATCCAAAGGCTTAGTTGTGCTACCTATCCACATAGGACCTGTTGAGAGAGATGTTACCTTCCAAGTCTTAGACATTCCTCTTGCATACAATATTTTGTTGGGTAGGCCATGGATTCATGAGATGCAAGCTGTTTTGTCTACGTACCATCAATGCATTAAGTTTCCATTTCATGGAGCGGAAGTCACTATGCCTGTTAATACCAATTATTCTTGTAATACCTTTGCGCAATCTACAAATAGCTTTGTTCTAGCTAATAGAGAGTCCACTGAGTTTTATGATGCTAAGCTTAAGGAAATGGAATAGACTCTGAAACTTAAGGATACAGGCATGGTTGAATACCGAATTGAACTTGTGCTATCACTAGCTTCTCTCCCTCTATCTCCACGCTCTTATGGGAGACCTTCTGAGAGTAACAAACCTTCTGATGACTCTCCTCAAATAGTCTATGATGGTGCCTTTGTATGGGCCTCTAAACCTTTAGAAGATGAGGATGAAGAAAGAGCTATCACAGTTGGATCTATAAAGGAAAAGAAACATCTGAAATGACTACTCCACCTCCAGACTTAGAGCAAGAGCCATACAGTGAGGCCTTCAAAATCATGAAGTGCTTCGGCTATAAAGGGAGTGGTCCTATAGGAATGAATGACAATGGTTTGCTGAAACCCATTAAAGCTACAGGTCGTTGCACAAAGGATACTACTGGCTTAGGCTTGAAAAAGACCCCCTTTCATTTAAGGATAAACAAATTTGTGCCAGAACCTGAACCTGAACCTGAGCCAAAATTTGAAGATACTACTCCAGAGGTAAATCCAAAGGCCAACTTTGATGAAGACACCTTTCCATATCCTATTCCTCTGGAATTTGCTGCACTCTTTGTAGAACCAGATGAACCTATTATACCTGTCCACATGGTAGAGACTGATAGTGATTCTAATGAGACCACTTCGGTACATCGACTCATGTATGACCAATAGAAAGAAATGAAAATGGCTGAGTTCGATTCTCAGGGTGAATGGTACATACCCCCACATTTCCAAGAGCAGTTTGAGAAAGATCAACTTCAGCAAGCCATTAATGCTACAAGAAATGAAGATGAGTTAGATGATACAACCAGTGCTAATGGAATTCCCACATCAAGTACTGACTCACATGAGTACAAGTTTGACTCTTTGTCTGATGCTACTTATGATAAAGATATAGACATGGTGCATACCTATGAAAGACTTCTCGAAGTAGGTGAAGGGTCTAACATTAGGTCACATGAATTAGACGCCATCGATGTTAACTTGTCCTCTACTTTTGACGTGAGGTCTCATAGAGATTCGAATGCTCCTTTGGACAAGATCACTCTAGGTCTTGACTTGCTCGTCTGCACTTTTGATGGTTATATCGTGAACACAATTGAACCAGTCACTACTTCTCTCTCACTCAAAAATCTCTAGTTGATAAACTGGAACTCCCCTTCCTCATCCAATGAAGTCCTAACATTCCAAAATAATTATGCTCTATCCTTTTACCTCCATGCTATTGAACCTGTGATGTCCTCCACCAGTGAAGGCAATGTCAGCATGACAGAGGTAGATATCAAGTATCTTAGTAAAAAAATTAAAAGAAGAAAAAATAGATGCTTTGATGGTGAAAACCACATTGTGGCAGTGTCAGAGCCAAAAATAGTAAAAATAAAAGACGTATCTGAGGGTGAAAACCTCTTTGAGGCACCCAAGGATGAGATACTTGATATGATCCTAAGCCATTTTCAAGAGAGATCATTAGTATTGATTGAGCCGACACAACCAGTGAATTTGGGTACAGAGGCTGCTCCACAAATTATTCATCTAGCACAATCATTATCTGCAAAAGAAAAGGAAGATTTCACTAGCTTCTTTTAAAGCAAGAAAATAAACTTTGCATGGACTTACTTTGACATGCATGGATTAGACCCCAATCTAATCATGCACCATCTGTCCATTGCACCAGGTATTAAGCCTGTCAAATAGAAGCTTCGAAAGATGCATCCATACGTGGCACTTTTAGTCAAGACAGAGCTATAAAAGCTTCTTAAGGCTGGTTTCATAAGGACTATTGACTATGCAGAGTGGATTTAAAATATTGTTCCAGTCACCAAACATGATAAATCCATTCGTGTGTGCATAGACTTTTGGGATCTAAATAAGGCATGTCCAAAAGATGACTTCCCACTACCCAATGTTGACATGATAGTGGATATGACAGTAGGATACGAGATGTATTCCTTGATGGATGGCTTCTCTGGCTATAATCAAATATAAATTATGCCAGAAGATCAAGAAAAGACCACTTTCACATGTGCTTGGGGAACCTTTTGCTGGAATGTCATGCCCTTTGGGCTTAAGAGTGATGGAGCAACATATCAGAGAGCTGTCACTACCATTTTCTATGATATGATGCATAAAACAATGGAAGATTATGTGGATGACACTTTAGACAAAATCATGCAGCGGAAAACTCATCTTACAGATTTGGGTCCCATAATTGACCGCATAGAACAATTTAGTCTCAAATTTAATCCCAAAAAATGTGAATTCGGTGTCACTTCTGGGAAACTCTTGGGTTACATTATTTCAGCTAAAGGCATAGAGGTTGACCTTGAAAAGGTTCAAGCTATTATGAACATACCTCCACCTAAAAACATCATTCAAATGAGAGGACTGTAGGGAAGGTTACAATCTATTTGGCACTTCATTTCACAGTTGGTTGACAAATCGCAACCGTTTACTAAAACTTTGCATAAGGGTGTGACTTATGAATGGAATGAAGAATGTGATAGGGGACTCACTCAAATTAAATAGTATCTTGCTAATCCAACTATATTGATGCCTCCTATTCACGGGAAGCTGCTCATACTATACATCTTAGCAACGAACACATCTTTGGGTGCTCTCCTAGCTCAAGAGGATCAGAACAACAAAGAGAGAGCTATTTATTATATCAGAAAAACATTGGTTTCTTATGAAATGAACTATTCTATCATTAAGAAAGCTTGTCTAGTAGTAGTGTTTGCTTCACAAGAGTTGCAACATTATATGCTCGCTCACACTACAAGACTTATTGCAAAAATTGATCCACTAAAGTACTTACTGAGCAAGGCTTCCCTCATGGGTAGACTAGCAAAATGGGTGATGATACTTAGTGAATTTGACATTGAGTATGTGGAAAGAAAAGCTATTAAAGGACAAGCAATTGCTGATCAGTTGGCAGAAGCTCCTCTGAAAGATCACCAGCCTTTGAACATTGAATTCCTAGATGAATCCATCATGATTCTCACACATCAGGCTTGGAACATGTTCTTTGATGGATCATTCACTCAGCAAGGATCAGGTGCAGACATTCTATTTATAACACCTCAAAGATACTCATTGCCAAAAGCTTATAAAATGTTATTTCCCTGCACAAACAACATCGCTAAATATGAAGCTCTCATCAATGGTATGAAGATAGCTATTGAATGGTGTGTGGATGAGCTCAAGGTCTTTGGAGACTCTTAGTTAGTTGTCAATCAAGTTAATGGTATCTATCAAACAAAAGATGACAAGCTAGTGCCTTACAAACGAATGGTGGATGATCTCAAACAGTATTTTGCACACATTTCTTTCCAACAAGTTCCAAGAGTAGACAATAAAGCAACTGATGCTATGGCCACTCTTGCCTCAATGTTACAAATGCCAGAAAATGACTTCAGACATGAATTCCTGGTGGAGGCATTACACTTCCCTGCCTATGACATTCCTGAATCTAGGATGATCTGTTTAGTCATTGGACATGATTCATTCCGCCACCACCATATCTATTCCTACCTTCATGACAAAATCATTCCCAACACCTAAAGCCAGAATGAAAAGCATCACCTAATTCATAATGCTTCACGGTATGTCATCATAGCAAATGACTTGTATAGACGGGGTCTAGACGGTACCCTCCTTAGGTGTCTAGAACCCGATGAGTCCAAACGTGCATTAGTTGAGGTACATGAAGGTATCTGTGGGTCTCATTCAAGTGGTATGACATTATCTTGAAAAATTATTAGAGTTGGTTACTACTAGATAGATATGGAGAAAAAAGCTGTTCAATATGCCAAGGCTTGTAAACAGTACCAATTTCATAGAAATCTGATCCATGCTCTTGCTAAAGAGCTTATTCCTTTCATCAGTTTCTGGCCATTCCAGCAATGGGCCTTTGATTTGGTGGGTTAGATACATCCTTCTTCTTCAAGAGGACATAAGTTTATCATCACAACTACATACTATTTTACTAAATGGGTTGAGGAAGTGCCTTTGGCTATAGCTGATGGCAAGTCTGTGGCTATGTTCATACTAAACTATATCATCTGTAGATATGGTGTACCCTCATCCATTATCACTGATAATGGGGGACAATTCAAGAACAAGGACTTGAAAGAGTTATGCACCAAATTCAGGATCATTCAACATTGGTTGTCTATCTATTATCCCCAGGGTAATGGACAAGAAGAAGCTTCTAATAAGATAATTCCCAAAATCTTGCACAGAAAAGTTCATAAATCTGGTAGAGATTGGCACCTCCAGATTAATCAGGCTCTATGGGCCTATAGAACAAGTATTCGAACACCAACGGGGGCCATGCCCTTTGCCTTGGTTTATGGAGGAGATGCAGTAATGCGTATTGAGGTCGAGATTCCTACATTGCAAGTCTCTCAGAGGGGCCTCATCACTGATGAAGAAAATAGAATATCTCAGCTTCAAGAGCTTGAGTTACTGGATGAACGCCAGAAGGTGGCGTTTGATCATCTTAGAGCATACCAAAAGAGAATGTATAGAGCCTACAATAAGAAATTTAGACAAAGGGAATTCCAAGTGGGTGATCTCATCCTGAGAGAAAACCCCAAAAATCAACAGCAGCGGGTCCAGAAAGGGAAATTTGAACCAAATTGGCTTGGTCCGTATGTTATCACTGCAGCATTTGGGTCTGGCGCATATCAACTCTCCACCACTGAAGGAGAACAACTCAAAGAGCCTATCAACGATCTTCACTTGAAGAAATTCTACAGTTGAAGCATTCTCTGTATGCTCATGTACATACTTATTGATCCTGAAAAAATCCAAAAAATGGTATATTGTCAAAAATCTTAAAAATTGCAAAATGTCCTGAAAAAATGATCATCTTAGTGAAAACCTAGTAAACAAACACTTTGATGTATCTATTATCTTGGTGAAAACCTAGTAAACAGACACCTTGATAATAATAAAAAAAATAGAAAAATTAAAAAATATAAAAAAATTAAAAGATAAAAAATACAAAAAAATGAAATATTCAAAAATACAAAAAAAAGAAAAGTACAAAAAAATTAAAAAAGAAGAAAAATGTGCCATTGATGAAAACCTGGCAAACAGGCATCATGGTAGCAAAAATAGAATCTCTGCCATGATGGGGAAAACCTGGTAAACGGGTGACTCTTGTTTCCCAATGCTATACTTATCGCAGCACCATTTGGCTCTTGCTTTCTTGCTTTCCTGCTTTAGTTTGTTTCTTGCTTTTAGTTTGTTTCCTGCTTTAGTTTGCTGGCTCATGCACTTTCTTTCAGTTGTCTTCGAGATTTTCCTCCACTCTTCATGGATTGGAATTGGTCACACTTGGGGGCACCTTCCTGCTCTAGGGGGCATTTTCCTATCGCTTTTGGAGATGCTTTCTTGCATCAGTCACCAGTGGTTCCCACTGCGTCTTCCTGCTGATGCATGTGTGTGTGAATTTTGTACCTAGTTGTAGACACAAGACTTCAGTAAAACATTAGAGGTTAGCAAAAACCAAAATATGCAAGTAATTGAAACTATGCTAACCAGGTGATTTATTGCCTTCTAGTAGATGCGAGTATGATATTCTCAGATCAGATCGAGACCAGTGACAATGCAACACCTAAATGAAGGATTTGAATGCAAAAGATGGATACGAGATGAATGCAGATTTATTCTATATTTTTATATTTTCTGTGCAATATTATGAAAAATTGTATGAATCTAAGCTAGAAATGAAATGGAATGCAGATTTAATCTAAGAATGCTATGAATGATATGAAGTCTATGATATGAAACTATGCAAAAACTATGAAAGATTATGACCAACTATGAAAGATCTCACAAATCGCTTGTCACAAGTGCTTAATCCTTCAATCGCCAATTCACCAGAGTAATTGTGCAAATTCAAGTGTTGATAATTATGAAGAGCTGAGCCTTGTTTTTATAGAAATCCAGGGCTTTGGGGATGCAAGAGAAAAGCCATAAATCACTCTTGATAAACTCAGGTTGATTTTTGAGTTATCAGGAAATTAAGAATAATTAACTCACAAAAATCATGCAAAAGCAGGGTTTAACTCAAAATAGAGTTTTACATCAAATTTCAACTCATCATCAGATGTTGAGTTTTAATTTTAAAATTGATTGTTAATTTCTAGTTGTCTGCTTTTCAGATTGTGCATGATTTAATTATAAATTAATTTAATAAATAAAGTGATTTATTGTCAACTTAATTGATTTTAAAATTAAAACAATTGATTTATGGGTTAATCAATTATTAAATCAAACTTTATTCCAAAAACTATATTATTAAATATTGACAACTGACTTTAATTAATTAAATAGGAATTTAATCAATTAGTCATAAGATTTTTGATTTATTGTCAAAATTAAATAATACAATTTGGGAATAAATATAATTAAATGTAATTAAATAATTAAGTGGCAGTATTAAATCTGATTAATTAAATATTCAGAATATTCAATTAATCAAACTTTAGGATAAATAAGATTTATCGCCAAATAATTATTAAATTAAAGATAATTATGATAAATTAGGAATATTCAAGGAATATTCCCCAATGCAAAATTTAGGATAAAATCAATTAAATTCGATAATGTGCAGATGTGCCTTAGGTTAGGACTTCGATGTCGATTTCATTTGATTTGAAGATGTAGGAGGTTAATGAACCTGTAGCCCATTTTTGGGGTATTACATTTTGCCCCTCTTTGAATCACTGTGCAAAGTGTAGTGGTTCAAAGAATAGTCTGTGTTTGATATATGTATGAAACTAATTTGATTTGAAAGATTAACCGATTCCGAGATAGAAACCTATTGAAAGATTTAAAGATTAAAGATTTGAGATTTAGGTCCTGAGTGACCCGAGATAATGTTAACTACAACAACAATGAATCGGTGATTACGAAAAAGTGCCAAAATGTCTGATTCTAAACCTTATGATTGTAAAGAAGTGAGTGAGCAATTCCATACCTGAATGTCCTTGTATGAATCATATTGGTATCACATCCTGAACCCATAAGTTACGAAGAAACAAGGAAATAACACTAATGAACCATTGGTTATGAAAAGTTGATACAGTTTACAAGATAGATTTAGGATACCAGATTGATATGGATCTTGGTGAATCTGATATCCCCCAAGAGATGATATATTTTCCCCAAGTGACGAGGACTTTAGATGAACCAACAACTAGACGTGGTTGTTGTCTTGATTACTGAGGAAAGATTTGATTGACAAAATTAAGTTACAGACTTGAATGATGTGCAATACCATGCCCCCTTCGGGATTAAAATTGAAATCTGATAAGAAAAGTCAGCGTTATAGTTTAGAAGCATGTTAATTGATTTGAGAAGTGGTTATACATGTTCGAGAATGCGTTCTGCATCATTTAGAGGTCCTGGAGACCAAGTTTGACTAGCTTAAACCATGAGTTGACCATAGTTGACTAAGTTGAAATTTCAATAGTTTAATGTAAGATAATCAGTTAAGTTGAATTCTATATTTCTGTGATGATTGAAGGTCGATTATGCAAGTAGTCAGACATCCTGGGTCTAAAAATTTTAAATTGTGATTTTGACATAGTAAATTATCTCAGATTTCAATTTTGATCTTGAAAATAGGTTCAGAATGTTGAAATTAGCTAGGGGTGCAATTTTCATGGAAAACAAAGCACTTTTGAAAATTAGGTCAAAAGCTATATAAAGGCCGGAAGGGTCATTTTCATTTCATTATTCACCATTGACTTTTGAAACCTTGTGGAGCCCTCTGAGCAAGAAAATGGCAGAAATGAAGGTCCCTGTCAATTCCCATCGATTTGAGTGTAGCCGCAAACATCAGAGACCTTGACAGTATGGACATCCGGTAGGTGGACCTCTGTGCCTCTCTGAAAATTCAATTTTTGCATGTTTGTATCATGTTTAGGTCATTTTTCATACGTTTTTAATTTTGAAATATCACATGTATGAAATCTCGTACGACTGTCCTCAGTGACTCATACAACTTTCCAATTTCATTTCATTTGTCGTATGAGAATCCCCCAAGACTCATATGAGAGGGACCCAAGAGTCGTACAACATTTCATCGGGTCCCTCCTCTGTCATACGGGAAGCCTTGGAAACTCATATCACTATGCTTTGTCGTATGATACCCTGCAAAAACTTGTACGAGTTTCAGTGCCAGTCTGAATTATCGTATGGGAAATAGTGAGCTTAAAACTACATCTTAGGTCAAAATTTTTGATTTTCTAATTTCTTAGGCCAATTGCTGAGCTTTGAATGTACCTTACGAGATAGTGAACTGTTCAATTCCTATACTGTTAGCCTATTTTTCAACCAAATTACTGATAGGATTCCCTGTTTCTGTACTGTGTAGGTTACATATCTCGATGTTCATGTGCACATTTCTCATCCTGCTACTTAGAGACTCTGCATATCACTGCCTGACCCTATGAGGGTACATCTTGCTTCTTGTGGGTTTGAGTATCTGATTTGGTTACCTAAGATTAGGGTAAACCATGGACTGTTGACTACCCTGATAGAGTTGTTTCATTCCAAGACCCAGACTTTCCACTTGCCGACTGGAGAGATCACTGTCACACTTGAGGATGTGTATAGGATTTTGCATATACCATTCCATGGTCAGCGTCTTGATTACGTGAGTTCATGGAAATCAGGTCTACTAGCATTCAGACGTCTTTTCAGAGATGATACATAGTTGACTACTTCTATTTCTTGGGAGACTTTGGTACAATGATATGGGTAGACCCATAGACTAGAGTGCATTATTGCTAGGATGATAAGAGGCATCATTATGTCTGACCATTAGCAGAATGGTCTATTGATGGGCTAGGTCCCGATGGTGGCATGGTTGATGGCTACTCCTGAGTTAGCTTGGGGTCAGTGCATGCTTGCACATATGTTCTCTGAGATGCATGAGATTGTGTATCAAGAGGGAAAGTATTTTGCCTCTGGTGCTTTAGTTCTTCAGATATGGGCCTGGGAGCACATCCTAGTTTTTAGACCAGTGTGTCAGTCACAACACCAGCCACAGGAGCCAGTGATTTATACTTATTCAGGTTATGTTACATAGGTTCACATGGGCCACAAAGAGTACTTTAGACGGTCCCTTGATGATACAAATTTTGTAGTACGGAGACCTTATTTTCTTATAGAGGCCTGGCCTACTACCAGAGAGTAGTTCAATTATTTTTGTCAAAGTTGTGTATTGATTGGATGATCCACATCTGTTATAGAGTGCTTCCTTATTACTAGGGTATGGAGGCAGTATGGTATCATCCAGGATGCACCATAGGAGCACGCTGCCTATGCACAGATTCTGAGAGAGCTTAGATTAGGATGGGGACCTCAGCTATCATATGCTCTATGTACATAGGAGTATAGTGGTATAGTTAACAGAGACTGAGATTATAGAGCAGATGTGGTGGATGCTGGTGTCATAGATGGTTTTATTGCATGGCTTGCAGAGAACCTGATATATAGGTTCTTGGATTCGACAAAGTTGATTCATTCCATGGAGGAGGCCATGGATGTTACAGGTGCCCCAGTAGGTTGAGGATAGAGGTGTGCACAAGCACAGATACCCCAACCTACACCTCCTAGGCTGAGAGCAGTGGTGAAGCCATAGAGACCAGCTGGACATACTAGACCACCTCCTCATCTGACTAGTTCTTTAGTAGGAAGACCAATAGGTACTTCTAGGAGACACACTAGAGGAGAGAGTGGCACTTTGGGCAGTGTGGGCACAATAGATGATGTACTTGCAGCTGAGCAAGTTTTAGGTGGTGATGGTCCTGATCCATTACAGGGGGATACTAGTTTTGATCTTGGTGGAGAGGTTAGACGTCACAAGGCACAAAGAGTAGAGACCACATAGCAGCCTGCTATAGAAATTGAGATGTCGGTAGCTGATACTAATCCTAGTGTACCATTGAATCCTTAGGAGATTATCAGATGATTGATATTACAAGTCTGGGACCTAAAGGTATAGAGTGCTAGGTGGGAGGAGAGATTCACTGAGGCTGATAGACAAAGATCTGAGCTCTGAGAGGAGAATAAGAGATTACAAGTAGAGGTCACACATCAGACCTCGAGAGTAGCTTATTATGTTTCTACTTATTATGCTATTGTCCCAGCGGCTCAAAGAGTTCCTACATACTCTCAGTATATGATGGCTTCAGAGGGAGCTAGAGCACCTAGAGCTGAGGCAGTGCCTGATGCACCACCACCACCTCCACCAGAAGCAGAGGAGCAGGAAGACATCTGATCTGTTCATGATATGTTCTGATATTTTTGCTCTTTTGATATTTTGATACTATTCTAACTTCTAATAGCTAACATGAGCTCATTCTTTTGTACACTGTTCCATTAGTGCACCCCTAACTAGTTCGAGTTTTATGATATGAGATCAAGATTTTTGGTTGTGACTTCATGTGTACTTGTCATGTTTTTGATTTATGATGATATCATGTGATGCTTATGCTATGAGTAGTGTAGAATGTATGTATGGATTTATTCAATGCAATGGTTTCTTTCAAATGTATGAATGTTATGCAAATGTGATTGATTATGGAAGGATGTATGTATGGAAATGTATGTAATGCAATAAATGGAATGAATGATTATGAATATATAATGTAAATGCAATGATACACATGATGTGTTTTGCAGGTATTGATGAAGACAAGTACTCAGTCTTATGTCAAAGAGGATTTTTAAACCCAGGATTGTGACTAGCGATTCTGTGAGGAAACCTTTGTGTGAGATTCAACTCTTCATTTCTAGTTTAAGTATAGTTTTTAGAAGAATTGTTGAAGATTTTCAAGAAATTTGAGAGATCATGCAATCATGCAAAGTGTAAAATGACATGAAAACCTAAGAACAAGGACCTAGTCATTGATCCTGTGTCGGTCATTTGTCATCATTGAATTTTTAGGTAATCGGATAAATCAATACAATGCCGACTAGTTAGGAAACCATAGACATATGAATATCAATTTGTATGCGCAAGAATCAATACAACGCCCACTGGTTAGACAACCATGGACATTTGAATATTGATTTTATTTTTGGATTAGATATAAGCACCAAGGCATAAACACCAGGATGACCTGAATATCATGTTCATTTTGATATAGTAATTTGTATAAGCATCAAAACATAAATGTCATGATAACTAGAATACACATTGTGGAACAAACACATCAAGCAGTCAAGAGATCATTCTAAATGCAGTGTGAATTACCCGTAGTGACCCTTTATCATTCACATCCTTAGGTAAGATTATGTTTCACAATAGGAGAAAGAAATCACCTAAAAAGATAATAGTTAGATTAGACTCCCTTGAATTTTCTGGGTATCAATGGTCGAGGTACGCATGGCCATCCAATATGAGATAGAGACTTTTACAAACAGACACCATTTCAATCCAGAATTTCCAAAGTTGTTAGATTTTCACATACAAGAAGAAGACAAAGAAAAGATTATGTCCCCAGTCATCACTCTCTAAATCCTATAAGGGACATCATCAAAGAGCTCAAAGGACACAATATGCAAAAATCTCAATGTGAATCGTTAAGCATACAAGGAGATAAAAGCATGTAAAAAGCATAGATTATTTTCAATTTGTGTTTGATTGCGTTGTTGTAGATGCAAAATCCTTTCTGGAGAGGAGACAGACAGATTGACTCGGATGAAGCTTCAAAGGACTCTGACTGGTTATGACTTGTCTAAGATGTACTGGAGGCCATAGGACATGACATTGGTTGCCCCTAAGTTTGAAACATTGATAGGATACAGATGCTTGTGCCATTTGGTGTACATACCAACTTATTGAAAATAGGAATGCAGAAACAAACCGGGAAATATGTACAAACTAAAGCAAGACTAAAATATGGGAAAGACCAAGATTACGTTGATAGATGGAGCATTTTGAACAAGTGGCTCCCATTTTCTAAGTTTTCACCATCTTGGTAGAGATTCTATTTTTTCTACCAAGGTGTCTATTTCTAGCTTTTCACCAAAGCACTTTTTCTTTTTCTCATTTTTTTTGTATTTTTCATTTTTCCAATTTTTTTGATATTTTTGGTATTTTTTTATTTTTTTGTGAATCATCAAGGCGCCTATTGCTAGGTTTTCACCAAGATGTTCATTTTTTTAGGACTTTTTCAAGCTTTTAAGATTTTTTTAAGACATTTTACCATACACTGAATGCCTTAGGCATATAATTTCTTCAGATGGAGAACGTTGATTAGTTCTCGGAGCTGTTCTCCTTCAATCGTTGAGAGTTGATAGGCTCCAGAGCCAAAAGTAGAAGTGATAACAAAGGGACCCAACCAGTTGGGTTCAAACTTCCCCTTGTGCTCTCTATGTGATTGATTTTTAGGATTCTCTCTCAAGACTAGATCACCAACCTGAAATTCTATGTGTTTGACTTTCTTGTTGTAACCTCTAGACATTCTCTTTTGATATACTCTAAGATGATCATACACTACTTGTCTGTGCTCATCTAGTAGTTTAAGTTCTTGCAACCTAGACACTTTGTAGTCATCATCAGTTACTAGACCATGCATGATGATTCTTAGTGATGGGATTTCACCCTCAATAGGTAGTACCGCTTTAGACCCATAAACTAAAGCAAAAGGTGTAGCCCCAGTGGGTATTCTAATACTTGTTCTGTAGGCCCAGAGAGTTGGATTGATCATGAGATGCCAATCTCTTCCTATCTTATTAATTGTTCGGTGCAAGATTTTCAATAGATTCTTATTAGAAGCCTTTGCTTGTTCATTCCCTTGAGGATAGTAGATAGATGACCAATGTTGTGTAATCTTGAATTTAGCACATAAATCATCTAGGTCTTTGTTTTTGAATCGTCCACCATTATCTGTGACTATAGAATGTGGAATACCATACCGATATATGATGTAGTTCAAGATGAACATAGATATTTTTTTCCAGTTGTTTGTGTCAAAGGGACTGCTTCTACCCATTTTGTGAAATAATCTGTAGCTATGATTATATGGGTATGTCCACTAGAAGAATGAGGATGTATGGCTCCTATAAGATCAAATACCCATTGGTGAAAAGGCCATTATGTAGTAAAGGGAATTAGATCTCTCCCTAGAGCATGAATTAAATTACCATGCACTTGACACTTTTGATAGTTCTTAGCAAACTTGATAGACTCTTTCTCCATTTCCAGCCAATAGTACCCAGCCCTAATAAGTTTTCGGGCTAGTGTTAAACCATTCGAGTGTGACCCACAAATACCATCATGGACTTCTTTTAATGCACGTTGAGACTCTTCCCATTCTAAACATATAAGTAGCGTACCATCTAGACCTTATTTGTATAGATTGTGACCAATGATAACATATCAAGAGGCATTGCAGATAAGATATGTTGGAAACTGCAATTCAAACAATTGTTGTATTGTCATTGATGTCAAACCTTAACTGGTAAGACTGTTGCTACTTAGGAAAGTACTATATCTATGGTGAGAAGGGAAAGAAAGGTTGGTAACAATAGCACCTAAGGAAAGGTTGAGTTATCTTGATACTACAAAGTGTACTTGACTATGTTGTACAATGATGAGACAATATATTATTTATCTTAGTAAGATTGAAGACTAAACTGGTAGGGTTAACCGAGCAAAACTGAAGAAATCATGTTTAAGCTGAGTTATGACAGAGTCGACCGAGTTAGTGGATGCTGAGCAAAAATCTAGTGTCGACCGAGTATCAGTAAATTACCGAGGAAGACAGTATTTATCGAGGAAACAGTTTTAGTAGTGACTGAGCATTTTACATGGAGACTGAGTGGATGATCACAGTATTGACCGAGCATCAACAATTTTATATTTGAAGAAAATTTAGATTTGGAGCTGAGATTATTGAATTCTTGGATTATGTAAAAGGTGTTGACTTTATTTATTGATTGTATGGAAGCATTTAATGCTTTGTAAAATTTTTTATTGTAAATCTTTATGAGATTTGAGATGATTCTAGAAGAGGAGATGAAGAACATGAAGCAGGTAGATTCAATGTATTTGACCTAACCCTAAGATCTACGAAGGAGATTAAGTGGCAAAAGAAAAGTTAACCTAACAGAGGAAAGTATTAAGGGAACCGAAGCATTAGGTATGTGTATGCATGGTTGAAGTAGATACTGGAAGAACAATAAGTTTTATTGACTGTATAAGCGAAAAGGCTGAAGGAAAAGTGTGGTGATTGCTTGAAGGAAAGTTCTGAGCAGATCAAAAGTGGAGATGGCAAAGTTTCAAAGTCAGTAAACCAGCATTTGTGTACGAAATTGGATCTAATATTTGCAAAGTGAGTTGTATGTTTTCAGATCTATACTATTGCTACTTTCTAACCATTGTAACAGTCAAAATCCTTGACCTAATAGTCATATGTTAAATCCTTTGAACAAGGTTGCATTCTAATGGAGTGTATGAAAGTCCTTTGATCAGGCTCACTTTTAACAAGGTGATTGAAATCCTTTAACCAGGTCACACTTGATAGTGTGTATTGTAACCTTTGACAGGGTTGGCTTTTAACCGAGCTCACTTCAGAAGAGTGAAAATAATAGTAGCATGTTACAAAGTAGTTTTTCCCATATTGGGTTTCCACTATAAATCCTGGTGTCAATACTTGTGTGAATGTTTTTTTTGGGTTTGAACATTTCTGTGTTTTACAAGTTAGATACAACTGGGTAGTGGACTGTTGTGTTATATGTTTCTATTATTGAATCAGTGATGACCAAGTTTGTTTTGGTTGCTTGATTTGATTTAAAGAAAAGTTTTTTGAAGTTATTTTATACATCAGGGCCTGAGAACAACTGATTCATCCCCCCTCTCTATTGTTCCAAATCATATTAACAATTAGTATCAGAGTTTTGTTGCTTATTGGTGTCTACAAAAAGCAAGTTTAAAGGGACTTGAAGAAAATGATCAAGATGTATAGGAAGGAGATACCAAAGCTGAATAAGGAAAACTTCCTTGCATGGTAAAGCTTGATGAAGCTGCATCTGGCTGGTATTGGTGATTCTGCAAAGTACTACATTGAGCATGACTATGTCACACCTGTTGCACCTTTGATTGCTGAGGAAATGAGAGCTAAGCAAGAACACAATCAGGCAATGCTGGAAATTGCATCTGCCCTAAACTATCTAGAATTTGAAGACACTAAGGACTGCACAATTGCTAAAGATATGTGGGACACTCTTGCAAAGATATATGTACTGAAAGCTAAAGCTGAGAGTGTTAGAGGTAAGTTTGATGAAATGAGAATGAATGAAGATGAAAACATTGCACAATATTGTGGTAGAATAAAAGAGGTTGTGAATGCTATTAGAGGAGCAAATGGAACTATTCATGATGAGACCATCATTGGAAAAGTATTAAGAACTCTGCGTCCTATATATGCTATTAAGATCTCAGCTATTTAGGAATCTAGATGCAACTCTGCAAATGTGCTTACTTTGGAAGGTTTGATTGGCAAGCTGATTGCTTTTGAACTATCTAATTATGATAATTTCATTGTTGGTAGTATTGGAAATGTTGAATCTTCTTTTAAGTCACAGTTAGTCCTGAACAAGCCTAAGAAGGAAAAAGAAAGATGCTTCAGTGAAAGTGAAAGTGAAAGTGAAAGTGAGGATTACAGTGACACTTCTGATGAAGATCTTGAAGATCTAGAAGCTCTTATGACTAGAAGACTGAGAAGAGGAAAAGGAAAATATAAAGGTAAACTCCCTATTATATGTTTTTCATGTAACAAGGTCGGTCATATAGTTGCTAGATGTCCTGATAGGAAGGATAAAGATGAAGAAAGAAACAAAAGACACAAAGATAGAAGAGATGACAAAGGCTATCGAAAGTACAAAGACTACAAAGAAAAAGGTACGAAATCCTGTTACATTACTGAAGAAGAGACTAACACTAATAGTGATGATTTTGAAATTGAGGTACTCTATGTTGCAATGAAAGATGAATCTGATGAGGATGAGAAAATTGCATTGATTTCCTATGTGAACAAGAATGAAAAATGGATTATAGACAGTGGTTGTTCACATCACATGACTGGTGACAAGAGTAAGTTTGAGACCCTACATCATTATAAAGGTAAAAGTGTAACATTTGGTAATGATGCACCATGTCCTGTTAGAGGAAAAGGATTGATTAAACTGACTGATAAGATCTCTTGTGAAAATGCTTATTGGGTTGAAGGATTGAATTATAATTTGTTAAGTGTTTCTCAGCTCAACAGAACTAGTTACTGAGTGGAATTTCATCACAAGAAAGCTAAGATATTTGATGCTACTGGTGAATTGATTGGAAGTGGTGAGCAGACTAGAGGTAATTTGTTCTATCTTGACCTATCTAAAGGAATATGTATGTTTGCACAACTTGATGACATTTGGTTATGGCATAAGAGGCTATGTCATGTTAACTTTGACAATCTGGTAGAGATAAGTAAAAAGAAGAAAGTAAGAGGCCTACCTAGATTGAAGAAACCTGAGAATGTGATGTACAAAGAATGTCAGTTAGGAAAAATGACTAACTCAAGTTTCAAGAGCAAATCCTTTACTTCTGAACACATTTTAGATTTGGTTCATACTGACCTTTGTAGACCTATGGGTATACAAAGTTACTGTGGTGCTAGATATTTTATCTTGTTTGTTGATGATCATACCAGGATGATGCATGTAATGTTTCTAAAAGAAAAATCTAATGCTTTTCAATTTTTTAAGTGGTATTTGGCTAAGGTTGAGAAGGAGACAGGTAGGAACCTAAAATGTCTTAGATCTGACCGTGGTGGAGAATTTACATCAAATGAATTTAATCTATTTTGCAATGATAGAGGAATCAAAAGACATATGTCTGCACCTAGGACACCTCCACATAATTGTATAGCAAAAAGAAGGAACATATCTATTTTGGACTATGCAAGGACATTATTAATTGAAAAGAATGTGGCACAGAAATACTACAAAGAAGCTATAAGTACAACTATTTACACTCTTAACCGGGTATAGATCAAGAAAGGTACAAATTTAAAACCCTATGAATTATGGTATGGGCATGCACCAAGTGTTAAATACTTTAGAATCTTTGGAAGCAAGTGTTATATATTGAAAGACAATAGGAATGGAAAGTTTGATGCTAAAAGTGATGAAGGTATATTCCTAGGCTACTCCACAAAAAGTAAAGCTTATAAGTGTTTGAACTCTAACACTAACAAAATTGTGGAAAGTGTGAATGTAAAAATTGATGAGTATGCAGAAAGAAATGAAGCCGATAGCAAAAGAGAACCAGAAGATTACAGATCTTTTATGTACATTGAGGAAATAGAAGAGGTAGGTAACAGACTTGCACCTGATGCCGAGTTTTGGGAAAGCAATGCCGAGCGTCAGGAAAACAGTGCTGAGAGAGAAAAAGAACATGCCGAGATACAAGACAATGCTGCCAAGAATCAGGAAGAGGTTGCCGAGCATTCAGAAGCTGAATCTGACAATCTTGTTGGGGAGCTTGATGAAATAGAAGAGAAAAATGCTGAACCTATTTTGGCAAAATATGTAAGAAGACATCACAAGCTTGAACAAATAATTGGTGATAGAGACATTGAAATTCAAACCAAAAGCAAGACAAAAGATCCAACATGCTTACTATGTGAATTTGAACCTAAGACAACTAAAGAGGCATTAGAAAATGAAGATTGGATACAAGCAATGAATGAAGAGATTGACCAGATTGAGAAAAATGAAACTTGGACTCTGGTGCTGAGACTTGCAAATAAGAATGTTATAGGAACAAAGTGGGTATTTCGAAATAAGTTGAATGAAAAAGGTGAAATCACTAGGAAAAAAGCTAGACTAGTATGCAAAGGTTCCACACAAGAAGGAATTGATTATGGGGAGACATTTGCCCCTGTAGCTAGATTGGAAGGAGTAAGAACTCTGCTTGCATATGCTACTTATAAAGATTTCAAGGTATATCAAATGGATGTCAAGTCTACATTTTTAAATGGTATACTGGAAGAAGAAGTTTACATAGAACAACCAAAAGGTTTTATTGATCCAAATAGAAGACACATGGTATGCAAACCGAACAAAGCTTTATATGGATTGAAATAAGCTCCCAGAGCATGGTATGAGCGGTTGCATAATTATCTGATACAGATTGGATTTTCTAGGACAAATGACACAAGCAATCTGTATATGAAAGATGAAGAAGGTAGAGGTATTTTGTTGGCCAAATTTTTTGTTGATGACATTATTTTTGGTGGACAAGATGCATTGTGTAAATTTTTTTCACATGAAATGCAAACTAAATTTGAGATGAGTATGTTTGGTGAGATCAAATTCTTTGTTGGTTTACAAGTATATCAGATGAAGAAAGGTATTTTCATTACACAGTCTAAGTATGTTAATGAAATACTAAAAACTTTTGGAATGGAAGATGCTAGACCAGTGGGAACTCCTATGGTTACTAGACAAAAGTTATCTAAGAATGATGATGCTGCAGAAGTTAACCAGACTTTGTACAGATCCATGATTGGAAAATTGCAGTATGCTGTACATAGTAGACCTGATATTGCATTAGCTGTTGGGATTGTGGCAAGATTCTCTACCAATCCTAAGGAAACACACATGATGGTGGTGAAAAGAATCATGAGATACTTGAAAGGAATTGCTGACTATGGGTTATACTACAAGAAGAATGACAAATTTGAACTTAGAGTATATACTAATGCTGATTGGGTAGGAAATGTAGATGATAGAAAGAGCACTAGTGGTGGAGCTTTCTTTCTTGGATAGAGATTAGTCTCTTGGACAAGCAAGAAACAAAACTGCATTTCCCAATCTACTGTTGAAGCTGAGTATGTTGCTGGTGTAGTAAACTGTTCAAATTTGATATGGATAAAATAGTTGTTGATAGGCATGAAAGAAGAAATCACTGAACCTGTTGTTATTTTCTGTGACAACACAAGTGCTATCAATATTTCTAAGAATCCAGTGATGCACACTAAGACCAAGCACATAGTAATCAAGTATCACTATTTGAGGGAATTGGTACAAGACAAGGAAGTCCGAATAGAATATGTGAATACAAAAGAACAATTGGTAGACATATTCACTAAAGCTTTACCTAAAGAAGCTCATGAGTACCTGAGAAGTCAATTAGGGGTCCTTCCCCTAACTAAGGCTACCTAGCCAAGCTAGGAGCACTGCATCAAATATGCTACAACTGAACATTTGACACATTGATGCAGAAGATTGTCACACTTTAGGACTGTCCTAGAGCTGTGAAGAAGAAGCAAAGACAACAAATCAGTCATAAGCAAGATGACAGAGGGAGAAACATTGTACTGAACAGATATATCTACATCTGTTGGATGTATGTTTGAGTTGCTGCTTTGGCATTTTTGTCAAAGAGGGAGATTGAACTGAAATGATACTATAACACATGACACTAAAAGTAAGGGAGATTGAACTAAAATGAAAGATCGGGATAGAGGGAGATCCAGATACTTCTGACAGTCACAAAATTAAGATTTACTGATTCTAAATCAAAATGAAGCTAAGGATATTATAAATTTTCTCTGATGGACATATAAGTTTTTTTTTGGATTGGTTGCTAATCCATGTGTTATTCAGGTGATATCATATGGTGTTGCCATCAATGCCAAAGAGGGAGATTGTTGGAAACTACAATTGAAACAATTGTTGTATTGTCATTGATGTCAAACCTTAACTAGTAAGATTGTTGCTACTTAGGAAAGTACTATATCTATGGTGAGAAGGGAAAGAAAGGTTGATAACAATAGCACCTAAGGAAAGGTTGAGTTATCTTGATACTACAAAGTGTACTTGACTATGTTGTACAATGATGAGACAATTTATTGTTTATCTTAGTAAGATTGAAGACTAAACTAGTAGGCTTAATAGAGCAAAAATGAAGAAATCATGTTTAAGCCAAGTTATGACAGAGTCGACCAAGTTAGTGGATGTCGAGCAAAAATCTAGTGCCGACCGAGTATCAGTAAATTGCCAAGGAAGACAGTATTTGCCGAGGAAACAATTTTAGTAGTGACTGAGCATTTTACATGGAGACCGAGTGGATGATCACAATATTGACCAAGCATCAACAATTTTATATTTGAAGAGAATTCAGATTTGGAGCCGACATTGTTGAATTCTTGGATTATGTAAAAGGTGTTGACTTTATTTATTGATTGTATGGAAGCATTTAATGCTTTGTAAAAATTTTTATTGTAAATCTTTATGAGATTTGAGATGATTCTAGAAGAGGAGATAAAGAACATGAAGTAGGTAGATTCAATATATTTGACCTAACCCTAAGATCTACGAAGGAGATTAAGTAGAAAAAGAAAATTTAACCTAACAGAGGAAAGTATTAAGGGAACCAAAGCATTAGGTATGTATATGCATGGGTGAAGTAGATGTTGGAAGAACAATAAGTTTTATTGACTGTATAAGCGAAAAGGCTGAAGGAAAAGTGTGGTGATTGCTTGAAGGAAAGTTCTGAGAAGATTAGAAGTGCAGCTGGCAAAGTTTCAAAGTCAGTAAACCAACATTTGTATACGGAATTGGATTTGATATTTGCAAAGTGAGTTGTATGTTTTCAGATCTATACTACTGCTACTTTCTAACCATTGTAACAGTCAAAATCCTTTTAATAGAGGTTGACCTAACAGTCATATGTTAAATCCTTTGAACAAGGTTGCATTCTAATGGAGTGTATGTAAGTCCTTTAACTAGGCTCACTTTTAACAGGGTGATTGAAATCCTTTAACTGGGTCATACTTTACAGTGTGTATTGTAACCTTTGACAGGGTTGGCTTTTAACCGAGCTCACTTCAGAAGAGTGAAAATAATAGTAGCATGTTACAAAGTGGTTTTTTCCCATATTGGGTTTCCACTATAAATCTAGGTGTCAATACTTGTGTGAATGTTTTTTTTGGGTTTGAACATTTTTGTGTTTTACAAGTTAGATACAGCTGGGTAGTGGACTATTATGTTATATGTTCTATTATTGAATCAGTGATGACCGAGTTTGTTTTGGTTTCTTGATCTGATTTAAAGAAAAGTTTTTTGAAGTTATTTTATACATCAGGACCTGAGAACAACTGATTCATTCCCCCCTCTCTGTTGTTCCAAATTATATTAACAAGGTATCTCTTTTCATGGTAGTTAAAGGTATCGGGAATGATTTGGTCTTTGAGATAGGAGAAAAGTTTTTTGTATCAAGATGAATCATGACCAACAATAGTGCAGATCATGTGGGTTTTGTGGGAATCATATGCAGGATAATATAGTGCTTCCACCAAGAACTCATATCATAGCTCATATTCAGGCTGCTATAATAGAGTAGATAGCGTTGCCATTGCATCAGCAACCCTATTCTCTGTTCTAGGAATTTTCTCAAATGTGATAGATATGAAATATTTCTTGAGATCATCTACCATTCTCTTGTATGGAATGACCTTTTCATCTTTCATTTGATACACATCATTGACTTGATGGATAACAAGTTGGGAGTCTCCATGAACGTGTATCTCTATCACTCTCCACTCAATTACTATTTTCATACCATTTAAAAGGGCTTCATATTCAACAATATTGTTTGTACAAGGAAATTTGATTCTGAATGCCATAGGAATGGAGTATCCTTGAGGAGTGATAAACAAAATGCCTGCCCCAGATCCATTATGTGTATAGGAGCCATCAAAGAATAATTTCCATTCTCTAGAAGAAAGATTCATGATAGAGGAATCTGGAAATTCCATTTGCATTGGTGTGTCATCGAACAAAGGTGCATCAACCAATTGATCAGCAATAACTTGGCCTTGAATAGCTTTTCTTTCAACGTATTCAATGTCAAATTCACTTAAGAGCATGACCCATTTGGCTAATCTACCCGTGAGAGAAGCTTTGCTTAGTAGGTACTTTAGTGGATCAATCTTAGCTACTAAATGCGTGGTATGAGCCAACATATAATGTCTCAATTTCTATGATGCAAAGATCATAGCTAGACAAGCCTTTTCAATCATTGAATAATTCTTTTCGTATGGCACCAAGGTTCTATTGATATAGTATATAGCTCTTTCCTTCTTGTTCTCATCATGCTATGCAAGCAATGCCCCCAGTGATGTATATGTGGTAGAGACATATGATATCAAAGGCTTCCCTTGAATAGGAGGCATCAAGATAGGAGGATTTGATACATATTTCTTGATATGATTAAAATTATTTTCACATTCCTCACTCCATGCAAAGGTCACACCTTTATGTAATGTCTTTGTAAAAGGTTGTGATATGTCCGCTATTTGTGATATGAAGCATCTAATAGATTGAAATCTCCCTTGCAATGTTCTCATTTGACTGATGTTCTTTGGGGGTTGCATCTCCATTATAGCCTTTACTTTAGCTGGATCAACTTCAATGCCCTGCTTTGAAACTATGTATCCTAAGAGCTTTCCATAAGTGACACCAAAAGAACACTTCTTAGGATTTAGTCTGAGACTAAATTTTTCCATTCTATCTAGTATTTTGCTCAAGTCATTTAGATGTTTATCTCTAATCATAGATTTTTCTAAAGTATCATCAACATAATATTCCATGGTTCGATGCATCATGTCATGAAAAATAGATGTCATAGCTCTCTGATATGTAGCACCAACATTCTTAATCCCAAATGGCATGACATTCCAACAGAAGGTACCCCATGCACATGTAAAAGCAGTTTTCTCTTGATCCTCTGGAGAAATTTTTATTTGATTATATCCCAAAAAACCATCCATTAAATAATACATCTCAAAGCCCACAGTCATGTCCACTATCATATCAATGTTAGGTAATGGAAAATCATCCTTAGGGCATGCTTTGTTCACATCTCTAAAATTTGTGCACACTCTGATTGATTTGTCTAGTTTTGAAATAGGTACAATATTAGATATCCATTTAGCATAATCAACAACATAGATGAATCCAGCTTTGAGTAGCTTCTCTAATTAAGCTTTTACCAAGAGTGCAACATGAGGATGCATCTTTCTCAATTTTTTTTTAACATGTTTAACATTTGGAGCTATAGATAAATGGTGCATTATAAGATCATGATCCAACACTGGCATATCTAAGTATTTCCATGCGAAGTTGATCTTCTTTTCTATTAGGAATGTTGTAAATTTTTGCTTTTCTTCTTCTGATAAAGATTGTGCAACATGAATCAACTGTGGTTCCTCTATTGTTCCCAAGTTGATGGATTGAGTGTGCTCAATTAGAACTGGAGATTTGTCCTGTAAATGACTCGGAAGGACATCAAATATCTCATCCTTAGGCACCTCAGAGAGGTTTGCACCTTCGGATACATCTTTTATTTTTACTTTTGTAGGTTCTAAGACTGCCACAAAGTGGTTTTCACCCTCAGAACTCTTCTTTTTAATCTTATTCTTATTTTTCTGACTAAGATACTTGATGTCTGACTCTGTCATGCTAACGCTTGATTCACTGATGGAAGTCATCATAGGATCAATTGCATTGAGGTAGCAAGCAAGGGAATAGTCAATGGGAAAGGTATAAATACCTTGGCTCATATTTGTAGAGGTTTGGTCAAGAAGTTCAGGATTTTGGATAGTCAAAGTCGTGAAAGATTGGGAAATAGTGTTTACGGATATGGATCTATCATCATTGGTCCTAACTCGACGCTCGAGTTTGAAGGTGATATTACAACTTAAGATGTTCAATTCATGAATAGGCTCAATGTTATTGTGGAAGCCCACTTCAGCCATCGGTGGATTAGACTCAATAAGTTCATCATTTTTCTCTAGACTTACATTGGGTTTAGATGCATATTGGTGAATAACATCAACACATTTCTCAGTAATAAGCTCATCTTCCTTTGGAATGGCTCCCCATTCACAGTCATTAGATTCTTCATCTATGCCTCTAGGAAATCTAAGAACATGAGTAAAGTCAGGATGAATACCCCAAGAAGGGTTACCCTCAGATTCTGATTTGAATTCATACTCAAGGGAATCTATCTCAGAATAACTACCACCTTCCTCTTTGTCTATTTGATTGTCTTCGAGATTAGCTGGTTCTTGTGTTGCAAGTATCTCTTTCTCTATAGTAGGTTCTTGTGTTTCTACTACATTAATTCTTTTTATTGGATCATCTTCAGCTTCAAGGAGGTCTTTTATTTCTTTAGGAAAACACTCATAGGGAATGAGATCTTTAGTAGTGTCTGAATCATCACTATCAGTTTGTTCTATTGTTTCTCCCTTTAGTTGATTTGCCATGGATGGCTCAATCTGTTCTAAGACATGTGGGGAGTTCTTGCTAAGATATAAAGGTTTCTTCTTATATCCTAGACCTGTTGTATTCTTGTTTGCTCGGCCACGATGATCAAGAGGTGACAGAAGACCTTTACCCTATAGTCCTAGAGGTCCTTTTCTAGTATATCCCATTTTTGTGATTAATTTGTCTCCTGAGCCATATGATTTAGAAGGGATATTCGGTATTTTAGCATCGCATTTTTGAACAACTTGAGATTTAGGTTCAATGCTATCTACTATATTACAGGAGCCTGAACATGAGCTACGCTACGAGTTCCTGATGGAAGCTCTATCTTATCCTGCATATGATTCCCCCAAAACTCGCATGATCTGCACTATTGTTGGTCATGATTCATCTCGATACAAAAACCTTTTCTCCTATCTCCAAGACCAAATCATTCCCGATACCTTCAATCACCATGAGAAATGATACCTTATCCGCAATGCATCTTGGTATGTCATCATTGGTAACAATCTGTACAAATGAGGTCTAGATGGTACACTAATTAGATGTTTAGAATGGGAAGAGTCTCAAAGAGGGGCAAAATGTAATACCCACGATGGTCGCCAGAAATGTGTGCGTGAATTTTGTACCTAGCTGTAGACACAAGACTTTAGTAAAACATTAGAGGTTAGCAAAAACCAAAATCTACAAGTAATTGAAACTATGCTAACCAGGTGATTTATTACCTTCTAGTAGATGCGAGTATGATATTCTTAGATCAGACTGAGACCAGTGACAATGCAACACCTAAATGAAGGATTTGAATGCAAAAGATGGATACGAGATGAATGCAGATTTATTCTATATTTTTGTATTTTTTTTGCAATATTATGAAAAACTGTATGAATCTAAGCTAGAAATGAAAATGGAATGCAGATTTAATCTAAGAATGCTATGAATGATATGAAGTCTATGATATGAAACTATGCAAAAACTATGAAAGATTATGACCAACTATGAAAGATCTCACAAATTGCTTGTCGTAAGTGCTTAGTCCTTCAATCGCCAATTCACCAGAGTAATTGTGCAAATCTGAGTGTTGATAATTATGAAGAGTTGAGCCTTGTTTTTATAGAAATCCAGGGCTTTGGGGATGCAAGAGAAAAGCCATAAATCACTCTTGATAAACTCAGGTTGATTTTTGAGTTATCAGGAAATTAAGAATAATTAACTCACAAAAATCATGCAAAAGCAGGGTTTAACTCAAAATAGAGTTTTACATCAAATTTCAACTGATCATCAGATGTTGAGTTTATAATTTTAAAATTGATTGTTGATTTCTAGTTGTTTGCTTTTCAAATTGTGCATGATTTAATTATAAATTAATTTAATAAATAAAGTGATTTATTCTTAACTTAACTGATTTTAAAATTAAAACAATTGATTTATGGGTTAATCAATTATTAAATCAAACTTTATTCTAAAAACAATATTATTAAATATTGACAACTAACTTTAATTAATTAAATAGGAATTTAATCAATTAGTCATAAGATTTTTGATTTATTGTCAAAATTAAATAATACAATTTAGGAATAAATATAATTAAATAATTAAGTGGCAGTATTAAATCTGATTAATTAAATATTCAAAATATTCAATTAATCAAACTTTAGGATAAATAAGATTTATCACCAAATAATTATTAAATTAAAGATAATTATGATAAATTAGGAATATTCCCTGATGCAAAATTTAGGATAAAATCAATTAAATTCGATAATGTGTAGATGTGCCTTAGGTTAGGACTTCGATGTCAATTTCATTCGATTTGAAGATGTAGGAGGTTAATGAACCTATAGCCCATTTTTGGGGTATTACAATGCCCAGCTATTTTGAGGTCTCTCTCATTGAGGATCTCTTATGTATTGGTCGCCAGTGGTTCTCACTGTTCCTACCTACTGATACCTAGCTATCGCTTGGATATCTCATTTGAGGATCCCTTGTACATCAGTCACCACTGGTTCTCATTGTGTTTTCCTGCTGATGTTTTGCTAGTATCACTGAGATATCTCTCCTTGAGGATCTCTCGTGTATCGGTCACCAGCATTTCATGCTACGTCTGCCTACTGATACTTCATTTAGCTCTCCGATTTTCTCTTCAAGATGACTTCTCACGCTGTATTCTTCCGATCTGACTTCAATCCACTTGAACACAAACTTAAATTGAAACTAAAACTAAATTTATGATTCTTTGAAGTGTGCTGAGCTTTTTCTCTTTTGTGTGTTTGTTCTTTCATTTTATCATTCCTCCTCAAGCAACTGTAAGACATCTTTCTTGACCAAGAGAAGCGAAGACTGGGGCATGATCTTTTCTTGCTTTTTGTTTGTTGATGTAGTTCCAATGATCCAATAAATATATATAAGAGGGGTGTCCATATATAAGAGCCTTCATCATGTATTGGATGGCCATGTGTACCTCAACTCCTTTTATATGGAAACTTTGGTGATTTTCGTTCTTCTCCTTGTCTATTTTGAGTGACTTCTTTCTGCTACAAGTAAAATTGCTAACGCTCGTCCTGCTAAGTGAACGTAAGGGTCACTGTGAGCATTCTTTGGTGAAGGAAGGAACTCCCATGTGTCTGGCATGTTTGTATGCAATCAACATTCAGGTCATTCTAGCAATTATGATTTGATGCTTATGTTAACTTGCTAAATCAAAAGGAATAGGTGTTCAGGTCATTCTGGCTTCTTGTGCCTTAATGCTTACATCTCATTCTGAAAAATCTAAGACTAATGTCATATTCATATTCTCATGATTGCAATGTTAGTGAGGATTGTATGGCATCTTGTGAATGTCTATTGCTAAAAACTCTATGATGATAATACGATGAGTACAACAACCAAGTCCTAGGGTTGCATCTAGTTTAGGCTTGCATTGAGATAGTGTTTGGTGCTCTCTTGATTGTCTTCTTCTGGATCTCTTCATTGAAGGTTCTCATCTTTGTCCTGGGTTCTTCATGGCTGCACAATTGTCCGATCCTCACTCTCGATCTTTGAAACATTCTTTTGGTTAGTACCTATCATATATTGCTACATCTTTCATGAGATGATTAGTACCATTTCCATTGCATTTTTATTACATTTTCATTTACATATCCATATACATGTGCATCTATTATAAGCATAAATCAAACCATACATTACATTCTACATTTCACATTTCATTCATCATATGCATATCCATCTACCATCTATCATCGCATTTTCACATTTCATATACTATCATAAAAGAAAACATGTGCATCTCATACATATCTAATCCATACATCTAAATCACCTAGGAAACATCTCATAAAACATGAACATTAAAGCAATATATAAACAAGTACAATGATATAAAAAAGGTGATCTCATATATATATCTCACAATCGATCAATGTCATGAACAAAAGAATGGTGCTACTCGAGCACAGTATCAAAATGTGGGCTACAATATGTATATAAAAAATGAGCTAACTCATCCCATTGCCACCTAGAGGTGGTGGCGGCGGTGGTCTCTATGGTGGTACTTGAGGATGTGGCATCGGTCTCTATGGAGGTGCCTGTAGTGGAGGTCCCTATGGTGCTCCAGTGTACTCAAAATTTGGAGGCACTTGCTTGGATAAATCTAGAACAACACCCACGTATGCTGTGTAATAGTAGGCTACCTGAGTAGACTCATATCTCATCTCCAACCATGACCTTGGTAGCTCCTCTTAGAGCTCTTTGATCTCCTGATCCTTGTCTGCCACCTGCATCTCCTGGATGATGAACCATGTATGGAAGTCATCCCTCTCCTGCTGTACCTATCTCACCCTCTCTCATCTCTTCTTGAGAGCCTCCTGAACTTGTACTAGTTGTATTGGCCCCTATGTGGCCTGATCTAACATATCAGTATCCTCTTATACCTGTGCCTCCTTTTTAGGAGGTAGCTGCTGAGAGGAATCTCATGTCCTTTGTCTAGTGGACCTCTGCCAGATCTGACTGCTCCCAACACCTACATCTAAACCCATAGCCCTCAGGGGGATGTCTATCTGTAATGTCTTGGGCCTCAATACTCTCTTCCTAGGCCATTATAGTGGTATCTACTACTGGGTAGGTACTTGCTGCTGCGCTCCCTGACCCATCCTGACAGGATCTATAAATCTAGGGAAGGGATGCACTAAGAAATAATCTCTATATGCAGGCATCATCCATACATTAGTGACATCCACCATGTAATCTCATCACTCTGTAGGTACTTGTGCCTCTATAGTACACCTCCCCTAGTCTAGTCTGGGCTACTAGCCCTTCTTCATCTCATCGACGAAGCGAGCATATGTGGCATACTCCTATGAGTGGTCATGTGGCCTCCCAAACTACCTCATGATGCATGTGAGAAATAATTTCTCAATGATAGAAATAGTGTGCCCAAATGGACATGAGAAGAACATATGAGATAGCTCCCACCGAGCATCGTCCCACAACTCTGTAGCAACCCAAGGTCTCTAGACAACTGTTGCCATATCATCAAGATGTCCTCACTACTACTCAGTCTTATCCAGTGTGGGCTAGGTCATAGGTCCTATGTATCTATATATATAAGGCTCGAGGGCCTACCATGTATCATGGAAAATCAGCCTGCAAATAAGGAGATTCTCCCAGGCCCAGATCTGTAAAATGAAAACTCCAGCCGCCATGGTCTTGGTGCTCTGATACACTAGCTCATGCATCTCATGATATATTTTGGCAAGCATACACTCACCCCATTCAAATTTGATGGCTGGTCTATCCAGCATCCTTTGTAGCATGTGACCCCAGCCACACTCTAATCTATGCTGTCCCCTATCTAGAAACAAGTAGCAACTCAATAATATGGCTAATACAACTGCTAATTGGTGAGCACTACTATATCTACTGATCAGGTCCTCCCATGAGGTGGCTTGGCCCATCACTAACTCAACCTGGGTGCCGTGAAATGGAATCCTCAATATCCTATAGACATCCTTAGGAGTGACCATCATCTCCCCCATCGAAAAATGGAATGTGTTCATCTCCAAATGGAAACACTCAACAAGTGCACCTAAGAGACTGTGATTTACTCGAATGTCAGGTATATCATGTAAGTATGTTAGACCTAGCTCGTCAATGTGGGCACTCTTAGCATCCATCAATATTTGAACTAGTGTGGTGATAAAAAGGTGGTGCAACTGAAAAGTGACATTTGGGAAGTCAACCTACAAAGCAAGCGATGACATTGGATCAGTATCTCAACATGATGGTTTCTCAAAGCAACAACAACAAATAAGGCTACACATCTATCCTAGACATGACTCTGGAATGTCTTAATTGGCTGATTTTATGCAAAATTGGAAGAAGACTCAAAACACTGCACCAGCATCCAATGCAAGGATACTATTCCCTCGCATGAGACAAGACCTCTTCCTATGTGAGAAAGTGAAATTTCATACGGTATACACTAGCACTTCGCATGAGCTTTCAGGAAGACCCCGGGTAAGGAAGCCTTGAACCATGTGAGGAAACCATTTCCTCACATGAGGGGTGACTGAGGCCAGTGTGAGGAAACTATTTCCTCATGTGAGAGTTGAATAACTAGCCCTAAAACATTCTAAATCTAGCCTAAATCACCTAATAAAGCGTTAAAATTTGAAACGCAGGATGGTTTATTGACTACTCATAGGTGGGTCATACTCTGGCAGTCAGCTATGGCATTAGGAGTGCTTGAATCAATGTGTATGCACTGGAACACCCTCCATTCTCTCTCAGAGCTCTCAGAATCACTAGAAGACAAAGTGAATAATGATTTGAAAATGACCCCTCTGGGCCTTATATAGCTTTTTGAACTAATTTTCAAAGTGCTCCATTTTGTGCAAAAATTGCACCCTTGGCTAAATCGATTGCTCTTAATCCATTTTTGAGATCAAAATTGAAATCTGACATCTCTAGATGGCTCAAAATAATGTTTTAAATTATGGCCTCCTTCGGGATTAGACGCTTGTGCAGTCAACCTTCTGGCATCATTTTCCTGCCAAATCCTCATCTCCTCATCATTTTCTTGAGATCTTCAATGTTTTCATCTAAAATCAGCTCAAGTCAACTTTCTTCTACAACTTCTTGAATCTAGTCAAATTGCTTCTATTCTGAAACCTCTTGTTGTCAATCGTCCTTCTGACATGTCATCTTTTGATTTTGCTCCTGAGGGGGCAGGATGATTGCATCATTTGAATCTTGTTGAAATAGTCTCTTATCAATCTGATCTAAATCAAAGTCCTAACCGCTTGGGGCATCATCATGCCTTTCATCTTGTCATCTATCTTTTAGGTATCTGAGCAATCTAACTCAGATCCTCGGGAATCAAGCTTCATTCTAGAGATGGTTCTCGAAATCTCATTAGGTATTGGGGCAATCTAACCCTGATTCCTAAAAGTCAAGCTTCATTCTAGAGATGGCTCTCAAAATCTCTTTTAGACTGTTATCTAGGCAATCTAACCTGGGTCTTAGAGGGCTAAGATTTTTATTGGGGCAATCTAACCCTGATTCTAGAAATTAGTCTTGAAATCTGCATCTGTCATCATTTTGATCAATGGGCATTAGGGCAATCTAACCCCGATTCTAGTCTCCTCTCAAGTTGTCATTAGACCGTTGTCTTCGCAATCTAACTTAGACTTCAGAGCATCATGCTTCATTTTGGAGGTGGTTCTGCAATTCGATCTATTTCGGTGTCTTGGCATCCTAACCTTGACTTCCGAGGGTTAAGCTCCATTCTGGGGATAATCTTGAAACCTCATCTGTTACATTAGACTATTCTTTGAATCAATGTGCTGCTCGCACATCAATTCAAAGAGGGGCAAATGTAATATCCCAAAATTGGCACCTTATAATTTCAATCAATTTTGGTGCATTTTCTTCGATTTTACATCATTAAAGTCCTATTTTACTAGGCAATTTTCTCTCTCCTACTTGACTTTATTTGACTTGCTGTCAATTGCAAAAACCCTAAATTGCATTAATCTTACACTATAATTAATTCCTAAGTATTCGACTTTATTAGCTAAATAATCCCTATGATAAATTGATTTAATTCTAAAGTCCTAAGTGCTTTAAATTAAATTAAAATCCACCCCCTTTAGCTAATACACATAAATAGAATTAATATTACTTAGTTATTTGAATAGATTATCTTATTTGGATTTAATAATTCAAATTACTCGAAGGGTCACCCATATGTGGCAATAATTCATTCTTTAATTAAGTAATTCCTCAATATTTGTCTCAATTGAGAATGAAGAGTCAACCATTTCATTTCAAGAACCTCTTCATTCTCTCCCTGGGGTTGTCTATATTATGAACCCTCTTCCTCATTAAAAAAAAGGCAATTTGAGAGCATATAAACTTGAATAGTTGTGATTTGGAATCACCTCTATTCAAATGTATGTGTGTGGGGAAAATGTAAGATTCACTCCAAAATCCAAATTCCCAAAAGAGAGATCCAATTTGATCAACCAAGAGGCTAATACACAATCGAATCAATCTATGAAGAATATGAAAGAAAGAATAAATCCTATACTTCCCTATAGTTGGATTAAGCTTGAAATATGAAATAATTGAAGTGCAAATACTAACCTTGAATTAGGGCAGATCTAAAAAATGCTAAATTCTAGCTTCTGTATGAACTTTCTGAAGATTCCATCACCTGTTTTGGATTGGAAATGCCGAGGTGGACAAAACCCAGAAATCTTTTCTCCAAATTCACATAGGTCGACTTTGACCTTTTAAAAGGTCAAAGACCACATTATTTATTTGAAGTCTGATTCTGATTTTGTTCGTAGATCTTGAAAGATTGTTGAAAAGGGTATCCAAATTTGCTCTTAGATCTAAGATTTCACACTTGTACCTACAAGAAAATGGGGGTTTTTGGTTGTATGGGGAGTTTGCCTTAGTCAAACCCCAATTTAGGAATTAACCTTGAAATTGAATTGAAATATATGGTGCATAAAAAAAGTAATTGAAACAAATCACCTCGCTTATGTTGAAGTCCTTGTAGAGGATTCAAATCCTCAAATCCACAAGTAAGAATGCTTCAATGAATGTAGGATGTCTTCAATCAATGGTATTTTGATCTTCAACACCAATCTTGATTTGATCTTTGCATATGAGAAGGTTTGAATGAATGGAGAAGGAGGGATCTTCAAGGGGGCTCCAAGGAGATTGAATCCTTCAATAGCTAACAATGGAACTCCTTAATGGATGAATGCTTGAACACTTGAATGGTTGAAGACTTTCTTGAATGCTTGAAGACTTGCTTGATTGAGTGATGTCAACTTAATATGAATGAGATGTGAAAATGAGAGAGGAAGGCCTCCTTTTATAGTGAACTAGGGAACACTCCTCTAGATGGGCCACATTGAAGCATTAAATCTCAATTAGGTCCTCACATTTAGAAAATATACCTTGATTAAATACTATTAAAGGATTTACCATTTTGGAGTCTGAAACAACCGACCCGGAAGCGGAGAAATAACTTTCCCAAAAACTAAATTACGGACAAATGAAACTTTAAAATTCTGGTAGGAAGAGGTCAAGGTCGAGGTTGATCCTAACTTGGTTAGGGTTGAGGTCGACCCTGACCTAGTCAGGGTTGAGGTTGACTTTGACCTCAGACCCTAACTTTGTCAGAATCTGCAACAGGGGTTCTAGGGGTGCCAAAAACTTAGAAATTGATGTCAGATCAGGACCCAGTGTCTGGAATAGATAGAAAATCCTTAGAATGATGTGATGAAGGACTAGGAGGTCTCATTTCTAAATCTTACCTAGAAAATAGAGCCACAAAAGAGGGAAAATTAGGAAAGTCCTTAAGACCTTAACCCTAATTTCACTTAGAATGAAGAAATCAAGTGCGGAGAAGAAGTGGAAAGCGGGGAGAAAGCCAAATACATGAAAAGACCCAATCAAGGTGCTTAACATGACCCCAAACCACTTACTCAGAGGGCTAAACACTCTTAACATGGAAGTACTTCCATTTTAAGATGATACATTAAGCCCCCACTTTAGCAAGAGTATGGACTCGATGCAAACTCTTGGTAAAGGAGATAAAAATAACAAGATAATCTTATCATAATCTAATGGACAAAGAGAAATCCCAAGCCCCCAAGGACTCAAGTCTTCATCAAATCTTAAATCATAGATAAGAGAGACATCTCTAAAGAGAAAAAGTGTGATTACCTCGCCCAATGAGAACTTATGTCCCATTGTGAACCACACAGAAAAAAAGTGCAACCAGAAAGATGGAATTGAACTGCCTAGTGAATGTGGCTACTCACTAGTCAACCCATCAAGCATTTATCCTTAGGAATATCCTATTCCATAAGAATAAATTAAAAAAACAAAAGAGATCCCATCTTAAGGACACTTTTGACCTTAAGGGATCACAATATATGCGTATTTGAAACTGGAGGGATCAAGAGATCCTAATATAAATCCATACTTTAAGGATTAGTTTTTAATCCAAAAAGAAAGATTGAAAATTAAATTTAAAGTGCGTATCTTCCTTAGGATTTAGCAAATTATGTGCGTTACCTTTATAAGATTTAGCATGTTTTGAATTTTTTTATAAGTGTGTGTGTAATAAGTGAGCAGAGCGTATGCCCCAATGTTAAAGTCATTGTTGACACTTTAATAGGAGCAATGGCTTTAACAGAAACATAAACAACTCCATTGATTACATTTCCACATCGAGATGCCCCCAGACAAAGACAAATCAAGGGAAATATCATAGAAACATACAGAGAACACGGAAGGGATCTACGTACCATGGGGTCAGTATGATCATAAGATAATATATATATATATATGATATTATTGCAAATGAATTGACATCATTCCCCAAAGAAAGTAGAACTACAATCACAAAGGAGGAAAGATCACATAAGATATACGAAGAAGAATCTTTTTAGACCATGACATGGAGACCAAAAAGATTTAGTGCTACCATATCTCGAATCCAAGCAGATTACACAAGGAAACATTTATGAACAATAGCACAATTACAACATAACATTGGACAACACATAGAAGAATAGAGATACATATAGAGGAATTTGAACAATAGTTTCGATTCCTTCATCACCTTGTACCAATTGAGTAACAAGGATCATATAAAAGAATCTAACAACATTTAGCAAATACATTATGTGAGAAGCACAATACAACAAGAAAACACACAACAAAGCTACCAGGAAGGACAAGCCAATCAAGTGTGCTGCCTACTTTCCCCATCTCATTGTATATCATTTAGGGTAGGTGGGTAACTCACAAGAGGGACTATATCCAATATAGTAGGAATGATAGCCAGTTCCAAACAAGGATCCTCTTGAGAATCACTATGTTTGATACTAGGTGTAAGAGTTAATTGAGATGAAAGCATATTCAACAAATCAATGTCAATGTCAATAGTTTCATTTTCATCAGTAACATTATCAATATTATCAAGAGTATCTTCGTCATCCAAATTAATCAAAATAGGATCTAAGATATGAATAGAATCATCATAATCATGCATGTGAACATCATTATTAGTAACAACATTATGCATAGGTGTATCCACATAAAGTAGAGATCTTTTAGCTTTAGCATGAGCACGATGCTTTTTATGACATTCATTAGCAGATCGGTTACATTTTGATTTATTTGAAATAGGTTGAGAACTAGGAGGAACAATCATAGGATCCTTCACAGGTTCTTTAGGAAGATCAATAGGATTATCAACCATAGGAGGAGCAATCACATGATCTTTTATAGATTTAGTAGGAGGAACTTGATTAACAAAACTAGAAGCCATAGTTGAAGGAGGTATCGAAGGTGAAGGTAAAAGACCATGATTAAGATCCATATGATGTATTCTTAATTGAAGAATCTTATGATGCTTATAGTCTTGATATGATTGAAAAAGATTATCAGGGCGAGGAGGACATGAATTAGGTAACGAAGGCCAAAAGAAATCCAGAGCAGCACAATCTCTAGGCCTAGAAGGTCAATATAGACTATGATTGATCATCTTCACTTCACCATCATGGATGAACTTAAGACACTTATGTATAGGTGAAGCAATAGAATGCATGGCAGTCAACCAAGGCAAACCTAGCTTAACTTGAAATTGATCAGAAGTAGGGACCACAACAAAGGTAGTGTTCACAAGTTTTCCAAAAAGTTCAACCAGTAAAGTAATAGAACAAATGAGGGATAAAGAAAACCATTACAAGTTTGAATCCACACATCCGATGTATCATAGAAGCCATGTTGTAAGCTTTTCATAAAAATATTTTCTTCAGTGATAACATTGACTAAAAAGGTAGGATCAACAAGACAACCACGAGTAGGTATCTGAGCAACCCTAGCAGCAATGTAAAGGGGACCATCAGGAGTCTTAACAATCTCAGAGTCATCAAAGGTAATCAAAAGTTCCCAAGGTCTTTTATCCTTAATTTGTTGTCGCGGTTTAAGTTGAGGTTTCACTTTAGGTTTAGGTTTATCATGAGGTTGAGATGGAACTTGAAGTGAAGGTTGAGGTGGAGATATAGGCTTAGCAACATGCTCCACTTGATTAACAACATGATTGAGATCATCCATCTTTGAATCATACACAATTTCCATAGTAGATGGTTGAGAAATAGTATTAGTATCATGCATAGGTAAAGGATTCGTATAGATTTGAAGGTTCTGATTAGGAGGAGAGACAAATTGATTCCCACTACTATCCAGATTATCAACAGATAAAGCTTTAGCATCAATGAGATCTTGGACCTTATGTTTTAAAGAATAACATCTCTCAATATCATGACCATTCTGACGATGATATTGACAAAAAGCATTTTGATCCAAAGATTTAGATGCAATCATAGTAGGTAAAAGAGGTCGAATAGGAGGTAAAGTAATCATATTAGCAACTAAAAACCTATTCATAATAGCATGTAAAGTTTCAGAAAGAGGAGTAAACATGTGATTTAATTGAAAAGTAGTGGATGCAGAAGTGGCATTATGAGATGCAACAACAACCTGATCAGCAACTGCATTCACTTGTTTGTTTATCTTGACATAATTATTGAATTTTTGAAACTTATTTGGATTAGGAGCAGCATCACTCTTATCAATGGGAACGAGAGCCATTGGAGTGTTGCTCTCAAACTGAATCACTTGTAATTGATAATGATGAAGCACTGCACAAAGTTGTTGAAAAGAGATAAATTCAGCAAGCATAATCTTATCTCTAATATCCTTTTGCAAATTTGAAATAAACATACGTTGAATATCAATATCAAGAATAGGCTAAGAAATCTGAGCATGCAAATGCTTAAATCTACCAATAAATTTAGTTAAATTTTCTTTAGCACTTTGTTTACAATGCATTAAATTAGTCAAAAACACTTGCGGGCCAATATTATTTTGAAATTGTTGAATAAAGGCATTAGAAAGTTGTGGAAAGGAATCAATTGAATAAGGAGGCAAGGAACAATACCACTGTAAGGCCTTGTCACGAAAGGTTTGAGCAAACAGTTTGGCTAAAATCCTATGGTCATGAGCATAATCACTACAAAGGATTTGGAATGTTTTAACATGATGAACAGGATCTCCTTTTCCATTATAATTCTCAAGATGAGGCATATCGACTTGCTGAGGAACAGGAGTTCGGATAATATCCCTAGACAAAGGACTTCCCATGTCACATGTAGGAATACTAAACTTGTTTTGAGTTAAGGAATCAAGTTGTTGTTGTAAGGATGATACAGTTTGAGCCAAACTGATGATGGTGGAATCATTAGAGGAAATAGGAGTAGCAACATTAGACACACTAGGTAAAGTGTAAGAAGCTGTAGGAATAGAAGACACAGCTGGAGGAACACTAGGAACTACAATTGGAAGCAGAGTGGAATAAGTGAAAGGAACACTATGATATGAAGGTTTTGATGTAGGAAGGGACATGGGAGGAACACTCATAGGAACAAAGGGAACCATCATAGTCACCAAAGGACGAGTATAGATAGGAATACTAGGTAAAGGATTAGAAGAAGGTTCAACACTAGTGATAGGAGTAGTGAAACCTAAATCTTGAGCCTCTTGAGTTAAAGGTTTAACATTGGAATGCACAAGATGAGTAATACCACACAAGAGATTAACACCTTGATCACTATCACGGAGAAATTTATTAAGAGCCTATATAGCTTGAATGGAATCTTGACCATGGTTTTCTTGAAGAAGCCAATTACCCATTTTATCAAGTTCGATGGAAAGTTTTTGGACTTGTTCAAGAGGAACCCTTAAAGCATCATCCTCATCATGAGATGAGTGAGAAGATTTTTTCTCCATAGTAGGATTAGAATCATGAATAATCAACTTATCATCAGGGATCCTAAGGAAAGGAGAAGATTCAGGCTCAAAGGCACCCATGAGTCTATGACTTCTTCTAACCAGAATGTTATAAGTAGGACTAGTGGTAGTAAAGCTCATAAACCAATATAATGTAAATGAACTAAACTAAGAACACATAATGCATGAACATGAAATCTAATTAGCATATAAGATCAATCACGAAGGAAAAATCTAATACTAACAAGAGAAAAGGAAATCTAACACCAAAAAGAAAGAGAGTAAACTAGTCGGGTTCACCAAAATGAATAGTTGTGATTTGGAATCACCTCTATTCAAATGTATGTGTGTGGGGAAAATGTAAGATTCACTCCAAAATCCAAATTCCCAAAAGAGAGATCCAATTTGATCAACCAAGAGGTTAATACACAATCGAATCAATCTATGAAGAATATGAAAGAAAGAATAAATCCTATACTTCCCTATAGTTGGATTAAGCTTGAAATCTGAAATAATTGAAGTGCAAATACTAACCTTGAATTAGGGCAGATCTGGAAAATGCTGAATTTTGGCTTCTGTATGAACTTTCTGAAGATTTCGTCACCTGTTCTGGACTGGAAATGCCGAGGCGGACAAAACTCAAAAATCTTTTCTCCAAATTCACACAGGTCAACTTTGACCTTTTAAAAGGTCAAAGACCACATTATTTATTTGAAGTCTGATTCTAATTCTGTTCGTAGATCCTAAAATATTATCGAAAAGGGTATCTGAATTCACTCTTAGATCTGAGATTTCGCACCTGTACCTACAAGAAAATGGAGGTTTTTAGTTGTATGGGGGGTTTGCCTTAGTCAAACCCTAATTTAGGAATTAACCTTGAAATTGAATTGAAATATATGGTGCATAAACAAAGTAATTGAAACAAATCACCTTGCTTATGTTGAAGTCCTTGTAGAGGATTCAAATCCTCAAATCCACAAGTAAGAATGCTTCAATGAATGTAGGATGTCTTCAATCAATGGTATTTTGATCTTCAACACCAATCTTGATTTGATCTTTGCATATGAGAAGGTTTGAATGAATGGAGAAGGAGGGATCTTCAAGGGGGCTCCAAGGAGATTGAATCCTTTAATAGCTAACAATGGAACTCCTTGATGGATGAATCTTGAACACTTGAATGCTTGAAGACTTACTTGATTGAGTGATGTCAACTTAATATGAATGAGATGTGAAAATGAGAGAGGAAGGCCTCCTTTTATAGTGAACTAGGGCACACTCCTCTAGATGGGCCATTTTGAAGAATTAAATCTCAATTAGGTCCTCACCTTTAGAAAATATACCTTGATTAAATACTATTAAAGGATTTACTGTTTTGGAGCCCGAAATAGCCGACCTAGAAGCGGAGAAATAACTTTCCCGAAAACTAAATTACTGACAAATGAAACTTTGAAATTATGGTAGGAAGAGGTTAAGGTCGAGGTCGACCCTAACTTGGTCAAGGTTGAGGTTGACCCTAACCTAGTCAGGGTTGAGGTCGACTTTGACCTCAGACCCTAACTTTGTCAGAATCTGCAACAAGAATTCTAGGGGTGCCATAAACTTGGAAATTGATGTCAGATCAGGACCTAGTGTCTGGAACAGATAGAAAATCCTCTGAATGATGTGATGAAGGACTAGGAGGTCTCATTTTTGAATCCTACCTAGAAAATAGAGCCATAAAAGAGGGAAAATCAGGAAAGTCCTTAAGACCTTAAGCCTAATTTCACTTAGAATGAAGAAATCAAGTGTGGAGAAGAAGTGAAAAATGGGAAGAAAGCCAAATACATGAAAAGACCCAATCAAGGCACTTAACATGACCCCAAACCACTTACTCGGATGGCTAAATGCTCTTAACATGGAAGTGCTTCCATTTTAAGATGATACAAAACTATAGCAAAATTTTGTCTCAATTATCTTCATATTTTCAAGCTTTGTTATTGCACAGTTAGCTTAATTCTCATTTAGTGTAATTACATTCTCATATTAGTGTGATTTGCTTATTGTTATTAGCTTAATTCTCATATTTCTTTCAAGTTCTTAGCTTAAAAATTGCATCTTCATTCTTAGATTTAATTGCATATTCATCTTAGATTAATTGTACTTTGCTTATCTTTCAACCTTTCAAATCCTCCGTATTAGCTTGGTCTTTTGGTTGTTGGCTCTTGTTCTGAGAGTAATTCAAACACCCCAGTTAATTAGGAGGCAATAGGTTGAATTGATAGACATTGTGAGTTAAAATTTTTTATACTCACCTTCATAATTTTGATGATCGAGCAATGACTATGTTGTGTATATGGCTGGATTAGAGGTCCACGTTTAGCTATAGACAATGTTATCCTCCCATCCTACACCTAATGATCTTATGCACATTTACCTACTTGTGAACTTTGGAGAGCCCTAGCTATCATCATTATCATCTTGACATCACTATCATCTTGCATCAATCAACCACATTCCATTCTTTAGATGCCTTCTTATGCACATGCTTGAATTTTTAAGAGCAACCATCCTTCCATACACAATCTTAAAGAATAAGAGAACAATAAAGTCAAACATTTCATGAGCATATTTGGGTATATCTATGCTAATTTTACTTGGTATGCATTCATGAATAAGCTCGATTGATATGACATCGATTTAGTTTGTAGATCTACGGCTTGTGGTTGGGCATGATTAGGTCTTGAAATAAGTAGTCCATTTCCATCATTGTCATATAGATATGCTCAATGTGTACATATCATTTTAAAGTTTTTTTTTATTGGTATCGAATATCCCATTATAAATATGTAATGAATATTCTTTATCACATTTAAAATAGGCACTCACTACAACTTGCTTTGAAAAGAAAAAGAAAATAATAAAAGTAAGGACGAAGAGTTAGAAATTTTGCCTAAAATGAAAAAAAGTGGTAAAAATTTGCCTGAGTGGAAATGTAAAAGGACTTCGACTAAGTGGACAAGATTGGTAGATATCTGTTGGATATGTGAATGATTTAGAGTCACTATCAAATGCAACTCACAAAATGGAATGCTGATAGCAACCAAACTACTCAACAATCAACATAAACTTAATTCACAAACCAAGACATAATAATAAAATGTGTAGTACCCCGCCCCTAGTCCGATTATATAAATGTTATGATTACTTTAGGATGATAGATTATATGTTAGGATATTATTAATGCTTATGGTTCTACTGACCCCATACTGGCATGTGTATGGTTGATGTGCTTGTTTTATATTTCTATTTGACGTGCCTGATGTGGTTGAGGGATAGAGTCGTAGTTACTTGCTTGCAAGATCCACACGATCGGCCGATCCCCACCATTGTCTGTTATGTATTTATATATGTTTGTACATGCGGGTGTTGTATGCAGGTTCACAGGTACCAGACATTGACTTCCCTGAATTGTCAAGATGAGCGTGCCCTATCGCAATATCTCAAATGGTAAGAGAGGGGAGATAACACAGATCCAAAACCCTAACCCAAACCCATTTATCCTAGTTGTTGGATAAGTATCTGTTGACTACCCTATCCAAATTTGTCAGGTTGGCAAAGTTCGTGGATCTCTTTCTGGTGTTGCTTGATTTTGATTTTGTTTGATTTTATCTCATTTGGTTTCAGTTGATTTGTGGTTATGTGGGTGATTTTTATGTGATTATGCATTTATTGATTATAGTTGATTCATGTTTATATATATATATATACATATATACATATATACATATATATATATATACATATATATATATATATACATATATATACATATATATACATATATATATATATACACACATACATACATACATACATACATACATACATACATACATACATATATATATATATATATATATATATATATATATATATATATATATATATATATATATATATATATATATGCATGTATATATATTATTTTATGTGATTATCAATGTTAGGTGCATAGTTGAATTTTATGATTAAATATGCTCCTATGATTAATTGAGGAAATTAAATTAAAGTTGATTTTTGAGTATTTGGAAATTAATATTGATTATGTCCTAAGTTTATTTTGACGAAATTTAATTAAAATCAAATCATTGATTATTTGGATTTAATTGATCATTTTATTAATAATTGAGTTTTATTATGTTTGTAAGTATTATTAAATAAATTAAATATTTAATTGCATATTTTAGGATGCATTAAGTATTTTATTTATTTAATATGTGTTTTAAATTATTAACATGTGCATAATTGAAAAGTGAGTTGTTGTCAAAAAGTGAACAACTAGTTTTCAAATGTCAAGTTGTGTTGTGCATTTAAAAGATATTCTAATTAATTAATTAATTTTTACTTTCAATTTTGGAGTTAGAGTCTGATCAGGAGTTGTTTTATGAGTCATTTTTGATTTGGATTGAACTATGAGTTAGCTTTTGAGTTGTCTTTAGGGATTGAATGAATTTGGGAATTGGATTTCTATTAGGGAAATTATTGCATTCATTTTGGGGGAGATAGGTTATGGAGAAGATTTTTGGGAGAGCTTTTGTGGTTGGAATTTTGGAGATTTGTGGATTGTTGTGGTTGCTTGTTGATTTGGGGTTTGATTGTGCATCTGGATCTGGTTCTTGTGTTCATCATAGTTCTCAGATTTGTAGACAGGATTGGATTTGGAAGTAATTTCACTCTCAGATCTTCTACAGGGGTTTCATTACAGTTTCTGGCATTGGAACCAAGGTAGGATCTGGAATTCTTGTTTTGTGCCTTCTATTATTTTATCTGGTAATATTCTGTGTTTGATTAGATCTGGATTAGTCTCATTAAATCTGTATGATTTCTTGAATTTTGGGTATTAGAGAAACTCCAGATCCATTATTTTATGTTTTTATGATTACTTGGCATTGTACCGTTATGCTGGTAAAATTTTATTAAAAGTTTGTCTATGGTTTGCTTGTAAATCAAAAAATCAAATCTGCTATATAGTTAGACTATAGAGTTGAAAGAAAATTAATCCCCTTTTTGGAAAGAAATCCAAATTGAATTAAAAACCCAATTTTGGTATAAAAGTTAATTTGGAAATATATATTATTCTCTGTTTTAAAAATTCAGTCAAAAAAAAAATACAGTCAAATCAAATAAGGAATCAAATCACATGCATGATTTTAATGAGTATTTGCTTAATTTGTTTTCAAAAAGGATATAGCTGTGAATCATTATTATTATTGTTTGTGACTTTGGAAATAAATATTAAAAAAAAATAAAAAATAAAAATAAAAATAAATAAATAAATAAATAAATAAATAAATAAATAAATATATATATATATTCATTCCAAATTACAGTAAAGGAATATTGCAAATAATATATTGGAATATATATATATATATATATATATATATATATATATATATTATAAAATAAAATAAAATAAAATATAAAAAAATGTTTTTAAGGTTTTAAGGTTATTAAATAAATATAATTAAAAAATAAATTAAAGTGAGTTTGGGAGATGGGGCCACCAACCCCCCACACTCCCCAAGGCACAGGGTCCCGCGCATGGGACACGGTACCCTGCGCAGTCAGAGTACCGCATGTGGTACCTGCCCTTCGCAGTGTACCGTGCATAGGGTATTAAGAGTGGGGTTTGACCCCCCCATTAAAGAAAACTTTATTTTATATATTACCTTGTTTTGATATAAAGTTTTATTGTTATGTTATATATTATTTGATGTTAAGTTTTATTTAATATTTAGGTAATTTAAATTTTACTATTACTTATGTAAATTTAGTTTAATTTTAGTTTGTTAATTAGATCAATTAATTTGTTTTATTAAATAATTTTTATTTAGTTAATTTGTCTATTATTCATTTAGCTAGAATTTAGTTATTAATAAGAGAGGTAATGAAATTTTGATTTCATTGTTCGATCAAAGTTTATTTAAATTTAATTATTTAGATAAATACTGATGTATTGTACCTTGGTTTTGATGATGATGGTTGTGGATTATTTTATTTTGTTATTCAATTAATAGGGTATCATGTCTAATTTTAATTATCAGTCATTATGGATTATTAATTACTTTATTTCTTAATTGATATTTATATTTTATTATAGATATAATTAAAGTGGAAAGTGTTTGTTTATGTTTTAGTTGTACATCTACTTGTAGTAATTTGCAAGATAATATGTTCTTTGCATGAGTATTGGATTTAGGAGTTTTTCAAAATGTCCTAATTGTTAACATGCATTTTACAAGAGTTATATTTATACTGAAATCGGGTGATATTGTTCTGTTGTACCTATAGGAAGATTTTAGGAATTAATCTTTCATTGTGTCATCGTATTAATGTTTATGATTAGTTTATCTCAGTATATTATGTAATTTTGTACTTAAATTCAATTGTGTTCTATATGGAAATTTAAGTGCTTATGAGATTAGATCTCAATTTTCTATGGTGCAAATGTGTCTTCTTCGTGTTTGGAGTGTCTTCTTTTGCTTAATGTCTTTTGGGCATTAGATGACCTAGGGGAAGACAAAGGCCGGGGTATGTTTCAGTAGATCATGTTTTCTATTTTATGTTTTGATATGTGTTTATATTTGGATTATACCCTGATTGACCATATAGGTTCATGATGTTTTGAATTCTATTTTTGGTGCCTTTGTAATCATTTCTAGTTCTTGTGTGTGAAACTAGATCTGAGATTACCTGGTTGTGTACCTGATTTGATCTATGTGAGATCTGTGAGTCTAGGGTAGTTTACCTAGATATGTAGTAGGAGATGGCTTGCAATAAGTGCCGGGGCCCACAAGTGGCTGCTAGGATCACTTATTGTTAAGTATCTTAATCAAGTGATCACTAAATATAACATTGAGAGATTTTTAAAATGAACCTAACAAGATATGGTTTCCTCGCCCTGGCTTAGTGCTAGTACAGACTAAGGTGGAAATGGAGAAGATGACTAGCCCCCTTTTAAGGGATGAGTTGGCATAGTCGATGGCTTCGTCAGTATGAGAAGTAATTGACATCGTGCAAGGTCACTTGGGTGCCGGGATCTAGCAAGATTACCAGGACAAAACTCAAGGGTTAGACGTACATGATGACACCTTCCTATAAATAGTCTAGTTATCCTACATGTGTCAGTTGCCTCTGGATTAGTGAGTCTTTCATGGCATTATTACTTTTCACCTTGAGTTAGAGAGCTTTTAGGATCCTTTCCTTAGCTTGATCTGTTTGATGTTTGTTATCCGAGTGGGATATGTTGTTATCTCCTCAGCACGGTGGGAGTGTACCTTTTTGGTTCACGAGGTCGGGTGGTAGTGGTTCTTTTACCATTTGAGATTCTGACATTCGTGCACTAGTGCTAGATGATCCCTATAGTAGTTGTTCCTTCTTGATCTGCATTGATGGAGTTATGTTCTTATTTCTCTTCTTCTTGTGATCATTTATCTTTGTATCAGTTATTCAAAGATATCATGTGTACTTATTTTTGATTATTGTATTACATACCCTGCGACATGTGCAGTGGATGTAGGTTTATGGATACCTTATGGTACCAATTTTATTTATGCTATCTTATGTGTGATGATGCTTTTATCTTTCATTGGTTTATATGAGTTTTGTAAGTGTACCTAATCTTATTTAATTAATTATTATTAACATAATCTTCGTTATGGAATCCTTGAGAGTTGTAACCTGTGTTGGTTGTTTGTATTAATGTGAGTAAATGGTAATTGCTTCCACATTGATGTTTATATTGTATGTTAACTTTAAAAAAAAAAAATATTTTGCAAACTTAGTCGCATGTTTAGGTTAAGTTCTCCTGGGTTCCCTAGCGGGGCATTACAAAATGAATTTCAGAAGTAACATGAACTTAATCAGTGGAAACAAAGAAAACAAGGAAACCCAATTAACAATAGAGAACCAATTTTCCTTTAGAGAATAGGAAATTAAGGGCTCATTTATTTCTACCAAAAATAGGGTTTCAAAGTACTATTGATCCTTCCATGAATCATGTTTCTGCTCTATCACACACTCATCACTTCTATACATTTTGGTTTTCCCAATATTTTCCCAAACTAAGAATAAGGGATCCTCCTTTTTTTTTGACCTCCTTACCATTGATCTCTGACTCTTTCAAAAGGATGTTTCTCTTTTAAAATTTGTTCTTCCAAAAATTGAACAAGAAACTGATAAAAAATCCTTTGCAACTACCCATATAACTATTTTGATTTCAATCTCTAATGCTCCTACATTAGAATCCCAAGGAGACTAAAGAATTCATGGGCTCCTGCTCCTGAAGGTAACAATATCATTCATGTTTACTTTCTTTTTTTGCTTCTAATTGTCTTTTCTTTGCATCCCTTGACATGCCCCCTCCAAAATTTCTCTATGTTTGCATTTTCTCTTTATGAGTTTCTCCATCTGCATTTTTTCACTCTCCACTTTCTTCTAATAACTTCATCTTTTGATTTCTTTGTCAACTTCAAATTTCCATAGTGTTGAATTGTCTCTATAGTTGTTAACTGGTATCAGCCCAAAGGAAAATAATTTTTTTTCCTTACAATGTGTAATGAAAATTACCTCATAAGTCTTTACTTCCACAATGTTATCTTTTAACAATAGATCATCCACATCTCCAACATCCTTTCGTTCTTTCACTGTAATCTCATTTGAATATTTTGTACTTTCTTTCTCTTCTCTAATATCTTTCATTAAGTTTACACTTTCACTATCAATATGCTCTTTCAAATTGAACTTTTCCTTTAATTGTACATTCACCTTTTCAAACACAAAATTTCCTTCCTCTTCATTACAATTGTCATCTTATAAAATGAGAACATGAACCAGGTTTTCTCCCTCTTTGAACTCTGAATCAGCTCAAGCATCATCTTTCCTCAAATAATCAAGACAACCAAAGCCTAAGCTTTCTATACTCTAAAAATTAATATATTTATTATTTTCTATCACGTGGTAATATTCTTCCTTAATAATCTTTGTTGTTTTTTCCAATGCCTTCCACAAGAAATGGATATGCTACAAACTTGTTATCTTTGACTTCTCTCATATTCTCTACAATCACATCAACATTTGGAAAATAATTCTTCTCTAGTGCATCCATTATTCTTGCAATCATGTTCAACTTCTCACATATTTTTTTCTCTCCACTTCATTCTAGCACTTATCCAAGGACAAAATTCTTACGAGTATTTTTACCTAATTACCATCCTTCTCACTACTGCATTTTGTTGCACTCATTCTATAATATTTTTGTCTCCTCTACCTATAGGTCTTGGCATTGATTGCCTTAGATTCAACAGTCTACTTGTGCGTTCATAACCTCTGGCTTTAATACCTTTTTGATAACAACCAGACTACTAAACTATCAACATAAACCTTATTCACAAACCAAGATAGAATAATAATAAGAATTTTAGAAGTGACAAGAACTTAATCAATGGAAATAGAGAAAACAAGGAAACCCAATTAATAATATTTCATATCAATAAGAGACTCTAGAGAACAAATTTCCCTTGAGAGAAAAGGGAAATTAAGGTATGTTTTTTTTTTTTTTTTTCAAAAATAAGATTACAAAGTATTGTTGATCCTTCCATGGATTATTTTTCTACTCTGTCACACACTCATTTTTTTCTTTTACGCACTTTGATTTTCATAGTCTTTTCCCAAACTGAGAATAAAGCTCTTTTTTTTCCCCGACCTCCTTATTATTGATCTCCCACTCTTCCAAAAGGATGTTTCTATTTTAAAAATTGAACAAGAAATTGGTCAAAACTCCTATGCAAGTATCCATCCAACTTTTTTGGTTTCAATCTTCTGATGCTCCTGCATCAAATGCTAGTGACATATATGCCTTATTCTAATTGGTTGTATTCATAGGATGTAAGGAATTGGAATAGAGGAGAACAAATAGGATCATAATAAAGCATGTGAATATGGTAAAAGATATCATCACATGATAATAATACAAGGATAAAGGAAAGATATGGTTGTAAAGGTAAGTTAAATAAGGGAAGGGCATGCCAACCCACAATATTCTTTCAAATGAAGGCAAATGACATGATAATGACAATGATAAATATTATACAAGGATCATGTAAGCATAAATGAGATATAAAACATATGAAACTTCCAAGGATCAAATAATGCAATTATAAGATATAAGTTGTGATAAGGACCAATGTAAATGGTGTAAACATATAAGTATCATGAGATGTAAACATGGATTTGTATAACATGATAAAAATTTATAAATAAAATATATGAAGTTGAGAGATATTGATTTTGACAAGAATCAAACTTATGATGTTAAGAGATATTAATTTAAAAACTATTGAGAGATTTTAATCTTGAGGCATTGATTTTGAATTTATGACATAGGAAAGCTAGGTTCTCATGCCATTATAAATTGTATACCTATACAATTTTCTACTCACCTAGGCCTCATTTTATTGCTTCCATCCTTCTATGCCTGATCATGTTTGATTTTTCTTGCACTGGCTAAAAAATAGCACATCCATAAATATTTTGGCCATTAGTCCTTGAATTTTCCTAATTTTGTGGGTAAATGGTTCTTGGGGTTCCCTCAACCTAGGGAAAGGTCGCTTAGGGAACCCTTAATCCCCCCAAAAGGACCCAAATTTGAATCCTTTAACATTTTAATTCTGAGAGTGGATATTCCTCATTGATTTTAACGTGCTTTGAAAATTCAAACATGTTTGGTGAGGAGAGGTATAAAAGCTATCTTACCCCCTTATTTAAAACATGATATCATGCAATTACACATCCTATCTCCTATGCAATTCAATATAGTAAGCAATCAAGCATGATCAAGGCATTGAAGCAAGAAGTAAAGTTTTCGATATCAAGCATTCATGAAGGCACTTATGATCAACCTTTTAAAAGTCAAATCTACAAGTTAATGTTGACATCTTCATGGAGATTTTGACACAAAAAAAGATTATGAAGGCATACAAATTTCATTCAAGGAATTCAATTTAGATCTAGTCTCTACTACATTACATCATGCTTTCATTTCAAGCATATTTTGATTCAATTTCATGGTTAATTCCAAAATTGGGTTTCAGCTAGGCAAACCCCCATCAACCCAATATATTCCTTCTTTTTCATGTGCAATTGGTAGGATTGGGAGATACAAATTGAAGATTAAATCAAACAAAAAAAACCTACAAATTGGGATTTCACTCTTTTGAAAAAGCAAGGCTGACATTTCTATGAGCGACATAGTCTTTGAAATTTTGTAAAAATTTTTTTGAGGAAGGTTCAAAGTAGTATATTGATTCCCAAAATACTACTTTTGTTTGCATCTGACAATCTTGGGTTGACTTCACCAATTTGACAATGATATTTGCAAAAGGTTTTGGGATGAAAGTAAGATGACAATGGTTTGGAAGTATCTATTGCTTTCATAGGATGAAGCTTCATCACATTAGCATCAATAAATTTAGGCATGATATTATGCAATGATTCAGATTGAAGTAAAAACATGACATGTAAAGATTGATTATAAAGGAGATGTACCTAATGCAATGATTTCTACTTGTATATCAAAATGATTTCAAGAAGCGTTGTTAATATTAGAAAGTATTATAAATTGATTAGGTTCTCCTCAATAAATTTAATCTGATCAAAGGGAACCCTTAGAAAATATTCATGGCTGATAACTAAAGGAGACCCAAGTGGGGAGTTACCTTGAGAATTTGGCTAAGAGTTTGATGTAGAGTAAGTTCAAAATATTAGAGGACAATTTTGAGGAGCAAGGGGATTAAAAATCCAAAAGAACATTGGTATGGGATTGGTAGCACTATAATAGTTTAGAGGAATGCTCAATATTGAACTTATTTTAACTACAAATCTATAATAAGTCTGGATCATAAAGATCATAGAAGAGTGTAAAAACACTCAACCAACTTTTGAAAATAAGAGAAGGGAAAGATCATAGAAGAGTGTAAAAACACTCAACCAACTTTTAAAAACACTCAATGAATTTGTTTTAATAAGGAGACAAGTTCATGTTAGGTTCACCAAAATTTAGAATGTGAAAGAAAACCTATGTGAAGGGTACTCAAACCCCTTGAGGATTCGAGTTATAAATCTCCACTTAGAACAAACCCTTAGGAAATTATGACCTTGGAGATTTTTCACTATTAGAAATTAGTGTTTAATTAACTATACTAATTAGCCAAACTGTTTAGACCTCAAAAGATAAAGGTACAAGTCGCATACACATTTTAGATAGCTCCATGAGCTCTCTATCTAGAAGAAAGATGCAGTTCTGGAAATATTGTACAATGCACATACATCTTGTACAAACATAACACAGACTATCTCTCTATCTTGTTTGAGAAATAAATACTACAAAAATACTGAATATATGAAACATTGAATGAAGTTGAAGTGATACGTTGACAAGAAGGAAGTAAAATAATATCACCGAGACCCACTAATAAAGTTCTAGTAAAGGTCACATTGTCTTTAGTCAGAACTACACACATAAGACTGAAGTAAAATGTTGGGGCAACTATGTTTAGAGGTTTGCCTTAATCAAACATTAACTTTGGTGTTTCCACCTCTAAAAATAACTTTTTAGACAAATAGATAAATAAACACCAATAGAAAATAGTGATATTATAATAGTCAAGGAAACAAAAATGGATAAATCAAGGATTTACCCTCTCTCAAAACTAGAAGCTATGAAGCTTTCTAGAGTGAAGAATAACAATGACCTTCAAGTTTGTAGAGATTCCCTATCTCAATAATGGTAGGCTTTGTAGATGAAAAGTAATTGAACACGTGAATGAAAGTATGCAATAATGAAACACTAACATGTTGTCAAAACATTAAAAAAGTTCAAAACATGTTAAAAAATTCTAGATTAGCCTTGAGGGAGGGAAATGAAGTGAAAATGCAAGTTTTGAGGAATGAATAAGTGTAATCAAACAAGATCATTATGTAGACACCTAAAAATATCGCCATGAAATCAATAAAATTACTCTATTAATTAATTAAATATTTTTATTTATTTAATTATTTGCCTATGATTTATTGATTCTATTTTTGTAAATTTGTTTGTCAAATGAAACAACACAATTGTGGGATTTGAGACGCATATGTTTTGATTAATGGAAAAAATAGGTTTTGAACTAAGCCATGAAACCACCAGAAGAACTAAGCCAAAGAAACACCCACACCATTGCATAAGATAAAACATTGGAAATCTGCAACAAAAGATAAACAAACTATATTTTTGTCTTCTTCAAATGAGATCATAGGGTCATGTCAAAAGTTGCGGAGAATTTCTTAGAATTTTTTCCTTTAACTGTAATCCATCCTTCTTCAACACTAGTAGCCTTATCTTTCTAGCACAATGATTCTAGAGCTGGAGAACCAACCCCCAAAAATGGGGTTGAGTCACCCAGAGAAATAGCCAACGTAGGGCCACCATTAGATCCAGCCAAAGGGTGATCAAGATATGGAGTAGTAAGGTCAGATCCAGCACCTAATAAAATACCATCCTTTCCAAGAAAGCCAACACCCACCGAATCAACAGAAAATCTGGTATCACCTAGCGTAAAAAGAGAAGGTTCAGGTCCAAAAATTAGGATAGAGACAGAGCCAACAACCCCAATGGACCCTTCAAGAAAATTAATATAAGGACATAAACCAACCTTATCACCAACAAGCATCAGGAGCAACCTCCATTTCAGGGTGGGATGAACTTTTCAAGACAGTGTAATGTTGGGTAGAAGCACCCTTCCACATAGAAGGAGCATATTTCTTCTTCTTGGAAATGAAGCCACATTGAGATGAAATATGACCAGTCTTAAAATATTTACGACATCTAAAAGGAATGCCTTCGAAGTCAAGCTACTGGATCCAAGGCCCCAAGGATGATTCAATTTTAATTTCAGTTGGGAGGCCCTTTGAGGTATCAATTTCTACCAAGATACGAGAAAAAGTAGAATGATACATATTATCAGACTCATTATCAATCAACAAGAATTCCCCCAAAGCCCCACCCACTTCCTCAAGGATGGAATCATGCCATAGATGAAGGGGTAGATTGGGGATCCTGACCCATATAGGGATAGAACTAAATACTTCAGTGGAAGGATTGAAATTAGGGTGCCACGGCTTGAACATGAGCATACATTTTCACCGTCCCAACAAAAGAAATGATCACATAGGATCGTAGCTCTATCCACAACATTATCAAATTTTGCAATGAAAAATCCTTTTGCCATTGGATAGATGTTAATAGTACTTGATAATTTTGGTTCCCATCTTTGAGAGATCCAATCATGCAGTTAGGGAAGGCTAGGCCAAAAACCTTGAAATCAAAAAATCAGTCCATGGGATTTAAAAATTTCATCACTGTTCATCAAATCTCTATCAGCAATAGAGGATAGCTTGACAAATAAAGACCCAAAAATAGGAATCGAGGCAATGGAATCCCCATTGTCAGTGGAAACCCTACATCTCTTAATAGCCACAACTATCTTAGAAACAACATCAACAAAAGACCCTGCCAACCCCATAGAAGGAAAATCACTAGTAGAAAATGAAGCACCAATTGTCGACAATGCACCAGAAGATAGCGAAGCACCAACAACCAAAAAAACCCTAGAAGCTCTAGCACCTAGCAATGCACCAGTAGGCAAAGAAGCTCTAGTACCTAGAAACACACCAACAGACAATGAAGCTCTAGCAATCAACATCACACCAGTAGATAATGAAACTCCAGCAACCGGTGAGACCCAAGAAGCTCCAACATCTAGTGAAGTCTACAACTTCCCAGCCGACTGCAAAACACCAGCGGAAGGAAAAACCCTAGCCGCAACATGAACAACTGACAAAACTCTAGGAGCTCCAACATCCAGTGAATTTTGCAACTTCCCAATCGACTGCAAATCTCTAGTGAAAATTTGCAACTTCCCAGTCGATTGCAAAACTCCAGTGGAAGGAAAAACCCTAGCTGCAACTCTAGCAACTGATGAAACCCTAGAAGCTCCAACATCTAGCAAAGTCTGCAGCTTCCCAATAGACTACAAATCTCTAATGAAAGGAAAAACCCTAGCCAAAGCTCCAACATCCAGTGAAGCTCCAGCAGACAGCTCCATTTTTCACATATGTTAATTTCTGAGCTACAATTGCTTTGCCTTTAATGCATTTTCTAGATTCTAAAATACATACGCTTTATTTTGAGTTTCAATCACCTATTTTATTTAATGCATTTTCCTATCATTTGATCTCATAGTTGATTTTGATTTGAGATAAAAAATTGAACTAATCCCGATCTGTGCAACTTTTGGTTGGAATCTAATGATGTGTTGATGCAGATTTACATGCTTTTTATTTTAGATTAGCACACATTTGGATTTCATAAGGGAATGAATAATCTTTCTTGTCCAGTGTAGCTCACATTTGGAATTGATACTTAAAAAATAACCCAAGTGCTTGGCATGTTTGGTGCACTTGAACATATTTTTATTTTTGTATTAATAGATCTCAAAGTGTTATTAAAGTATCCCCTCCCCTTTCCTTCCAATGGATTTGTTGGAGGCTTTTCCTCGCATATTTCAACTTTCTGACAACTTAATGTCCTTAATTCCTTATACCCACTTAAATATGACAAGAAAATAGGTCCAATTAATGAGGATCAAGTCCTCCTACACTTTGAGCCTTGAGCTCAGGCGAGTGTACCTTAAGGATACAATTCTTTAAGGAATCAAAATTTTTTTCTTGCATTTATCAAACACAAATACTAAGCATCAGTATTCTTGAAACATAAACTGAAATATTTTATCATTTAAAGATTGATGATGATAATTTCCTCTTAAGATTAGACCAGTGCCTAATTCTAGGGCAAAGAGTCAAATGAAAAATACATTTACAAAAAGCTTCTAAATCAAACACACCCAAAACCAAGATGAAATGCTTCATAGATCATCCATCTCATTCTCACATCCAAACATCAAATTCCCATAAACATCATGAATTATCTGAAATTATCCCTATGAATTACCCTTCCCTTGAAAGAAACTCAGGAATAATTTCACAATTTAATTTGTAAACCATATATTAAAATGCTTTGCAAAATTAGCATATAAGAACTCAGAATCAAAACAAGAAGACATTAAAAAATATGAGAAGGGATTCCATTGTATTCTCATTAACATTTTCTGTATCAGTACATTGAAATTGACAAAATTCCAAAACTAAACTTTAGATCCAAAAATCTCTCTATTATAGTTATAAAATTCACTATCCTTGTTACAAAACAAAACCCTACTACTTATAGAATTCACTAGCCAGCTTGGAATTCTGGAAGAATCAGGATGCAACAAGCTTCAGATGGCTAGGAAGGAGAAAAATACACTAGAAGAAAAAAAGCAGTTACAATGATTGCAAGAAGTGGAGAATAATCTGGAGTAGTATCTTTGCAATCATTCCAAATATTCAACAGGTGGCACCTTCATCTATAGATGTTTAGTGGTAACTTCTAAAATTAATTATGTGGATAATGATCACCAAACCGGCTAACATACATTATCCTATTCATGATAGTTACCCTCCCTGTGCTCAATAATCAGGTATCAGGTGTTGTTCAGTCCTCCTCCATTGCCTCCAAATATGCCACAATCTATTTCTTCTTCTTAGGCTTTGTACTTTTATCCCATAATGCCACCTCTTCTTCTATTGGCCACATGAAGCTACTCAGGCTATGCAAATTCTTTATTTGTCTCTCCCATCTAGAGTTAGTTATAGCTTTGGTATCAACAAAAAACTTTGTGCAGTCAATTTCTACCTTGAACATGATTAAACTTGTCCATGTCCAAAGTGACCTCTTCATTCAGGAAGGACTCCTGCCCTGTCAGCAATGCACTCATATTACTTTTCCACTCTTCAATGCCTTCTATTTCACTATCTTCCTTATGGATAGGAGGCATGTACTTTCTAAAATTAGGACAAAACATGTCCATATTTTCTTTCACCTGATTGTCTTTTCCTTTGAAGAATGAGAAAAATTTGCACCAATTAATTCTATCATCTCTCCTACTTGGTTAACTGAATCCAGGATATTAGGCCTGTGAGGCTATAATATTTCCAACTTTTCAAATAATGGGCCCCTACAAGACCATGTGCTAAATAATGGCTCAAAAGTAGCCATTGCAGCCTTGACATCTCCATTAACTTAATGAAACACACTGAATGAGTCATGGATTGAATCCATTTTTCCTTTTATTACTTCATACCTATGTTGCATAATATTTTCCAAGGCACCAAGTGCAACCTCATTCTTATCCTTGTTAGATTATTCAGTTGACACATCAGGATCTTTTTTCACTGGAGGCACATGAGATTCAATCTAAAAAATTAGAGGGGGAGCAACCTTAGATGCTTCTTCTAACTTGACCTTTAGCTCTTCTAGCCCTTCATCCAGAACCTTGCTCCTCATCAAACTCTTCTCCCTGTCCTTAGCCAGGGAAATTGTCTCATCAAAGAGTTTCCCATACCTATTTGAAAATTGCATAGTTTTAGCCTCATTGAGATGGGAAAAGTGAGTAATAACCTTGGAGACTTCAAGGTCTATTGTATTTTGAACTATCCATATAATCTTGTCTCCCTCCATCTTCTTTGCAACATTGACTAAGTATTTTGTGTCCTAGGAGGTAGGGACCACATTGCAAGTGTTTGGGACCTTGGATCATATCCACATCCCCTAATCATCTCTCCAATTTGTGTCTCATAAGACAATTGGGCCTCCAAATACCTTTTGATTTGGTCTATGATAAAAGATGAAGCCAAATCCCATCCTGGGACAAACAACATCCCACTTGATTTCACCAGTTGCCTAGCTTCTTCAACATTAATGTTCTCTAAACTGGGGTCATATGTTGCTAGGGCTTGGAGAGCCTCATTATTAGGATCAGTGCCATTTGTCACTTGAGATTGATTGTTGATCTCCTGTCACTTTCTTCAGATAAGGAAGTTCTTGAATTCATCACTTTTGATGAAATCATCATCATTTAGTATCTTTTATTGGTACAATTCTCTTTCATCCTTGCACATCTAGAGAGGCAAATCCACATCCTCTTGAGTCTCCTTCTTCTTACCTTCTCTTATATTTTTTTCTCAACTAGTGATGATAAGGCCTATCATCAAGAACCAGGGAAACAATTCTATCCAGTTTCTTTTCTGACCCCTTTGGCCTTGAGGAATCACCCACCTCTATCCTTTGTCTTTTTTGTGGAGACTCACTTCTTTCCTCTATTTCTAGGACACTTTTGAGGAGGGCTATCCTTCTCATAGGATCCCTCACTATCTTCTTCATACTCAGATGATGAGTATTCCTTTGGCACCTCCAAATTATCTTCCAATTGAGCCTCTAGATGGTTGTATAAAGTATCATACATGCCAATCATTTTATTTATTTTGGCCATGTATGGGAGGTCAGGAAAGTATCCTCTCACTACTACATTTGGGGCCAAATTCTGATGAAAACTTCCAACGGTCAATTCTTTTTTTTATGAATTTGGTGTTTTTTTTTGTAATAGTCCTCGATGGTGTCGGTATTCTGATGGGTTCTAAATATACCATCAAAATTTTGACCGTTTTAGGGTATAGATGAAAAAAAAAGTGAAACGACCAAATCATTTTTATTTTGATTGCAAAGAAAAGGAGCGGGTGAAAGCTGAGCATGAGAGAAGGTATGTGATTTCTTCATCTTTGATTGGCATCATATTCGACCACAAATTTCAAATGCATTGCATTTTATTTGATCATGAATGCTCATTAAAATGACCGCATTCTACTGGTGTTGTGCCCTAGCCCGTGCTTTATCTCCATTATTTGATGTTATTGGTGCTTGTGCTCAAGGATATCGATTCACAATTTTGAAATGTTTGGATTCATGTTTGTTGATATTACTGGCACAACCATTGTATATTGCTGATATGCTCACTGAAATGACCACATTCTACTGGTGTCGTGCCCTAGCCTGTGCTTTATCTCCATTATTTGATGTTATTGGTGCTTGTGCTCAAGGATATCGATTCACTATTTTGAAATGTTTGGATTCATGTTTGTTGATATTATTGGCACAACCATTTTATATTGCTGAGATGCTCTCTGAAATGATTGCGTTATACTGGTTTCGTGCCCTAGCCCGTTCTTTATCTCCATTATTTTATGTTATTGGTGCTTGTGCTAAAGGATATCGATTCACTATTTTGAAGTGTTGACTGTGGTTATCAAATGGATAGCTCATGAGCTTCTAGCTAGGCACCATTTGTATTGATAGCTTAGGGCATCAAATGTATTGTATCATTGATAGTTGAGACTTTGTTAAAATGAAATAGGACAAAGAATGATTTTGATTTATTTTCTCTATTTTGATCCATAAGTGGCTGCCGCCATGATTTTTATTTTGAGTGCAATTTTGATCAATAGAAAACATGATTCATACCTTATGAATTGGTTTTTGAGGTGCACGATCTTCATCAATCTCCTCGGAAGAGGACCCCTCCTCACTGCTAGTGCTTTCTTGTTTAACAATTGGTTTGGAAAAATGCATTTAACACAAGAAAAATTATAAAACTGAACCAATGGCATGTTTACAACAAAGAAATAGAATGATAATAATATGCTGAAAATTCTATTATGTTTAATACACGCCAAAGGACTAGTCCCAAAAATTATTAAACATACTTTATCTGATATGATGAATTGTTAATAATGGTCTAATTCTATAGACTACTAGCATGAAGGAAGATTTGACCTAGCCAAATCTTCCTTGTACCACACAAAAAACTATGATAACTATGTCTACTCCAACCTTAATTGTTTAAGAATTCATCATACCAGATAAAGTATGTTTAAGAATTGTTGGGAGTTCTATTACACCTTTGTTGTAAACATGCCATTGGTTTAGTTTTGTAAATTTGTTTTTTTTGTGTTAAATGCATTTAAATGGAACATTAAGCATAGTAATAATATGCTTAATCTATTAGTAATTGGCAGATTAAATGTAGATAACACCTTTACCAGTTTAGCATGTTATTCTAAGATACTAAAGAAGACCTGCTATTTGTCAGACAAATCTTCATTGTCCCCCACAATGAAGACAATGAAGATTGACCTCCTGCTCCACAACAAAGAATATTGTAATAAGACCTTTTAATCCTACTGACAAGAACATAGAAGCATTCTAACTCATTTGTAAAGAAAATAAGCTTTCTATAAAATGAAAGGTTCAACCTAATTAATACTAGCACTTGCACTCAAAGGATAGTGATCTGGCTGGAAGACTTAAGAGAGACTTTGACCCAAGGGCTTCATCATCAAGCTCTACAACCTCTTGTAGCTATCTTCATAGCAACAAGTCATTGGATACGTCAAATTTCTTGAAAGCTTGTACTTATTTTGTAGGTTGACTTTGTACAAAGTAGATTGTAATTGAAAATTTAAAAACTATTTGCATCTAGTCATTATTCATGCACTATGCAATATGCATTGTGCAACGCAATGAAATCAACAATGTGTATAGAAATGACAAAAACTATATTCCACAATTCTTGGGCTAAACTCTAAATTTATTTTCTTTTTATATCTCTATGCTATTGAGACCACTTCCATTTTATTCAACACAAATTTTCATAATTAAAAATATCAATTAGAATAAGATATAATATAGTGTTAGAATAAACTTTGTACAAAGACATGTAATACTTATGTTAATGATCAAACAAACATATGGATTCACTATTCTATTCACTGTTCTACGAGACAGTGGATTACCAGAGTTGTAGAGAATTTAATCTTTTATTGATTTCATTTAAGAAAGGACATGAAACTAAGGAGATTTACCAATCCAAAAATATAAGCGAATAGAAAACATGATTGGTACCTTATGAATTGGTTTTTGAGGTGCACGATCTTCATCAATCTCCTCAGAAGTAGACCCGTCCTCACTGCTACTACTTTATTGTTTAACAATTGGTTTGGAAAAATGCATTTAACACAAGTTCACTTCCTCATTTCTTGGCAGTTCCTCCTAGCACCATCTCCATCCTAGGCCACCTAGTGCACCTAGTGCCTCCACCATGTCAAAACCTCAACTAGGATTTTGACCCTGATCCTAACATCAAGTATCATCTCATCATGGTCTATTCACCATGTTTCAACACCCCATTCACTTTGATCTATTCAAATTACACCATTCTTCTTCTACAACCCTTCTAGGCCTGTATTGCTTGCAGTTTTTGGTCAAATGCAAATATTTTGTCAAGTTGAAAGGGCAAGAAATTAGTTTGGTGTTTTCAGTTTATGTTAAAAGTTGATTTGGTAAAATCCTCAGAAAACACACTACATGTTCTAAAATTTAAAGAAGTTGAATGTTAAATGTTAGATATATATCTCATCCATAGTAATCAAAAGAAAGGACATGAAACTAAGGAGATTTACCAATCCAAAAATATAAGCAAATAGAAAACATGATTGATACCTTATGATTTGGTTTTTGAGGTGCATGATCTTCATCAATCTCCTTAGAAGTAGACCCCTCCTCACTGCTACTTCTTTCTTGTTTAACAATTGGTTTGGAAAAATGCATTTAACACAAGAAAAATTACAAAACTGAACCAATGGCATGTTTACAACAAAGAAATACAATGATAATAATATGCTGAAAATTCTATTCTATTTAATACACGCCAAAGGACCAGTCCCAACAATTCTTAAACATACTTTATCTGATATGATGAATTATTAATAAAGGTCTAATTATGTAGACTGCTAGCATGAAGGAAGATTTGACCTAGCCAAATCTTCCTTGTACCACAAAAAACTGTGTGATAAATATGTCTACTCCAACCTTAATTGTTTAAGAATTCATCATATCAGATAAAGTATGTTTAAGAATTGTTGGGACTGGTCCTTTGGCATGTATTAAACATAATAGAATTTTTAGCATATTATTATCATTCTATTTCTTTGTTGTAAACATGCCATTGGTTCAATTTTGTAATTTTTTTTTGTGTTAAATGCATTTAAAATAAAGGTCTAATTCTGTAGATTGCTAGCACAAAGGAAGATTTGACCTAGCAGTCTACAAAATTAGACCTCTATCTGTAGCTTTGTCTAATTCTGTAGACTGCTAGGTGTGCTGTAATTTGAAGATTTTTCTGACAAATAGCAGGTCTTCTTTAGTATCTTATAATAACATGCTAAACTGATAAAGGTGTTATCTGCATTTAATCTGCCAATTACTAATAGATTAAGCATATTATTACTATGCTTAATGCTCCATTTAAATATATTTAACACAAATTTTTTTTTTACAAAACTGAACCAATGACATGTTCTTCGTGTGGTACAAGGAAGATTTGGCTATCAAATCTTCCTTTGTGAAAGCTGAGCATGAGAGAAGGTATGTGATTTCTTCATCTTTGATTGGTATCTTTGATGGGCAACATCTTTCGAGCCTCTGGCATCATATTCAACCACAAATTTCAAATGCATTACATTTTATTTGATCATGAATGCTCACTGAAATGACCACATTCTACTGGTGTTGTGCCCTAGCCCATGCTTTATCTCCATTATTTGATGTTATTGGTGCTTGTGCTCAAGGATATTGATTCACTGTTTTGAAATGTTTGGATTCATGTTTGTTGATATTACTGGCACGACCATTGTATATTAGACCTTTATTAACAATTCATCATATCAGATAAAGTATGTTTAAGAATTGTTGGGACTAGTCCTTTGGCATATTGGATTTAATTCATAAATGGATTTAATTTTATTTTGTATGTGAAATTTTGGGAGTTGCATGAGAAGTTTTAGTGTCTAAACACTCAACTAATCCCTCTAACCAATTAGGAGTGGTTGGGGAAGTTGAGAGGAAAGTTTTCAAACATTCATATTCACTTATTGAATGCTTTGGAGACTACTAGTTTGACTGTCCATGTGTTACTAGTGACTGAGATTCATTAAAGGATACAAAACCCTTCATTTTGGGTTATTGTGTGTGGATTCAAATGTAGATTTGATTTGGTTAATGTTTAGAAGAGATCAATAAAGTATTTAAAGACAATCTTACATGTTTGGAGAGGTTTGAGAGGCACTTATCATGACTGTACCCTCACAAACAACAACATAGACTGGTTTTGTGAGACCCACAAGACAGTCATATTTATACTGCTTTGTTTTCCATGCTTTCAGTACTTATTTCATAGACATACTTGACTATTTGAGACACTTATGTATTTGAGGATCTATTGAATCCTATTTTATGTTCAGTACCTGATTATGTAATCAGGATGCACTTGAGATACTATATGTTTTGATTTAGTTTGAATTTATTATGATGCCACATATGATGTTATATGATGTTTAAAACTGTTGCGATGGAAAGTTGGTTTAGGAAACCGAAGTTATTCTTAGTTGATTGATTCACGGGCCTAGTTTTTAAACCATGCAGTATTGTTTATATATTGTGTTTATATCATGTTGATTGGACCTATTGATGTATGCAATGAGTGTGCAGGATAAGTTGACCATGGATCTAAATGTGGGGATCTAGTATTGGAACCTATGTTTATAATGTGCATTCCAAGGTCCTCTTTGTATAAAGAAACATGGACCTCGTTGTATAGTCTTTTATTCGTAAATGTGGTTTGCATGTGTGTATTTAATTTAGTTAAAGTCTATGTGAATTAGCCATGTCATTATTTTAATTAAATGTGCCAAATTTGGCAAATTGTGGCTTATGTGTTGGCATGGTTAGTATTTTGCATTTGATTTGTTGGCATGGTTAGTATTTTGCATTTGATTGGGTCAAGGGCTTGACTAGGGTGTAACCTTAGGGTAGAATCAACTTACCTTGGGTTGGGAAGTTTCTAGATAGTCAACCAAGACCTGAAATCCGTGTGTAAACTTTAGGTGGAGTTTAGGAGGGCCATTTGGGATCCCATAGGTTAACTGGGGTCAATTTTAGCTACCCAGGTTGATACCTTAGGGGTTAGGGGTCTTTTTCAGCCTATTAAGAGCCTTAAAACTCATTTATGACTCCCCTAAAGTCAAGATTTCAAATTTGGGCGGATTTGAAGAGTTGTAACATTTTGGTTAACCTCTCTCTTCTTCCCAAATTTGCTTTCAACTCCATTTATGGTGAAGAAAGGCAAGTGGGAAGAAGGGAATGGAAGTTTCTTCATCTCTTCAGATTGGCTCCTAGATTTTAGGAGTTTGGCCTATTTAGGGTAAGCTTGGAGAAGGGTTTGGTTGTTCGCCCACTCTCTAGATTTGGAGACCACTCATTTTGGAAGAAGCTTAGGAAAGAGGCTAGTTGGAAGGAGTTTCAAGGTTTTTAGTTTTTCAACCTTTGCTTTGGATAAAGGTAGACTCTTGTGTTTTGGTTGCATTCCTTTCATGTTTTGAGCTTGGAGCTCCATTAATGGAGTCCATGGATTTTTATGGTTCATGTTTTAGAATATTTATTTTGTGAAAATGTTGTTTTAAATTCGTAATTTCTTTTGGGATGAGATTCTTCAAGGTTTACTCACCCTAGGGAGGGTGGAGTAACCTTGAAAGGGGTAGTAGGAAGTAGACCCAGGTTGTGCAGAGTCTCCCATGTGTGGAGGGATAAAACATGGGGTTCCACGATACCCATGATGCCAAGCATGGCCTACGGGCACCTGGGGGGACATAAGGAGAGTTAGACCGTATCTCTTGGAGATGGTCTTCCCAAGTCCATGTGTGGCTTGGGATATTTGTATTTTGTTGTGGCTTCTCCTCCTGGTAGTCCACCTCTACCCCTTTTTCAGGAAGGTCTCTTAGAGGCCTTCCTCTTGTAAAACCCTGTTGGGATTATGACTTAAGTGTATTTGTGTATGGATGTTTTCCTTCATGATTGAGTGTCTGATTGTACCTCATTCCAATTTGGATCCCCTAGCTCAGGGGTGGCCATGAAATGGCCTAGGTTGGGAGGTGAGCCTCCGTGATCAACCTTGCATATACAGGTACCAGTTGATGCTGAACTTGTGGATTTATGGACTTAGGAGTTTATTCCCGTTGGAAAATTTGTTGAAAATTTCATCCTTGAGTTTATGCCTAAGTTTGGAATCAGGGATTCCTTGTAAAATCAAACATTTGAGTTTGTGGAAATATTTCAAAAAAAAAAATTTGTTATTGGAAAATATGGTATTTTGGTAAATGGACTCTATTGCGTATAAAATCCTATAAACATCATTCCTATTTAAAGTTTGAGTTATTTGTTAATTTGAGAAATTAAAATTTTGATAGCTTAAATTTATGCAATCTTAGTATACGTGTTGGTTTTATGATGCACGTAGGAATCTCTTTGGTTTGAAATAGAATTTATTTAATTATGATTTATGTTGATGGTAACATCCTATTAAAATTGGAGTTCGACAATTTTTGCTTTGCTAAATGTTAACCTAAATAAATTCTAAAAGTAGAAAAAAATAAATGTGTAGAGTCATTTATTTTGTACTTAGTAATTTTCTTGAAAGATATTAATTTTTTTTTAATTCTCAAAATAATTTTTTTATCCCTACAATATGATTAGCTACAATTATAGAATGCACATATCAATTTTTTTTTAATAAAAAATATCCCCCATACCCCCTGTTTGGAGGTACAGGGAATGATCTTTACCCAATAAAATAAATTAATAATTTAAAAGTAAATTTTATTAGTTTAATATTATATATATTATATTTATAAGTTATAAACTTTATATAATAAAAATGAAGTTTAGAGTTTCCTGTTTATTTAAATGCACTGGGCGCAGTTGAAATTTGTTTTTTTTTTTAAAAATATTTTATTGTTGAGCGAATGGGGGCGGGTGGAAACCCTACCCCCACCACTCGCGGGCCTCCCCTCCGCCTCTGAGGGTTGTAGGTGGCAGTGGCCGGGCAACGTCGACACCTGCCTCACCACCGCCTGGGTAGTGATGGGGGAAGTGGCGTTCGCGCCACACCACCGCTCCTCCCCTTCTTCCCCGTTGCAACAACACCGCCCCTTCGCCTCCACCCTTCCCTGCCGCCTCCCTTCCACCGCTTCCTCCCTCTGTTTTGCATGCTTCTTGTAGCGTTCGACCAGGAGTAACAATAAAACAAAACTCTAGGCAGATGAATGCAATTTTTTTTTTAAAAATCATAGTTTATTTTAAAGTTTTTATTTAAGAGGGTTTTTAGATTAGTTTATTATGTATTTGCAATTCGATTGTATAAGGAAGGTTAGCTTAGGTAGTATTATTCAAATTTTTTTTTTTATGTTAGATTAGTCAATTTATTTATAATTTTAAAATGATTTAATTTATATTTAATTTAACAATTGTTATAGTTAGAATGTAGATAGGTTTAGAAATCTAAATTTTTAAATGCTAAGTAAATAGCATTTTCTTTAATTAGTTTCGGATTTAGTTAGTTTTATTTTATATGAATCTCATTTCTTTTCAAGATTAGTATGGTGTTTATTTTGTTTATAAAGTTGATAAATTTCTAAGTTAAAATAATTAATCTAAAATTTGTAGTTTAAAGTTTAACTATTTTAAAGTTAAATATTTATTGATTTAAGTTTCTTGTTTAAACAAATTTAGATTGTACTTTTTTTAAAGATTTGGATTTATCAAAGATAGATATAGATGATAAAATAAATATGTTTTAAATCTTGTATTATGTACTAATTGAGAATTGTTAAAATTAAATTATATTAGTTTATCAAATATTAAATTAAAAAAAAGGGGAAACTAATTATGTAATTAATTTTATTATGTGGATAATTTTATTGATGAAGATTTAATTTGTCGAAGGTTTATTTTATAGTTTTATATTTAATCAGATTAGATATTTTTGATTAATCTATTATCATCCTTGAGCCTCTTCTAAGGTCTTAACGACCCCTTTAGACTTGAAGGCCGACTTTCGTGCACAGTTGACTTTATGGTCAACTCTCGGTCTAACCTTGGTCAAATGCCTCGGTTTGCATGCCCAAGTATTCTTTATGGCATTTTGTAACCTTTTAGCATGGTTGTACATACTTCGGTGTATGGTTGACTTTTGGTCAACTCTAGTTGACTTTTAGTCAATTGTCTCGATTTGCATGCAGGTCGGAGCTAGTAGCCTAGGGAACCCTTGTAGCTTGTTTAGAGTTGTTTGATGAAGTTTGAATTTTGGTCAAACTTGGTCAACCATCTATGGTTTGACCTTTAGGGAGTTGTCAGACTCTTCTCTTTTCACAGTTGTCTGTTATCTCTTTGTACCATTTTGCGTGCACTCAGAGAATGGTGCTAGTTAGGGCTTCACTTCCTAGTTGCGTAGGTGTGTTTAGATTAGATGGTTAGTAGGTTTTTAGAAAAAAATTGTAGTTGTGTTTTTCTCAACTTTTGGGCATTACAAGTTTTACTAAGTTTCCTTTCTCCATTTTGAGGTTTCCTTTCTCTGCTGCAAGGGTACAGTCAGAGGGTTCATTGAGAAAATGATCCTTTGAATGGTTACTATGAATATGAATGATTTTATATAGCATATTGCTCATTTTACTTGAAGTTTGGAATAGCTTGTGCAAGGGTGAAGGGTGAAAGTACTTTTGATCATTTTGGTCATGAATGTTCCTTTACACAGTCAGGAAATGTAACTGTCTAATGATTATATGTAATGTTGAATGGATTAAATGCTTTATTATTGGTAGAAGTGAATTGAATGAATAGTGTTGGTGTTAGGTATCATTTATTATTGAATTCAATGGTTTCCAAGATGTGTTGGGGAGTTGCTCCTTGTTTAATGTTAACTATTCCTGCACAATCCACTCATACAACAATGAAATGCTATGTGGAAGGGATGATTGATAGTATTCCTTGAGGGAAGGGGGATTGTGAAAGACTTGTTATCATTGTATTGTGTATTTCCAATATGTTTAGATGCAGGGCAAACTAGGAGAATGAAGGATCACTCACTGATTGCATGATAACCTAGTTTTGAAGGGTCACTGGTTGAGGGGACAGTCAAGGTCCAGATGATTGGGCCATTGGAGGACCCTATTTCTATATTTATGTTCTGTAATTCTATTTACTAACTTATCTCATTCTTCTTCCAACTTAGTTTAATACATAACTATTTTCTCCAAAGACTAGTGTAAAGGGAGCCATACCAATTGATTTTTTAGGAGTAGTTATGTCTACCCATAAAGCTTCATATAGATTCTTATGCCAATCTCTAGCATTATCATGTACCAATTTTTTCATCATGACAATTAGGTTCTTGTTACTTAATTTCACTTGCCCATTACCTTGTGGAAAATAATCTAAAGAATGTGTTAGGGTGATACTAATTTTGTAATAGAACATTACCAATTATTTAGAAGAAGAATATGTTTCATTATCTGTAATTATCTTCAATGGAACTCCAAAGAGAACCAGGATGTAATATTTTAGAAAATCACAGATTACCTGGGAATTAGCCTTCTTTGTAGGAATCACTTCCACCTATTTAATGAAGTAATCTTTTTTTTAATATGTATGTATGTGTAGTGCCAGAGAGAGGATTTAATGGCCTTATGAAATCTAGCCCCCATTGTTTAAAAGGTTCATCCACTACTACTAGCCTCAGTGGGAGAGTTTCCAATTGTGCCTTGCCAATAAACAATTTACATTTCTCACAATTCCTAACATAAGAGTATGCATCTTTAAACATACCAGGCCAATAAAAGCAATTTTAGAGAATCTTGAATGATGTAACTATAGAAGAGAAATGTCCCCCACATGCTTCTTCATGAAATATTTTTAGGATTTTTTGTTGTTGATCCATATCCACATATCTCAAAAATGTGCCATCTAGGCCTCTCTTATATAGAGTGGTTTGAGATATTACATACTTTTTTGATTTCAACCTTAAATTTCTCTTCTCCTTGGATGAAAGGTGTTCTTGACAATCACCATATGTCAAATAATAAACTATATCAAAGAACCATGAATCTTGCAAGCTTACCAATAGTCCCTAGGGTAATCCTTCTGTTGTTTCTTCTTGATTAGGTACATTTTCTACCATCAACTTGCATAAACCACAACCTCTCACCAATTTAGTAGGTTTAATGCTCAAATCATACTCTTGAATTTTGGCTACCCATGTTGCCCACTTGTTGATCCCAACCTCTTGTTGCATCAATATACTTTTTACTACTAAATCTGGTACACAGACCACTAAATGTGAATGTAGAATGTAATATCTAAAATTCTTGACAACCTTGTCAACCACAAAGGCTTGTTTCTCAATAAGTGAGTATTTAAGCTTGGGATTCTTAAGTGGAATTCTCATAAAGAATATAAGAGCTTCAACTATAGATTCATTCTATGCATCAATATACCAAATAATGTGTGTTTGGATGCATAGCAGCAGATGACAAAATCATTTCTAAAATCTGGGTTGATTAGAGTGGGTGCATGTGTTGTAGCATTTTTGATATCATTAAAAGCCTTCTTACCTTCTTTGTTCCATTTGAACATTTGGATTTCACTCATCATCTCTACTATATGCCTGGTTATCTCTAAGAAGTTGGGTATGAAACTCCTTAGGAAGTCGGCTTAACCAAAGAATGGCTTAACTCCACTCCGACTTGAGGTAGGAACACTTGTGAAGTCCCTCATAACATGACTGATTGCAAGTCCACCTAGGGCCTCTGCAAAAAGTTGTCAACTTCAACAACATTAGATCCTTAATACCTTTATATCAATGATATAACCTTTTTAGAGTCATTTGGCATTGTGGGAAATAGTTCATTTGTGGCTGCTTTGTTAATTGAGCCTATTAGGTCTAGTTGGGAAACATGAATAAACAATTTTAAGGTGTGATGTTCCAAAACACATAGTCTTAGTTTTGACATATGTTATACAAATTGAAAAAGGGTATTCAAATATATAATTATTTTTTTGAGTCATTTGGAATTTTTTTGAGAAAACCATGAAAAATATTCGCTGCTATACTACAAAGATTGGGGTTTGAAGGCCTAGAATGGATAGATTGAGTTTTGGAGTAAAAAGACCATAGTGTGAGTGCATGGTGAGTGAAGATAGGAAAATTTTTTTTTGTTAAGGTACTTGGAGGGTTTGGAATCACCATTTGAAGAGGTGATCAAGAATTTGGTTGATGGAACTAATTGGCAAGCTTAAACAAGCATGAACCAATAACTTGTTTGATTTTTCTTGGGAAGCTAATTGCTCAGCTCTCATCTACTTCATTTATTATGAAGCTAATTTCTAAAGGATCTAGGCCCAAGTTAGAAATATTTCTTCCCATTCTATTGTGGATAGGTGTTTCATAAAACATACATACCTGTTGCACGTGCATTCTCGATTCAGAGTGGGAAAATATTATTTTGGATGCGAGGGAGAGAAGACAAACACATAAAGAACATGCACATAAACACAAAAGCTGAGAAACATAAATGTAGATATCACAACAACTGAGAAATATAAATGTAGGCATCATGGTCACAATTGTTTGGAGACACAACATAATTGAATGCTATACCTAGACGATGCAACACAACCACTACTCCTCTAGTTCTAAGTTGACATTGTGGGATCCAAAAACCATATATAGATAAGGAATAAATTTAGAGAGTGGAGGAGGGCCATAAGAACCAAAATAATATAGGGGTCCCTATATTATTTTGGTCATTATTGCCCTCCTCCTACACTCTCCAAATTTATTCCTTATCTTTGGTTTTTGGATCCCGCAGTGTCCACTTAGAACTGGATGAGTAGTGGTTGTGTCACATCATCTAGGTATAGAATTCAATTATGTTGTGTCTCTAGACAATTGTGACCATGATTCCTACATTTATGTTTCTCAGCTGTTGTGTCCCAAGACCCCTAATGACCCTTTATGACCCTTTATGCTCCCTAACAATACATCTTAGAGGTCTTAAAATGTCGTAAAGGGTCATAAGAGGCTCCTAGGAGGGGCCAAATGAGCTTCCAACTTCATGTGGTTGGCCCCATTAAGTAGAGAATGTTAAAATATTCTTGAAACAAAGAGAAGCTCAATAATTTAAGGTCTTAGTCCACGGAGATGTTGAAAAAATGATGGGAATCAATGGAGAGTTTTTAGATACTGAGAAGACGTATATGCAGTGGAGGCTAGAAGGGATTTTTGTGGATGATGATTCAGTAACCTACATCTATAAAATCTTCACAAAAGTCCCATTTTTGGCCTCCACTCATACCTCTTCTTAGAATCTAGAAACTTTTGCTACTGTTTCTCATCCATGCACGAAATGTTCTAGTGATCGTATAAAACTAATTTTGTGAGACTGGGATCAATTATGAGAAGGTAAACAACAAGATAATATTATTGTATCTTTTATTTCTTTTATCCATTCATATTTTTCACTTTCTCTTATATTGGATACTATGCAATGTACATAAAGGCAAGGCGGTGATTATTCTCGACGATCGACATGTATAAGTCTTCCAGGCCTCACCCAATAGCTAGGAGTAAAGATAACAAAGCTCAAGAGACCATCATAGTTGGTCTCTTTCTTCGGTCCATATTACTAACAAAATGTTTTACCTTTTATTAGCTCATCAAATGCGGGGATTTGAAAGAATTTAATAGATGATATTTTCATCACTAATGTACATTATTTTAGTTTGACACTGAATGAATTTATCTACTTCATGCACTTGTAGACATCGAGCACATCCATAAAGAAGCATCCCCTCTCATGGCTTGAGTAATGTAGGCCATGGGAGGAGATGCTTCTTTATCATTGTGCTCATAGTATACAAGTGCATGGAGTTGATAAAATTGTTCAACGTCAACTTAAATAATATACGTTATCATGAAAATATTCTATTAAATTCTTTCAAATCCCCACATTTGATGAGCTAATGAAAGGTAAACCATTTTGTCAACTACGATGGTCTCTTGAGCTTTGTTATCTTTAGTGTGCATATCCTTCACTTTTTCAACACACATGAAACTTTTTTTGACAACAGTCTTATATGTCTGACGGGTTATTCATCACCATTCCAATAGGTTAAACATCAGAGAAAAATCCTTTTCGACAGATATGTGCGACAAGAGTGCTATACATATGACAATTTGCCCTATTTGAAAGTTAATGCCTATGCATTTCCATTCCGATGGTTGTTTGTCAGAGTTCTGATAGATACATCGTATGAAAGCCCATAGTACAGTTACTATTTATGTGGCCTGGTCCGATGGGAAATGATGTTGGAATACCGATGGTTACCACTTTCATCACAATTTCTAATGCAAAAATGCTGACAGAAACATCAAAACATAGACATGGAAAATCTAACACATGGCCGTCAAAATATGGCCTCAAATGTACTAGTGTCTAAAGGCCATCCTTGCCTTCTTCAATTTTTCTTCTAAGCCCAATAGGTCATAGAATTTATGGAGCCTCCTCTCAATTCCTTCTTCATCCATTAGGTTCTTGATAATGTCTTCTTCATCCAATGCCTCATGTTCATGGATAGTGCTGATACTGGGAATCAACAATTTCTTGGCATTCTTTATGAAGTCCTCAAGATCAACATACATGTATTCAATTGTGCTCATTTTGACCTAATTCAACCACTTGTTGATTTGAGTCAGATACCTCTTTACAATGGTAAAGTTATTCACTTTGAACTGTCTAGGGTTAGGTCCCCTTTCTATGGGGAGCCAGATGCTCCTTATCCATCCACACTAACTACCATACAAAATCCATGAGGTCCACCCTTGGGGGTAAAAATTTAGGGAGCACTTGTGGGAGCTAGGGGAGTCCATATACCCTAACCATAGTGAATTTTTTTCCCCAAGTAGAAGTCACCCCAATTATGGTCTAGAGGCCATTTGTCAACATATTCACATGGCCTCAAAAGCCTCAACACCTTGGTAGATAGTCTAAAAATATTTACCCCAAGAAGATTAAGGATTGGGTGTACAATCCAATTTTGAAACCCACAAAACTCATGCTCATTGGATGTGTAGTTCCAAACCCACAACCATAGCTGAATAGGGTTTGGTTTTCCATTTACTATCATTCGAGGCCTCAACATTTACACATCAAAACTGTGCACATTATAAAATAAGGTCATATGCATTAACAAACAATAATGCATGAAGTGGGGCTGCAAGTTCTCCTTGATGCTCATCAGACCCTTTTGCATCCTATCTATCACATAATGAATCTAATCAAAGTTAGTGTTGACATGGGGGTTTTGGATGTCAAGAATAATCATCAAAAAATCTATAGGCATTCTCTCTGCATCCTCATCTATCCCCAACACTCTGCACAACCCATATGCTAAATACCCCATATAAAAATGTAGGTCCTTGAATTCATATGGTGCATTCATATGGCTAGGAATAGGAGCCACATACTTCCCCTATTTTTGGCATAAACTTGGTGATTTGGGACTTAACCAAATTTATTTGTTTTGTATACTTCTCCTTTTCTTTACTCAAATCAATCTCTATGGAGGAAGATGAGTAGGTGCCAAAGGCCTTCATAAAAGAACCCCTATCAAGAGTGAATAGGGTAGATTGATCATATTTTCTTATTGTCTTTGATACCGGGTCAAATTTTTTGGCCAATTCAACTAACACGTCCACATCTAGGAACACATCGAGGACAATAAGCTTTCCCATGCCTAACTTTTAGGCATTGCCGACCAAGATCTTCTTAACTTGGTTTGTATAGAAATAATTGAAAATATGGTACCTTGAGCAAGATGAAGTAACATGGTTTCTACAAGTTGACATGTAATCAGAAAAGGCTTCAGCACGTACCTTTTTATTTTGTGTAGACCCTGGGAGCAGAGTCATGAAATCCTCTAAATAATTGCATTTGCCCTTTTGTTCTTCCCCTGAATCTTTAGCCCCCTCACTGGATGAAACTCTGGTTGACTCATCCTAAAAGATCTAAAAGTCTTTTCTCTGTAAATGCACTTCTCAATTATAGCTTACTGTGAAATGCTCTATCTCTTATCAAGGCTCTCTGAAAATATGTTAAGTGTAAGAGAAGGCAATGTCTTGTCTTTATAACATTTTACAATAAATGCAGAGAAATTGTCGAGATCACAAAAAAGCCTTCCTCAATCACTTCAACATTCACTCTGCATGTAACCAATTTCAAATTTTAGTTAGCCGCGACATGTGAGGTTGACATGTACATTTAATTCTTGAAAAAAATAGCAAAAAAGCCATCATTGTATCTGTTCAAAATTACAACATACAACAAAATAAACACAAATAGGAAAAGATTGCATCTTTAGGGGTCCGATTAATACTACCTTTCAGGTATTAATTAATTTTCATTTCATTATTGCATTAATTATCAGATTTCATTATTGTACTCTAAGTAATGATCACATTTCAAATTCAAAATTCATAACTGATCATTAAATTGTGCATTCAAACTGAATGTAGTATACAAGTGTCTTTTCATATTTCATATTTCATATTTCATGTCAATCAAAGAGTACATTTGCAGAACATAAAGCATGATAGAAGTATGGAGTAGGGGTCCCATGCATTGTCTCTTTGTTTGTTCATTTCTGGTTGTCTGTTAGGTCCTAGGTCCTTAGGTCCAAGTGTTCATCTGCATTTGGTTTTTAGGGTTTTCACCTACATCATGAGAGAAAGAAAGTGGTGTTAGTTCTTGTTGGATCTAAGCAATGCATGAAACACAAACAACATACAGTGACAATCAATTCTTTCAATGTTGCATATCTATCTGGTAAATTCAATGCAATAAGGAAATTTGTATCTACAATAAGTGAAAGATAGTATTAAAGGGACTTGTTTTCTAAATATGAAACATTTTACTATTTGTGGTCATTCTGATATATGTTGTCCTTTTATAACCAGATATCTAAATGAAAGGGACTTAGTGTTTCCAACTGAGAAACCTTTTTAAGAAAATAGCAATTTCTTGTTAGATTAGTGAACATAATAACCTGAATTTTGATTCACAAGTGTCATCCTTTTGGCATTTTTCATAAAATGATTATTTATTATGTTCACTAATCTAACAAATTTACAATGTTTTTGTTTGAAGAACTTAACTGAATATATTGCAGTGTTTCAAGATGACTAGTTTTAACATCACATTCAGAAAGGAAAGAAGATGTAGAGCATGGTGCATTCCAAAATATCATAGAAAAGTGCCAAAAGTTACAAATCAGTCATGATAAAATACTAGGATACAACTACATAATCACTGGTACTACATACTTTTAAGTGTCATGTTCAAATACTATTGCTGAATTCAAAGTACAAATTCAAATGAATGCATTGTTGTTGCTAGTAAAAAAGAGAAATGTTACAGAATTGAGCTTTAGAGTTGTAAAAATGTTTTCAGTTTGTATTCTATGGATGTCATGAGCCTGTGCTTGAACTTCATTGAATTGCATTCTGATGTCTTTGGATGTTATGAGCCCATGCTCGAACTCCTTAGAAAGTAAAAAAATAGTTTTCATATTTTTGCATTTCTTATTTCAAAAGTTTAGATTCAACATAAAAAAGAGAAGTGTGTTCAAGCTTGGTAATATGTACCAGTGAGTCTTAAGATGTTCTCTATTTTCAGTATTGAATTAGATTCAACATGAATTTTCTCAAATCAAGCAAAAAAAGCAAAGTGACAGTGAATGTGCTAAAAGAGTATCAAAAAAGTGGGTTTTTAAAACTTGGATTGATCATTGGAGCTATAGTTACTTTCACATATGCCTAATACAGGAGGATACAAAAAAATATTGGCTTGTTTGAAGAAACAAAAAATGACTAGTATTGAAGAGATTTAAAACATGTCCACTATCTTTTATAATAGTGAGGTCTTATCATTCATTTTTAGCTGGAGCTATATGTACCAAAATGAAGTGACTGGTGTACTGGTGTTCAAGAGACAACAAAAAAAAATGAAAATCTTTACAACAGTAAGAATCATGGATATTGAAAAGTGAACGGACATGAGCATGCTTTTTCTTTAGGTAAGCATTTACATCTGAGTCATGGTCTTTGTTCTATCGGGCTGTGAGTTTGTTTAAAGTTTTACAAATTTTCAAAGATGTTTGCAGTACAATACGACTGAGTTTAGAAGTTTACAAATTCATCATATTCATCTAGAGAAGTTTATGGCCTTTTATCAAATGAACATGTTGAAAGAAAAACAAAGTGACTGGTATTCAAAATGTAACAATAGTGGTTGAAGAAATATGTTCAACAGTAAGCACATTTATGCAATATACTCAAGCTGTGTGTCCATGTGTTCATCTCAGCAAGCTGAAATATGAAAGTTCAAACAATAAGATGGTGAAGTTCATTTATTCCCAGCCGAGCCATGAAGATTTTAACAATGGAGTTTCAACAATAGAGAATGATTAACAAAATAATTGATGTAAATGACAGTACAAGTTTCAAGTATGGGCTGAATTAAAAAAATGGGTTCTTATTATGTTCCATTAAATGATCATTTTTATGTGCTTCAAGAAAAATGGAAAACATAGATACAAGGAAATGTGTTTAAGCTACAGATAGCAGTGCAAGATAGAATAATCAAATCTAGTAGCAAAAAATACAAAAGAGAATGAAGAGTACAGTCAAACTTATTTGCATATTTTTTGTGAACTAGTTTGTGTCTGTTGTTGAAGCTCAAAGATCAAGTTCCAGTTTGCTCGACAGAGTCTGAAGCTATGAATGAAAGATGTCATAGCTGTGCCGAATTCATATTTTTCTCATATTTTAGTCATTGCTTAGGCTAGGCCGAGCTAATTGAAGAAATCCCACAAATTGTGATACACTGTTAAGGATGCAAAATTTTTTTATATCAATAAAGGTGATAATAAACAAATTTCATGCTAAAATTCTGCCAGTCGAAAGTGGTTGAGCTTACCAGTCAGCTGAAGAGAGAGATCACAGTGAGAATGAAGAATAGTTAATCATGGATGGAGTCACAGTGAGCTTGAGATTTCAAGATTTGAATCAAGCAATGGTCTTGGCCACACACATAGAGTGAAGATAGAGAGCTACAGTCACAAGCCATGACTAATGATAGAGGAGTTCAAAGCCAAGTCACAGCTTTGGTGTGACTTCAAGCTCACAAGTCATAGCCCAATGAGTGAGGCTATAAGTTTCGGTCATAGGTCCTATTCACGAAGCTGAGTATGAGCTTGAAGCTAAAGAAATAAGCAAAAGCCACAACCCGTGAGTTCCTAACGGTCAGTTTCAGCTCTAAGCTAAGAAGGAAATGAAAATCAAGCATTAGTCATAGCCCCATAATCATAGATAGAATCAAAGCATCAGTCGCATTACAAATGAGAAACACACAATCACTTACCAATTGAAGGCTATGAGTTGCTCAAACACAGACCAAGTTCATAGCTGAAGGAAATGAAGAGAAATCCCAGTTATGAATACATTCACGCAAGGCTCAGATGAAACTACAACCAAGCAAGGGTCAAACAAAATGAATCTCTAGATTACAATAAGAACCCGAGCTTCCATGCAACTAAACTCTTAGTCTAGATCCAATGCTAGGGAGTAAAAATCATTGAAACTAATAACTCCATGACAGTCAATCCGAGCTTCATTCATTAATTTTTGCTAGAGTTTCCTTGTAGTTAGGGTTTTATTTCTTCCCGTTTCTTCTCAAGGAGGCTAAATGATAATGCTGAGTTTGAGATTGACAGATGGTTTTGAGATTTGAGAGTCTGCACAAAAAATACATTGAATTCCATTAATGTAGATGTCCAATTCGGTAGGCCTCGAAGTTGTTAACAATTTCACCTCACTACTCTTAGTTTCACATAGTATGCAAGTGAGTGGAGTGGTCATTTTGACCCTCTTCTACTTAGCATTTTTTTTAAGACTTAGGAAGTTATTTCTTAGGTTAAGGTAGTGTAGGTTTTGTTAATTATTTGAATTTTATTCAAAATTTAATCAAATAAATATTGGTAAAAGCAATGTAAAAAGGATTGTTATCCTTATTAGAAACTAATATTTGGGGTATTAATCATGGATAGGCTAAGATTTTGGCACATTTTTTGGCCAAATTAGGGCAGATTTCTGAGGCTTAGATTTTCAAATTGGAGGGTTTAGGCTTGTATAAGACTGATTTTCATTATCAGTTTAAGGGGTTGCAAGTTTTGGAGAGAGGGCTAAAAGTGAACTTATTGTTCCTTGATGCTTTGGAGATCATTTTTATAACCACTTTGTCAGATTTTGAGGAGAATAAAGCATATGATTCATTGGCCCATATATTTTGAGTTTTGATTTCAAGATCCTAATTTCATCTTTCTTTTCAAGTGTCTATTCTGTTGTTATCCAAGAGAAGTGAATGAATCAATATTCCTTCTCAAGGTGAGCAATAATTCAAACCTTGTATGGAAAATGTATGTTTGTTGATTGGTTAAGCTATTTGTGGTTCAACCCTAGTAGTGAGATCTTTTAGCCTATATGTTGAACATAGATTTAAAGTTTCAAACCTTTGATATATGAGTTGGAATTGTAGTCTTACTTATCAAGAAGAATTTGATTCCATTTTTGGTGTATCACCCCTATTTACTTTCAGTTTTAAAGTTTCCTTCTTCCCTTTTCCTATCAAGTTTCAATCAAGAGGTGATATCCCATATCAAATAGGAACTAGCATAGAATCCAGAGACTCCTCCTTAATCAGAGTCCACCCACAACTTGAGGAGGTTTCCATTGTTAGGATAGAAATACTGTGTAGCCCTAATGCTTGAGTTGGGGTGGAAATTCTAAACCTAAACAATTTTTGGCATGCCCGGTGGGACCTTGTGATACATGAATAGAATTCAAACAAGGAGTGTTAAAGAATTTGAGTATTTACACGTTTTTCACTAGGAGAGGTAGAACTATTCAAAGAGAGCCTAGAGGTCCTAGAGAGCTTTTTGTTCAGCCTGTTCAAAGAGGTAGAAGACCTGGGAGACCAAGGAAGTTAAGATCTAAGAGAAGTTCAACTCCTCCCACTCATCACACTGAGTTTCTTAATTCAGAGCAGGAGATTTTTGAAGATCTTGGAGATTGTCAAAGAAAAGCTATTCCTCAATAGCCACCATTATAAAATTAGACTCTGCCAGCTAGTTCTAATACAACACATCAAACAATGGCAAGGAATATTCCATTTTTTCCTTTTGATCAAGGTAGTCCTCTAAGGATTTCAAATCACAACAACATTCTGTTGGCTTCCTTAAAAATCTTTCCATCATTTATTAGAGAAGGACATTTATTGGAGAAGGAAAAGTAACAACCATCGAGCATATTAGAGATGTTGCTACTCTTTGCAATGTCCATCATATCACAATAGAAGATGTAGCTTTGAAGTTATTGGCTGCATCACCAAAGGGTAAAGCTCTTGATTGGTTCAGGACACTTTCGGTGGACTCTATTCCTACTTGGGATGTTTTGGGAGAGAGGCTTTCTAAATTATTTGAGGACAAGTCTGACAACTTGTCTTTGGTGGAGCAGTTAACAACTATCAAGAGGGCTCCACAAGGGGAAATGAGTGATTTTAATCTCCATTTCCAAAAGACTTGGAACTAGATTCTTGTTACGGTAAGGCCTTCAGCTGAATATGATTTCTTGTATAATTTGAAGAGTTTGAATAGTGATATTTCTATTATGATTCAATCTATGGGGGGTACTTCATTGCCCCTAGCTTTTGATACCGCTATTAGGGAAGAGAATAATCTTATTCAGTCTGGAAAGATAGCTCCTAGGCCACCTGTCCATTTCTTTCCAAGTATTCAATCCAACATGCCATTGATAGTCCCACCTCTATCTACTGTCCCATCATATAAAGCCCTAGAGGTAGTCCCTACTGCCCCTCTGAATGAATTGCAGAGTATTAAAGATAGTCAGCAAAAGATAGAGAGTTTACTATAGTCTTTTGGTAATGAGTTAGTAACCCTAAAGAGGAATCAAGCATAGGTACATCATGTAGCTCATAATCTATTTACTGGTTCCTCATCCCAATATCCTAATCAGCCTAATTATCAGGCTAATAGGCAGCAATTCCAAGGAAACAATAATGCAAACAGACAGAATTAGAATCAGAGACCTAATAAGCAATACAATCCTACACCTCTTAATACTGTTAGGGATATTGTTCCTAGTTAGAATAATATTGATACCGATTGGTGCTTTCCATGTAATGAAGCTCATGATTAGTCAACATGTTCTAATGGGGTTCTTAACCAAGCTCTTATGGTCCAAAATGCAATGAATTCACAACAAAATGTGCCTATTGAGGAGGTACAACAACAATTAGATCAGAGTGTTATAGATACTGGTTTCTTAAATTAGCAAGAGGAGGAGTTTTGTGGACTTAATGATGATTCACCTATTTCAACAAATATCAGAGCCAAAAAGAGAGCTCTTGAGTCAAATCAATTAGTTGGTAATGTACCTTCTTCACCAGTTTTAATTTTAAAGAATCCATCTTCTTCATCTAGTAAGGATCAAAATCAAAAGAATGTTGATCAAATTTCTCCTAGGTCTCCACAAAAGGTACAATTTTATATTCCCTTTAACATTGTTGATAGTATGAAGAAAGTAAATGTAACCTTGAATATGTGGGAAACCTTAGCTATTCCATGACAAGCTGAAATTTTAAAGGAAGGGCTGTCCAAGTTGACAACCAGCTCACAACAAGCTGTACAAAAACCTCCTAGAATAGTTATGAATAGTTTTGAGCCTCCTAAGGCTCAGGAAAAGATAGCTAAAGAGGAAAAGAAGCTTGCTAAAGTTCAGCAACTAGCAGTTCAAGAAAATAAAAAGGATGCAGATATGAAGCAATCAACAATAACAGTTGATAAAAAGCCAACAATTGTTCAAAAGACAATTGAAAGGGAAGGTAAGAAACTTGCAAGTAATCAGCCTCCTCCTTTTTATGTCTCATTGATTATTGGAATTAAATTAGTGCATAATTTTATGGTTGACAGTGGTTCAACTAGCACTGTCATGCTTAAGAAAATATTAGATTTGTTGGATTTAAAGTATGAACCTCTTGAGAAAGGTGTGGTCCAGCTTGATGGAACTTTAGTGAAGACTTTAGGGGTTGTTAAAAATGCAATTTTGACCTTACACTCCTATCCAAATTTCTCAATACCTCAAGATATCTATGTCATAGATTTTCCACCATATTTTGCTATGTGTTTGTCAAGAGACTTTACAGCCAAAATAGATGGTTATTTCTCATCAGATTAGTCTCACTTATATTTCAGAACTAGATATGGTACTAAGGTGACCATAAAATTAGAGTTACTAGCCAATAATCACATAGAGCCTTACAATCCCAACCCTATTAATGCAAGTTGTGTGATTATGGATTCTGATGAAATTAAAAATTATTTAGCTTATAACATACAAACTAAGGAGTATCCTGATATTGTTTTGGATGAATGGGCCACTAGAAATTATTAGAATGATGATATGTTTGATGCTAGTTTTGGTAACTATATGTTTCTGGAATCTGATGTAGTTTTGCCTAATTTGATAAAAGATCCAAATTCTAAATCTGAATTATCTAACGAGTTATGAGATTTTTTTTTCATGGATCAAGGAATAAGGATGGTGTTGGTGAATGGTTATGTTAGTTTCACCTGATGGTGATAAGTTCTATGCTGCATATAAGCTATCTTTTCCATGTTCTAACAATGTGGCTGAATATGAAAGTATGATTCAGGGTCTAGAATGGGCAAAAAAAAGAGGTATTAAATGTTTGTGGGCATTTGGGGATAGTGAGTTGATAGTAAATCAGGTGAGAGGTGTCAATGCTATTAAAAATGATCTTTTAAAGATGTATAAATCTAGAGTATTTGATATTTTGGATGATTTTGATGCATTTAACCTCATTTCAATTCCTAGAAAGAGAAATCAGCATGCATATAGGCTGGTTGGTATTGGTGCACATGTTTCAATTACATAAAATAAAGGATAGCTTTTAGACCAGTCACATGTCAAGATTGTTTTTAGGCCATCTATCCTAGATAATGATACTAATTGGCAGGTTTTTAATACTGATGAACATATTTTAAGTTTTATCACTGAAAAAAATTGTTTTTTAGCTTCCAAAAATGACAAAATCAATCAGAAAATGGAAGATCGGATCATTCAGCTGAAGACCAATAAGCTTCCAAAAGGATTGGTCATCCTGGAGTCAGCTTTTAATTTTGATGATCAGTTCAGGAAGAGTAAAACTAGCCTGTTGATCAAAGAAGATCACTATGAAGAAGTGGAGATATTCAGAGACAAGTATTTGAAGGTTGGTAAAATTAATTCTCCTGAAGAAAAAGAATTGTTTATTGATCTTTTCAGAGAATATAATGATGTTTTTGCATGGGATTATGCTAATTTGAAAGGATTTGAGCCTCAATTAACCCATCATACCATAGAATTAGAACCAAATGCTAGGCCAATCAAACAAAGGCAAAGGCCCATAAACCCCAAGTTAGAGCCTTTAATGTTGAAAGAACTAAGAAAAATCCTAGATGGTGGTATCATATTTCCAATCAAGCACACATCCTGGGTTTCTAACTTAGTTCCAGTAAGGAAAAAGAATAGAGATATAAGACTTTGTGTGGAATTTAGGGACCTTATTAGGGCATCTCTGAAAGATAGGCACCCCCTTCCTTCCATGGAACAAATCTTACAATATATCTCAGGTTCTGAAAGATTCTCACTTTTAGATGGGTATTCTAGTTACAATCAGATTTTAGTTAGAGAGTTTGATCAGTTTAAAACAACTTTCACAACTAAATGGGGTACAATGGCTTACAGAAGAATTCCATTTGGATTATCAAATGCAAGGGCTACTTTTCAGAAAGCAATGAACATGGCTTTCAAGAATTTGATGTATAAGTTTATTTTAGTATACCTAGATGATGTTACAATTTACAGTAAGGCTACAAACCAGCACATAGATCATCTGAGACAAGTTTTATAGAGATGAAGAGAGTTTGGAATCTCTCTTAACCCAAAGAAATCTATTTTTTCAATCCATGAAGGTAAGATTTTAGGATACCAAGTGTCTAAAAAAGGTACAACTATTGATCTTGAGAGGACTCATGCAATTTTGGAACTTTCATTGCCAAAACACAAGAAAGGATTACAAAGTTTTATTGGGAGAATAAATTTTGTTAGATGCTTTATCCCTGATATTGCAAACTTGTTAAAACCTTTGACTGCTATGTTGAAAAAGGATGTACCTTTCAGTTGGACCGATAAGTGAAAGAGGAGTTTTGAAAAAATTAAGAAAGCTTTGTCTTCATCTCCTACTCTAGTTAATCTTGATTTTACTAAGGATTTTATTTTATATGCCTATGGTGGTTCTGACACTATTTCAGCAATGCTAGTTCAAAAGAATGAGGATAAATAGGAGTAGCCAGTTGCATTTTTTAGCAAAGGTATGGATGATTATGAGCAAAGGTATAGTTTTGTTGAGAAACATGTATTAGCTATTATTAAAGCTTTTAAAAAGTTTAAGCATTTGGTTGCTAGAAATAAAGTACATCTGATGGTTGCACATCCTAGCATTAAGGAGTTCTTGCTAAACAAAGATGTCAATGAAAAGAGAGCAGGTTGGATAACAAGGGTTATGGAATATGATGTACAAATTCATGTGACCAAGCTGGTCAGAGGAAAAGGCTTATGTGTTCAGATGACAAATGAAGAAGACAAGATTGAAGCCACTAAAGAGGCTTCCATACTCCAAGCTGATACTGTGTTATTTAATGATTCAACATCCTGGTTATCATATACGACCAAATTTATGAAAACTGGACAATGTCCAATAAACCTTGACAAAGATAAAAGAAGGTACTACATGTTACAATCTATTCCTTATGTTCTTATTGATGGTATTCTTTATAGGAAGGATTTTTTTGGTATGCTTCTTAAGTACATTGATTCAGTTGATCAAGGCAAGATTTTATCTGATTTTCATGATGGATCTTGTGGAGGACATTTTAGTTCTAAAACTACTACCTAGAAAATTTGAAGAGCTGGCTATTACTAGCTAGATTTATTCAAAGATACTCATTCTTGGGCAAGAAAATGTCAAAAGTGTGCTATGTTTGTAGGAAAGAAAAATTTGGCAGCATTTCCATTAAAACCAATTGTTGTGGATCAACCATTTAATAAATGGGGAGTGGAATTTATTGGTCCAATAAATCCTAATTCTAGTGCAGGTCATAAATGGATTTTGACTGCTACATACTATTTTACTAGATGGACTGAGGCCATTGCATTAAAGGAATCTACTGGATCTGCTGTGTTAAAGTTCTATGATGATATTATAAGCAGGTTTGGTGTACCTCAGTCAATTATCTTAGATAATGCTTTAGCTTTTGTTGGTTCAACTATAATAGAGTGGGCTATTAAAAATGACATTTACTTAAATAATTCTTCTAACTATTATCCTCAGGGTAATGGTCTTGCAGATTCTACTAATAAAAACCTGATTAGGATTATCAAAAAGACTTTGTAGGAAAATAAGAGAGATTGACACTCTAAACTTAAGGCAGGCATCCTTATGGCTGGATAGAATCACACATAAATAGGTTATTGGGAATTCACCCTATGTTCTGGTTTATGGTAAGGAGGCCAGATTGCTGATTTCTATAGAATTTCTAGCTTTACAGCTAGCTAACCAAATGATGTTGTTTGAAGAGGAAGATCCTCTTAAGCTGAGATATGTTGAATTGCTACAACTTGAAGAAGAAAGGAGAAAAGAATTGGAAACTATGGAATTAAGATAAGCACAAACTAAAAGGTCTTTTGATAAGAGGGATACACCTAGAGATTTCAAGGAGGGTGATTTAGTTCTCAAGTGGGATGTATTAAAGAGTAGACCAGATCAACATGATAAATTTGACAATTTTTGGTCAGGCCCTTTTGTTATTACAGCTTGCAAAGAAAATAATGCTTTTTAGTTGTCCACAACTGATGGAGAAGTTCTGTAGATTCTAGTTAGTGGAATTCACCTCAAACTTTTCTTTGAGGGATAGTTTAGGTCTAGTTTTCATTTCAATAAGTGCTGTCCAAGCACTAGGTCTCTAGGTTGCATGAGTCTAGATTAGATGCATTTTCATTTCAATAATGGTTGCATTCATGTTTTCAAGTTTCCTAACTCTATTGCCCATTGATAAGGTCTATAGGTCATGTCTAGCAGGCAGGCATCCAACAAAAGTTGCCAAAAATGTTGTCCAAAATTACAACATACAACAAAATAAACACAAATAGGAAAAGATTGCATCTTTAGGGGTCCAATTAATACTACCTTTCAGGTATTGATTAATTTTCATTTTATTATTGCATTCATTATCAAATTTTATTATTGTACTCTACGTATTGATCACATTTCAAATTCAAAATTCATAACTGATCATTACATTGTGCATTCAAACTGAATGTAGTATACACATGTCTTTTCATATTTCATGTCAATCAAAGAGTACATTTTCAGAATAGCAAGCATGATAGAAGTATGGAGTAGGGGTCCCATGCATTGCCTCTTTGTTTGTTCATTGTTGGTTGTCTATCAGGTCCTAGGTCCTCAGGTCCAAGTCTTCATCTGCATTTGTTTTTTAGGGTTTTCACCTACATCATGAGAGAAAGAAAGTGGTGTTAGATCCTGTTGGATCTAAGCAATGCGTGAAACACAAACAACATACAATGACAATCAATTCTTTCAATGCTGCATATCTATTTGGTAAATTCAATGCAATAAGGAAATTTGTATCTACAATAAGTGAAATATAGTATTAAAGGGACTTGTTTTCTAAATATGAAACCTTTTAATATTTGTGGTCATTCTGATAAATGTTGTCCTTTTATAAACTAGATATATGAATGAAAGGGACTTAGTGTTTCCACTGAGAAACCTTTTTCAGAATATAGCAATTTCTTGTTAGATTAATGAACATAATAACCTAAATTTTGATTCATAAGTGTCATTCCTTTTGGCATTTTTCATAAACTGATTATTTATTATGTTCACTAATCTAAAAAATTTACAATGTTGTTGTCTGAAGAACTTAACTAAATATATTGCAGTGTTTCAAGTTGACTGGTTTTAAAATCATAGTTAGAAAGGAAAGAAGATGTAGAGCATGGTGCATTCTAAAATATCACAACAAAGTGCCAAAAGTTACAAATCAGTCATGATCAAATACCAGGATACAACTACATAATCACTAGTATTGCATACTTTTAAGTGTCATGTTCAAATACTATTGCTGAATTCAAAGTACAAATTCAAATGAATGCATTGTTGTTGCTGGTAAAAAAGAGAAATGTTATAGAATTGAGCTTTAGAGTTATAAAAATGTTTTCAATTTGTATTTTGTGGATGTCACGAGTCCATGCTCTAACTCCTTAGACAATAAAAAAACATTTTTCATCTTTTTTCATTTCTTATTTCAAAAGTTCAGATTCAACATAAAAAAGAGAACTGTGTTCAAGCCTAGTAATATGTACCAATGAGTCTTAAGATGTTCTCTATTTTCATTATTGAATTAGATTCAACATGACTTTTCTCAAATCAAGCAAAAAAAGCAAAATAATAGTGAATGTGCTAAACGAGTATCAAAATAGTGCATTTTTAAAACCTGGATTGATCATTGGAGCTATAGTTACTTTCACATATGACTAATACATGAGGATACAGTAAAATATTGGCTTGATTGAAGAAACAAAAAATGACTGGTATTTAAGAGATTTAAAACATGTCCACTATCTTTTATAACAGTGAGGTCTTATCATTCATTTTTAGCTGGAGCTATATGTACCAAAATCAAGTGACTGGTGTACTGGTGTTTAAGAGACAATAGAAAACAAATGAAAAGCTTTGCAATAGTAAGAATCATGGATATTGAAAAGTGAATGGACATGAGCATGCTTTTTCTTCAAGTAAGCATTTACAACCGAGTCATGGTGTTTGTTCTATTGGGCCGTGAGTTTGTTTAAAGTTTTACAAATTTTCAAAGATTTTTGCAGTACAATACAAACGAGTTTAGAAGTTTACAAATTCATCATATTCATCCAGAGAAGTTTATGGCCTTTTATCAAATGAACATGTTGAAAACAAAACAAAGTGACTGGTATTCAAAATGTAACAATAGTGATTGAAGAAATATGTTCAACAGTAAGAAAATTTATGCAATATACTCAAGCTGTGTGTCCATGTGTTCATCTAAGCAAGTTGAAATATGAAAATTCAAACAGTAAGACAATGAAGTTCATTTATTCCCAGTCGAGCCATGAAGATTTTAACAATGGAGTTTTAGCAATAGAGAATGATTAACAAAATAATTGATGTAAATGACAGTACAAGTTTCATGTATGGGCTGAATAAACAAAATGAGTTCTTATTATGCACCATTAAATGATCATTTTTATGTGCTTCAAGACAAATGGAAAATAGAGATACAAGGAAATGTGTTTAAGCTACAGCCAATAGTGCAAGACAAAATGATCAAATCTAGTAGAAAAAAATACAAAAGAGAATGAAGAGTACAATCAAACTTATCTGCATATTTTTTGTGAATTAGTTTGTGTCTATTGTTGAAGCTCAGAGATCAAGTTCCAGTTAGCTTGATAGAGTTCGAAGCTATGACTGAAAGATGTCATAGCTGTGCCAAATTCATATTTTTCTCATCTTTCAGTCACGACTTAGGCTAGGCTAAGCTAACTGAAGAAATCCCACAAATTGTGGTATACTATCAAGGATGCAAAAAAAACCCATATCAATAAAGGTAATAATAAACAAATTTCATGCTAAAATTCTGCCAGTCGAAAGTGGTTGAGCTTACCAGTCAGTTGAAGAGAGAAATCACAGTGAGAATGAAGAATAATTAATCATGGATGGAGTCACAGTGAGCTTGAGATTTCAAGCTTTGAATCAAGCAACGGTCTCGGCCACACACATAGAGTGAAGATAGAAAGCTACAGTCACAAGCCATGACTGATGATAGAGGAGTTCAAAGCTGAGTCACAAATTTGGTGCGACTTCAAGCTCACAAGTCATAGCCCAATAAGTGAGGCTGTAAGTTTTAGTCACAGGTCCTATTCACAAAGTTGAGTATGAGCTTGAAGCTAAAGAAATAAGTAGAACCCACAGCCCATGAGTTCCTAATGGTCAGTTTCAGCTCTAAGCTGAGAAGGAAATGAAAATCAAGCATTAGTCATAGCCCCATAATCATAGATAGACTCAAAGCATCAGTCACATTACAAATGAGAAACAGAAAATTACTTACCATTTGAAGGCCGTGAGTTTCTCAAATACAGACCAAGTTCATAGCTGAAGGAAACAAAGAGAAAGCCCAGTTACAGCTACATTCACGCAAGGCTCAAAGATGAAACTACAACTAAGAAAGGGTCGAACAAAATGAATATCTAGATTACAATAAGAACCTGAGCTTCCATGCAACTAAACTCTCAGTCTAGATCTGATGCTAGGGAGTAAAAATCATTGAAACTAATAACTCCATGATAGTCAATCCGAGCTTCATTCATTAATTTTCACTAGAGTTTCCTTGCAATTAGGGTTTCATTTCTTCCTGTTTCTTCTCAAGGAAGCTGAATGATAATGCCGAGTTTGAGATTGATAGATGGTTTTGAGATTTTGGAGTCTGCACAACAAATACATTGAATTCCATTAATGCAGATGTCCAATCCAGTAGGCCTCGAAGTTGTCAACAATGTCACCTCACTACTCTTAGTTTCACATAGTATGCAAGTGGGTGGAGTGGTCATGTCAACCCTATTCTACTTAGCATTTTTTTAGACTTAGGAAGTTATTTCTTAAGTTAAGGTAGTGTAGGTTTTGTTATTTTTTGAATTTTATTCAAAATTTAATCAAATAAATATTGGTAAAAGCAATGTAAAAAGGATTGTTATCCTTATTAGAAACCAATATTTGGGGTATTAATCATGGATAGGCTAAGATTTTGGCACATTTTTTGGCCAAATTAGGGCAGATTTCTAAGGCCTAGATTTTTGAATTGGAGGCGTTAGGCTCGTATAAGAATAATTTTCATTATCAGTTTAAGGGATTGCAAGTTTAAGAGAGAGGGATAAAAGTGAACTTATTGTTCCTTGATGCTTTGGAGATCATTTTTGTAACCACCTTGTCAGATTTTGAGGAGAATAAAGCATATGATTCATTGGCCCATATATTTTGAGTTTTGATTTCAAGATCCTAATTTCATCTTTCTTTGCAAGTGTCTATTCTATTGTTATGCAATAGAAGTGAATGAATCAATATTCCTTCTCAAGGTGAGCAATAATTCAAACCTTGTATGGAAAACATATGTTTGTTGACTGGTTAAGCTATTTGTGGTTCAACCCTAGTAGTGAGATCTTTTAGCCTATATGTTGAACATAGATTTAATGTGTCAAATCTTTGATATATGAGTTGGAATTTTAGTCTTACTTCTCAAGCAGAATTTGATTCCATTTTTGGTGTATCACCCCTATTTACTTTCAATTTTAAAGTTTCCCTCTTCCCTTTTCCTATCAAGTTTCAATCAGGAGGTGATATCCCATATCAAATAGGAACCGACCTAGAATCCAGAGACTCCTTAATCAGAGTCCATCCACAACTCGAGGAGGTTTCCATTGTTAGGATAGAAATACTGTGTAGCCCTAATGCTTGAGTTGGGTTGGTAATTCTAAACCTAAACAATATCTTTTGCCTTTAAAACCCTAAAAAATGGCTAAAAACCTTAGTTGTACACTGATTGGCCGTTACTTGCTCACCTTTTCTAACTCAGCCATGTACTTTAACACATCAGGATTTTTCTAATTCTTTATTTCCATGAAACCTTAACCACACTCCCTTCTGGAGATTCAAAGAAAAATAATTATCTCATGAGCTTTGAATTCTTAGCTTGACTAGGGTTATATCTTGAGATCTAGCGACCAAAGGAAATCTCACAATCTCCAAATGTAAGCTCTAACCATGGTTTTTTTATGAGACTTGGAGATAACACATATCTGTTAATCACCAAATATTTTACTTAACTCTGGCTTTATCTCAATATTCAATGATAGCCATTGATCTTGGTCTTTATCAACGGTGATCTCTTAATCTCATAGTATTTCATGTCTTGATTGTGGCATTGCGAGACCTGGAGATAAACTTTACTTGTTTACCTTTTAAGCTTTATTACTGGATCTCCAAATATCTTATGACTTAATTGTGACTTCATGAGATTGGGAGATAACCTCAGGTATATTTCCTTTTAACCTTGTTGCCCAATCTCCAAATCTATAAAGCCTTAACCACCACTTTATGAGACTTAGAGATAAATGTGATTGTTAATTCTCTTACCCTTTTCTCTTGATCTTTAAATGCCTAATGACTTAACCATTTCTTTATGAGATTTGGAGACAACCGCTACACAAAATCACTGGACAAAAGGAACTAACTACTACATAATTGGAGATCTAGAGAAAGCCATGTTGCTGGATCGTTGAATGTTAAGACATCATCACCAAATATCACGAGACTTAGAGAAAGCATTTTCACCAAGTCGCTAGATAAAAAGAACTAACTGGTGGTCATTGCGAGAATTAGAGATAACCTCATAACCATTAAGAATATACTTTTTTGCCCAATCTCTAGATCTTTTATACTTAACCTTAAACAATACGAGACTTGGAGATAAAAGGGAAACAATAACCATGTGCTGAATAAAGAGACTTAAGTGACATGGAAAAGAAACACACAAATACATCTAAGGTAGGGTTTTCACACTTAGACAAGGTAAAATTCATGAAACCCTATGAAAAATAATAAGACCTATTTCTCAAGCTAGGGCATTTTCATAGGAAAAAAATTTGTGACATGAAGAATGACCAATAGTGGCTCTATCTGGGGATGATGGGTAACTTGTGCCCATGCATTAACTTAGAACCATTGGAAGAGAAGACCAAAAACTTGATGACCATGAAAAATATAGAGAGTACTAGGAAAAACCTATTTACAAAGGCAAAACCAAGTAGAAACAAAGCACACCACACCTATACAAAAATTTGCAATATATACACAAAATCTAACTATTGTTCATGGAGAGAAAAGTACTTCAAAAGAAGTATTTCTTCAAGAACTTTCCATGAACTAGAAATTCCTTAATATCACCAGAGAGCTCTCTAATAATGTATGAATCTAGACCCCATTTCTCATGAATTGAATATGGCCCTAACTAGATTGGATCAAATTTTCCATGTTTTCCTTTATCTTCTAATCTAAAATTCTAGAGTAACACCAAGTCATTTAACTCAAATTTTATTTCTACAACTTTCTTGTCATACAAGTTCTTGACTTGTAACTACATCTTAGTATTTTTTGAAGCTGATTCTCTCCTGGTTTCATCTAATTTAATCAAATATTGAATCCTTAATTGCATTTCATCCTCTATGATGTAGGGGCATCCAAGGTTAAGGTAGGGGCATTCTTGTCCTCGGTGAAACTACATGGTGTGTTGGTATTTTGGTCGGTGTTACTCGGTTGCAACCTTGACCGATGACCTTGGTCATTGAAGGAAGCTCAGTCACTGAAGGAACTCGACAGTCTTTGGTGCTTAGTGAAAGTGTTACTTGGTCATGCCTGTGGTGCTCGATCGACACAAGTGTTTGGTGATGCCTGGTGTGCTCGGTTAATTCACTATCGCTCGGTAGTTCTGACTTATCAACTGGAGTTCTATGTGATTTGTTGAGCCAAATTAGTGAATTTATTATTGGTAGCTATTTTTATGGGCTGGCATGCTGAATTAAATGTTTGTATACATTTGTAAGCTGACTTGTATGGCATTTTATTATTTGTTTTGGGGAGTTAAGGGTTTCATCTTGCCGACTTGTGGCTGATGATTAGTATTTATAGGATGTTTGGGTAGATGTTTAGGGAGATCAAGGGAGGAGCAGAGAAGTTCATGATTGAAAGACTTAGTGAGTCAGATCTAAGGTTTTGAAGCTAAAGTTGGTGAAGTTGTGGAAAAGTTCTTGATGATCTTGCAGATCAGATTGATATCTGATAGTTGTTTGTAGCAGAGCTAGGGGTTGCATACTTGGAGACAAGGAGATTTCTTGGAGGCTTGTGATCTCAAGTTCAGATCTTCCTTAGGGTTTCCATCAGCTTCTGATGGTCTTTAGAGTTGATCTAGCTGAGATTGTATTGGATCTGTTTGTGGATCTTACAGAATTGTTTCATTTTGTAATTGGCCCTAACTCAGAAGGCCTTATAGTTGGGCATGTTAATGAAAATTACTTGAAATATTTGTGGTGTTATTTCTTGTGTTGAGTATTATTCTATGTAATTCTATTGGCTACAAGGTTTGGATTGTCCTTCATTGGATCCACCATCCTTGACTGCATCACTCTAGGTCTTCATCATACAGTTGGACAAACTTGTACATTTCTAAGAAGTTATTTTGAGGCATCTATGTATGTATCCCATACACCAAATCAAAAGGTACACATCTAATTTCCTTCTTAATAGTCACTCTATCAACCCACATGACCAATGTCAATTTTGAGTTCCATGCTTTCTTATTCTTCTCAAGGATCCCTTTGAGAATCTTTATCAAGATTTTATTTCTTGATTCTAATTGTCCATTTCCTTGTGGATGATATGGGGATGAGTATGATGTTTGAATTACCAAACCTTCACAAAATTCCTTGTATTCATTTGATTTGAAACACATTGCATTGTCACACACAATCCTTTTAGGACAACCAAACCTAGTAAAAATATGGTTCAACAAGAAATCAATCACCACTTTGCTAGTTGCCTTCCTTGTGGGAATAGACTCCACCCATTTTGTAAAATAATTAGTGGCAACTAGGATCCAAGAATGTCCTCCAATTGACTTGTTTTAGATTTCTCCTATAAAATCCATTCCCCACTGTTGGAAAGGAGCCTACACTTCCACTGGTCTCAATGGTACATTTCTTGAAAATTTTAACTTGCCAGAGAATATTTGACAAGCATCACAATTTCTTACCAGCCTTTCTGCATGTTGGAATATTGTGGGCCACCAAAACCTTGCCCTCACAACCTTTTGAGCAGTAGTTTTACCCATGTAGTGTCCACCATAGATCCTCTCATGCATTTCTCTCAACAAGTTATCATCTTGATCCTCATTTACACACTTAAACAAAATGAAATCCATATTTCTTCTCCATAATTTAGATATGATGATAACATATTTAATTGATTGTAACTTTCAAGCTCTTTTCTTGTTATCATCCAACCCCGGTTGACATTTCATGTTTCTTAAGTAATAAATAATATCTTGATACTAGATACAATCATCCATATCACAAGTGTAATCATCTTCCAACTACCATTAATTTCACCAATCCTTGACCTCTAACTAGTTTGGTGATCTGAATATCACTGTTAAATTCTTGGATCCTATTTATCCATCTACATCTCCTCCCAGATACTTCTTGTTGTGAAAAGATGTCCTTAACTGCAACACTTGGTACATAGGCAATCACTATTGCCCCCATGAGATAGCATCTGAAAGCCTTAAAAACCTTTACAAGTGCATAAGCTTGCTTTTAATTAATGTCATATTTTAATTTAGCAACTTGTAATGACTTACTAAAGAATGCAATAGGTTTTTTTCAAAACCCTAAAATTTTTTCTGCAATAAAACTACAACAATAGTATGAAAAGATGAAAAATAAAATATATGCATGGGAATGTTGTAATCTAGTGCCTTAAGCACATGTGCATCTTTTTTAAGGAAACTCAGGTGCGAAAATAGCTTCCTACGCTAATCTCTATAGGAGAGTATTGTGTAAATTCTTATAAATCCTTACAATTTCAGATTTGTTAACGACTTTAACAAAGATATTGTAACCACATACCATGCATACAAAAAAATAGAGAATGACAAAATGATATACCCTAGGGAAACCTTTTGGTAAAAACCCCAGCACTCCAAAACCTGCACAATGTATTGATCAAAACTATTATAGCTTACAATACACTTGCAATGCAAGTTCTTTCAGAAGATTTCCAAAAAACCTTGAAGACAAATCACGATAGCATAAAAATGTTCCAACCATACACTCGCATCACTTTTCTTCACAACCCTAAAAAAGCTTATATCATGCACTTCACTTTTTAGGGCTACTCCCAAAGATAACCATATTAGGGTTTTACCATTCTCCAAGAAAATAGGAACCCCAAAATTTTTTTCAGGGCGATGCCCCAAACCCCATGATTGGGGAAGAGTGTACAGTACTCAAATTTATCAGTTGCCACATGTCTTCACCTATCATTGAATCTTCCTGAAATAGCTCTTACATGTCATGGGAAATCCGTCATAACCATTTTAGCCATGATCTCCTTACACACAATTCAAGATGCTGACACATCAACATTATTTGCAAGAAATACATTTTACAAAACAAATAATAAGAATAGGAATTATCCAAGGTTGAGACACCTTATTCCTAACATTCTCCCACTTGTCGAACACCTTGTAAGAGCAACAGGAACATAACAGGAACTAACCACTATAGGCCAAAAGGCCCATAGACTCCGAACACCATCTGAACTTCTCAGTGCCCACTGGTTTCATTAATGCATTTGCAACATTCTTCACAGTATCTACCTTCTCCAAATTTACCTTTCCATCTTCCACCATATCTCTCACAAAGTGAAACTGCACATCAATGTGCTTCGTTCTAGCATGGAAAGTTGGATTCTTTGCAAGGCAAATAGCGCTCTGACTGTCACACCAAATAGTAATCTGTTCTGCATCAACACCAACATCAGAACACAATCTTCTAAGCCAAATGGCTTCTTTACAAGCATGAGTAGCAGCCATGTACTCAGCTTCTGTAATGGACAAAGCAACCACAGGTTGTCGCTTACTCATCCAACTAATGGCACCACCAAACATAGTGAACACATAAGCACTGGTGGATCTCCTGCTGTCAATATCACCTGCCCAATCTGAATCCACAAACCCATGAATACAAACTGAATGTAGAGATCCAGAAGAGTTACCATGATAACATATGGAGTAATTTGATGTACCCCTCAAATATCTAAATACTCACTTAACTACATCCCAATGTACCTATCTAGGGTTAGCCATAAACTGACTCAGGACTCCCACTACTTGGGCAATGTCTGGTCTAGTGTAGACCATAGCATACATAAGACTGCCAACTGCACTAGCATAAGGTACTCTACTCATGTCCTCCACCTCACTAGGAGATTTTGGACAATCATCTACAGATAAATTTGTTCCCATAGAAATAGGAACACATAATGGTCTACAATTTGCCATGCTGAACCTGTCCAACACAGACTTCACATACTTACTTTGACTCAACCAAAGTTTTTTGTTAGACCTGTCTCTACTAATTTCCATACCCAAGATGTACCTAGCTGCCCCAAGATCTTTCATCTCAAAATGTGCTGACAACTGAGATTTAAAATCAGAAATCATACCCTTACCCTTCCCAAACAGCAACATATCATTAACATATAATGCAACAATAAGAAGGCGATCATTTTCAACTCTAAAATAAACACAATGATCTAATTTTGATCTTACAAATCCAATTGACAACACAAAGGCATCAAACTTAAGGTACCACATCCTAGGAGATTGCTTCAAACCATATAGAGATTTCTTTAATCTGCAAACTAAGGATTCTTTACCTTTAACAATGTAGTGCTTAGGCTGTGACATATAAATCTCTTCCTCCAAATCACCATGAAGGAAAGCTATCTTCACATCCATCTGTTCTATCTCTAAATCATATGATGCAACAAGAGATAATAGAAATCTAATGGATGTCAACTTTGCAATAGGAGAGAATATTTCACCATAATCTATTCCCTCTACCTGTGAATACCCCTTTGCAACCAATCTAGCTTTGTACCTTTCAACACTGCCATCTGCATAGAATTTCTTCTTGAACACCCATTTACAGCCAATAGATTTTCTCCCTTTAGGCAAAGGTACAAGGTCCCAAGTTTTTTTTTCTCCAATGAAGCCATCTCATCATCCATAGCCTCAATCTAGGAACCTACATCTTCCATGCCCAAAGCCTCTTTCACAGATCTAGGCTCATCAGTGTTAGTAATCAAAGCAAAGGCACAACTAGAATCTAACATAGAATAACCAAACCTTTCTAGTTGCTTTCTTTCTCTCATGGATCTCCTCAAGGGCTATGGTTGAGGTTGTTCTTCCTCTTCTTCTGAACTATCAGAGCTGCTAGAGCTCTCCTCATCATTAGGCCCAACATGGTCTCTCTGTTCAGTCTTCTCAGGGGTAGGAGGCAACTGAAAAACATCTTTTTCCTTTTCTTTTTATCTAGTTGTAGCACAATAGGAGAAGATGTTAGCTCTCTAAAAATAACATTTCTACTATACAACACCTTACTAGTCACAGGATCCCAAAGCTTGTATCCTTTCACACCAGCACTGTATCCGATGAAAATACATTTAACAGCTTTGTTTTCCAACTTAGATCTTTTCTCCTTTGGAACATGTGCATAAGCTTCACAACCAAAAACATGAAGATGTCTAACTGAAGGCTTCTTACCAGACCACACCTCCATGGGTGTCTTACCAACAAGGGCTGATGTAGGAGATCTGTTAACCAGATAGCAAGTAGTGGCCATAGCTTCGGCCCAAAACCTTTGTTCTAAACCAACTCCACTAAGCATACTCCTAGCCTTCTCCATTAGTGTCCTATTCATTCTCTCTGCAACTCCATTTTGTTGTGGGGTATAAGGAGTTTTCTTATGCCTCTCGATACCTTATTCTTTATAGAACTGTTTAAACTCTGCTGAGCAAAACTCACCACCATTGTCAGTTCTCACACACTTAATCTTCTTACTAGTCTGATTCTCTACAAGAGCTTTAAATTCCTTGAACTGACTAAACACTTGTGTCTTACTTTTAAGGAAATAAATCCATGTCCTTCTACTATAATCATCTATGAAAGATACAAAAAATATAGACTTGGAGATTGAAGGAACTTTTATAGGACCAAATACATCAGAATGAATAAGATCCAAAATATTAGAAGATTTGTGAGAACTAGAGTAAAATTGAACACGATTTTGTTTACCATAGAAATAGTTTTCATAGAAGTTGAACTCAATATTGCAATCATTTAACCCTTCAACGAGATTTTTATTTTTCAGGGTTCTGAGACCCTTTTCACCAATGTGGCCAAATCTCATATGCCACAACATTGTCTTTTCTGCAGGAAGCTTACCTTCCAAAGTGTTTGCACTACCATTAGAACCAATAGCCATAGACTTCTTTACTATTTGTTCAGATGGTGAGGATGAAGAACTATTACATAGAGGAATACATGCATCTAGCTAAAATAAGGTACCTCTCCTAGTACCCCTTGCAAGCACTATCAATCCTCTCATCATCTTGCATCCTTCTTTCGAAAAAACAACTTGCACACCTACATCATTTAGCATACTTACAGATAATAGGTTTCATGCCAAACCCAAAATGTGCATAACTTTGTTGATTCCCTTTAATCATCCATCAAGAAATTTGATAGTGACCCTTCCGCATCCAACTATCTTTAGGTGAGAATCATCACCCAAGTACACCTTTCCACCATCGAACTCTTCATATTTTGAGAACCAGTTTCGATGAGAGGTCATGTGAAAAGATGCACCCAAGTCAACCAACCACACATCATCAGATGCATGGGTTGCCAAAGCTGTGATGAATGCATCGCCATCTTCTTGAGATCTTTCTGAAGCTGAATCTGAACCTTTCTTCTTCTTCTTCGGCTCTTTGCAGTCTTTACAGAAGTGCCCAGATTTATCACAATTCCAACATTTTGCCTTGGAATTATTGGAAGTCTTTGAATTCCCATGGGATTTGGATCTACCCTTATTGTCAGACTTATTGTCATTTTTCTTCCCTCTTTCAGTGGATCTCCCACGAACAACAAGGGCTTCTTTTTTTGAAACGAAAGCCTTTCTTCGCATCTCCTCTGATAGCAGCGAAGACACCACATCATCCATTTTGAAAGTGACTAAAGTGCTTCTGAGAGCCATCACAAGATGGTCCCATGAATCTGGTAAAGAACATAAAAGTGTGTAGCAATGATCCTCCTCCTCTAACTTGACACCAGCTAATGTCAACTGTGCAGCTAGCAGATTAAATGCATTTAAATGATCTGTTAAGGATCCACCTTCCTCCATTCACAGAGAGTACAACTTCTTCCTTAGGAACAACTTGTTCACCAGAGATTTGGCCTGATACATGGCCACAAGTCTTTCCCACAAACTATTTGCAGTTTTCTCATCTAGAACATTCAGAAGAACTGCATCGGTTAAATAGAGTCTTATGAGACCCTTAGCTTTACGGTCTTTGATATCCCAATCTACTTGAGCTATAGTTTTTGGTCTTGTAGCACTTGAAGTCACTTCCCATAGGTCACGATCTTCCAACATGTCTTCCATCTTGAGTTTCCACAACTCAAAATTAGTGCCATTAAATTTCTCCACCTCCATTCTTCCATATGATGAACTTGCCATCTCAATGTGAAAATAAGATTCAGAATGATCTGCAAAAAACTCCCACTCAAACTTAAGATTAGCTCAAAAAACCCTACCCAACAACTAGGATCAAAAGTTGATCAAGCTCTGATACCACTTGTAAGGAAAGTCAGCTGAGGAAATAACTTCCTATGCTAATCTCTATAGGAGAGTATTGTGCAAATTCTTATAAATCCTTACAATTTTAGATTCATTAACTACTTTAACAAAGATATTGTAACCACATACCATGCATACAGAAAAATAGAGAATGACAAAATGATATACCCTGGGGAAACCTTTCAGTAAAAACCCTAGCACTCCAAAACCTGCACAATGTATTGATCAAAACTATTACAGCTTACAATACACTTGCAATGCAAGTTCTTTCAGAAGATTTCAAAAAAACCTTGAAGACAAATCATGGCAGCATAAAAATGTTCCAACCATACACTTGCATCACTTTTCTTCGCAACCCTAAAAAAGCTTATATCATGCGCTTCACTTTTTAGGGCTACTCCCAAAGATAACCATATTAGGGTTTTATGATTGGGGAAGAGTGTACAGTACTCAAATTTATTAGTTGCCACATGTCTTCACCTATCATTGAATCTTCCTGACATAGCTCTTACGTGTCATAGGAATCTGTCATAACCATTTTAGCCATGATCTCCTTACACACAATTCAAGATGCCGACACATCAACATTATTTGCAAGAAATACATTTTACAAAACAAATAATAAGAATAGGAATTATCCAAGGTTGAGACACCTTATTCCTAACATCTTTGATAGCTTGCTTGATATTCTTGAAAGCTTCATCAGGCTCACCACCCCACTTGATCTCAGACCCCTTATTTAATATTTTTGAGATAGGTCTACTAATCTCAACAAAATTTGTAACAAATCTTCTCAAGAAGTTTACCTGGCCAAAGAAGGATTGGATTCCTTTCACATTTTTTGGTCTTTGAATCTTATCAATGTAAATTACCCTTTCTAGGTCAATTCTAACTCCTTGTTTTCCAACTAGCTGGCCCAATAATTTTCTCTCAGTTACCCCAAATGCACACTTCCTAGGGTTCAAAAAAATACCATACTCTAGGGCTCTTACAAATATCTTCTCCAAGTGTAAGAAATGATCTTCCTCCCTTTTGGAATATGTAGTCAAGTCATCCTGATATACCACAAGAAAATCATTTATAAACTCAACAAATGCAACATCTATTTCTCTTTGAAAAGTAGCACCAACATTTGTTAAGCCAAATGACATTCTCACATACACATATGTTCCCCAAGGTGTTGTAAAGGAGGTTTTGAATTGTTTTGATTCCTTTACAATCACTTGATTATAACCAGAGAAACCATCCATCATGGACATCAGATCAGAACCGGTTACTCTTTGTAACATTGTCTCCATGTTACGCAAGCAATAGTTATTTTTTAAAGAAGAGATGTTCAAATTTATGAAATCTACACATAATCTGATGTCTCCATTTTTCTTCCTAACATGAACTAAATTTGATACCCAAGAAGAATGTTTGACAAGCTCTATGATTCTAGCATCTCTTAGCTTCGTTAGTTCTTCTTGCATGGTGCCAGGATAGGATTGATTGGTCTCTTTTTTTGCCTAAAAGGTTTAGCATCTTTTTTCAAAGGAATGATATGCTAAAATAAATCTTCTCTATAAACTTTTAAATCATCACAGGACCATGAAAAAACATGCCTAAATTTTCTTGATAGTTCAATCATAGCCTTTCTCACCTTTGGATACATCTCTTTTCCAATGTATACCTTTTTAGGTGTTTCTTTTGTACCAAGGTTAATTTCTTCTAAGTCCATCCAATCTCTCTTTTTAGTATCCATTTTGACTCTATCTTGACTATCAAAAATAGTTTCTAAAACAACAAGTATCTTGGGAACCTTATTAGTTTTGAGCTGTAGAATTTCATTTCCAAGGACAATTTCTTTTCCTTCAGTAGTTTCCACTAGGGATGAATAGTCTAATTCCTAATCATAGTACTTATCCTCACATTTCATAAACCTTAAGATATCTTGGTCATCCTCAAAGACCTACCTATTCTCAACATTATCTGGTATGATTGGTCTGGTCTAAATTTTAACCTTAGAGATTCCTGCAAAGGTTATATCACTAGGATTGATTGCAATATTAGCTAACAAGTCAACTATTTTGTTGTTGCTTCTATCCTTCCATACAATATTGAATGCATCAAATCTTTCAATCATATCCTAGACAAAATTCCTATATTCTTTCAATCTTTTATTCTTAGAAGCATAAATTGATCTCACTTGAGACACTACCAATTCAGAGTCACCAACTAATTTAATACATTTGATTCCATCTTTGTAAGACAATCTTAATCCTATCAACAATGCTTCATATTCTGCTATGTTATTTGTGAAAAGAAAACTTAATGTGAAAGAGAATTTATAAATGTTTCCATAAGGAGAAATGAGTAAAAGACCCACTCCTGAACCATCCTTACAATTTGCACCATCAAAGTACATCACCCATAACTCACCTCTCTCAGATTTAGAATTTACTTCCATAGTGATAAGAGGTGAAATAGGTTCTTCTCAATCATAGTGACTTCTGCCTTGAAAGCATTGATATTAGTATCCACAAAACATGTAATCTCATTATCAATATTTTTCTCAATCATGTGGATAACTCTTGGCTCCCTTTCAACTTTAACATATTGGTCATCAATTTTGAAAGTTGCATAACACAAATCACACTGCAAACTTCCATCCATAGCAACAATCCATTTTCTAGATAATAGCATCCCATAATGAGGGGGTATGTCTACTACCAAGACACTCATAGTCAGTTCATTGTCAGGATAAGATTCCAATTTATAGGGTAGTGCATTAATAGTTCCAATGACTGGTATCTCTCTTTGATCCATTGCAAAACATCTTCCCTAAATAGTGTTAACCTTGAGACCCAACCTCTCCATGATTTTAAAAGGCATAACAATGTTTGATGCTCTTGAATCAATCATGCAGTTCTTCACTATCATTCCATTTATAATAATACTTAGGAAAAATTGGTCTATGTTTTCAAGGCATGCATTTACAGAGTTATCCAAATACATAGGTGGTATTTGAGATACCACTCCCTGAACTTCCACTTATTTCTTGGTCTCAACTTGGGGTTTATTTGTGTTACAAACAACATTATTATTGTCATGAACATTATCAACCCATGATAAAGCTCTATCTTTATGCTCAAGGATTCTTAATAATTCTGATAAGGGAACCTTAACAGTAATTTGAGACAACATTGACAACATATCAATAGGAGTAGAAGAAGGGATTTCAATTTGCATACCTTTAGTATCCTTCTATTTTTTAGATGCATCAACTATTGTCATCACATTTTGTTTTTCATTCTTGGCCATTGTATTAATTGGATTCTCAGCTTCCATTTGGTTGTCACTATTTTGGACAACATACATCTTTACAGCTCCAACCCCTTTTGGTTCCCATTTCTTGCCTTTTACATTTTTGACTTTCACTATATAATCACCCTTTGGCTTATTTCCAATGGGTTCCTTGGAATTGGTATTCTTTATGAACATACTGACAACTTTTCTAGTGTTATCATTTGTTGTCATGCTTTTGGTTTGCAGTTGTGCTACCATTTCTGCAGTGATCCTAGCAATTTATTCCTTTGAGGGTCTTCTTAAATTGACTTCCTTTGAGGAAGATGTCCTGTTGCATGTCCTTTCATCAACATTCTCATCATCAGAAAATAATTCCTGATGGAATGATGCTTTATTATGTCTTTTTAGACATACATCAGTTTCCTCATCAATATCTGAAGCATCTTCAAGTCCCAAATATGAATCAGTAAGATTACAACTAATGTCATCATTGTTTTCTTCTTGATCTAATTCCTCACTATCATTAACTTGGTATGCAACTATAGATTGTGCAACCACACAATGATTTGCAGAATGAGGTGACCAACAAGCCATACACCATGGCGTATCTTCTACAACATTCACATAAGCTTTTTGTAATGGACCAGGGATATTTTTGTCACTATTTCCTTTTGTAGATGGAGAAATAGGTTTTCCATCCTTGCACTGGGTGTTATAAGGGAAATTTTGCAGTTTATTTTGCCTGTTGAAATTATTGTTGAAATGGGGCTTTTCTGCAGTAGAAATTTTCTCATTTCTATTGCTTGGTGTTTTCAAGTCCTTCAGTGCATTCAACACCTTATACAACTTGTCTTCTTCTTGCCTCTTGTTTCCAACAGTCCTTTCATTACCCCTCTTATAGTTCTTGTTTCCAAACAACTTTGGGTCATCTCTTTTCCCACCAGTTTACCGGATATCTTCATATTATTTTCAATGTTCACAAAAATCCTAAAAGCATCTCTAAGAGTTCTTGGCTCTTTATCTCTTAGTAGGTATCCAACCTTACCATCAAAGGCATTAAAGTATGTTGTCAGACAAACATTATCATCTAACCTCATACCTTGAAATAGTTTATGCATACCCTTTTGAAATCTCATGTTAAACTCAGCTGCAGACTCATTCTAATTTTTTCTTATGTTGTTAAATTCATTTAACATGAAACTAGCATTAGGTCCATCACCATATTGTTCATTAATTTTTTTTTCAAATGCATCCCATGAATCAATACAATGATAAAGGATTCTTTTAAACCAATCCCTAGCATCTTCTACCAATGATTGAACAAACAAATTCATAACTACATCCTCATGTTGTATCTCATAATCATTCAACATGTCAATACACAACCTAAGGTGTTCTTCACAACTGATAACATTATTTCTAGAAAATTTAGTTACCCTTTCTATTATCTTAGTTGGAATAATATTAGGATAACCTGGTATCCCATCATTTGAAACTAATTTTCCTATACCCTTCTAATTTCATAGGTCTTCTTTGAAAACCTAATCCTGCATTTCCACTAGGACCAACATTAACTACTACACCCCCACCTACTTGTATATTTGACTATTGTTTATGATTTACATTTATCTTGGTAGATGAAGCATAAAGAAAATTATGAGCATCAATATTACCAAGTGGAGCAAAATTAGTAGTTGCATATGGCATACCTATTTCAATTATAGATGGTCCAAGAATGTTTGCAGATGAAGACTTCAATAATTGGATCTTTCTTCTCATTTATACAATAGCTGCTTCAACCTCACCCTTTTCCAATTCCTTTGCTAGATCATCTCTTTTGTTCTTTCTCTTCTCCATCTCTATATCAAAATTAGAGATGGGTGGTGGGATTTTTGGTCTAGCCACCAGTTCATTTATTTTGATTCCAACCACCTTTTGCTAACCCTTATTATTATCAACAACATCAAGCTTGGTACTTTCACTTACACTCTTCTCTTTGGGCTAAGATACATTAATTTGTACTTGTCTAATCACATGGCCCTCTTGTTCAAACTCATGGTCCTATAACATGTGCTCTTTCTCACTCCTTAGGGCATCAAAGTCACCAAAGAGATTAGGCTATAAGGCTTTAGGAGCAGAAGAAAATATTTTGTTTATTTCCTTCATTTCATTAATTTTTTTGAGTAGAGACTCTATTTCCATTAGTGCATTTATAGTTTCAACCTCTCTTTCTTTTGACAAACTCTTGTATATTGCATCTTGCTCTGCTAGTTGCAATCTTAATGCACCCAAATCAGTTGGGTCTATCATAACACCATCAGAGCTTGATGATACATCCATATCTACAATAATGTTTTGATATGGAAAATGGACCTGTCTTGGCTCTATTTGTTGCCTTTTAGGAATAATTTCATCTTGATATAGACTTGGCACATAACCCTTATTCCCTATTTTTACATTTTGGTTTGCAAGTAGTATAACCTTTGCTTGATATAATACCTCTGGGGTATCATAGAAATTATCTCTAGAGAGACCACTATCAAATTTAGAACTTTTATATACTGATTCATTTTCAGTAGCAGATGTGTGTAATACTCCATCTTCTACATTATTTTATTCTCTTATAGGTGCACTGGTAGACTCTCCACCTTTTCTAAGAGAGTTTTTCTTTCCTGACCTAGGTAACTCCTCTAGGTTAACTTCTGGGTGTCTCCTGACATAAGCTCTTGAGATTTTTATTTTATCCATGGTTTGCAACTTGTAAATACACACTGGTTCTAACCCTTTGAGTCTCCACCCACATTAATGGGAAAATTATGATCGACAAACCTTGAGAATCTAAAGAAAATATTAAACAATGCAAAAAAAATACGAGGACCTAGAGATGATATACTTTTGACAATATGAAATAGCCAGAGACTCTTTAAAGATTTTAAGTCTTTTTTATGTTTCTTCCTAGTAGAGTCACCATTTTGTTGGAGGATTTTTCTTGCAAATTTCAACTTTGTGACAACTTAATGTCCTTGACTCCTTATACCCACTTAAATCTATCAAGAAAATAGGTCCAATTAATGATGATCAAGTCCCACTCTTAGAGCCTTAAGCTTAGGCGGGTGTACCTTAAGGATTCACTTCTTTAAGGAATCAACAAAATTTTCTTGCATTTATCAAACACAAATACTAAGCATCAGTATTATTGAAACATAGATTGAAAGATTTTATCATTTAAAGATTGATGATGATAACTGCCTCTTAAGATCAGACTAGTGCCTAATTCTAGGGAAAAGAGTCAAATGAAAATTACATCTACAAAAAGCTTCTAAATCAAACACACCCAAAACCCAGATGAAATGCTTTGTAGATCATTCCTCTCATTCTCACATCTAGACATAAAATTCCCATAAACATCATGAATTATCTAAAATTATCCCTAAGAATTACCCTTCCCTTGGAAGGAACTCAGGAACAATTTAAAAATTTACTTTGTAAACCATATATTAAAATGCTTTTCAAAATTTACATATAAGAACTTAGAATCAGAACAAGAAGACATTCACAAATATGAGAAGGGATTCCATCATATTCTCATTAATTTTTTTTGTATCAGTACATTCAAAGTGACAAAATGCCAGAAAAAAACTCTATATCTAAAACTCTCTCTATTACAGTTATAAAAGTCACCATCCTTGTTACAAAACAAAACCACACTACTTATAGAATTCACTAGCCATCTTGGAATCCTGGAAGAATCAAGATGCAACAAGCTTCAGATGGCTAGGAAAGACAAAAAGACACTAGAAGACAAAAAATAGTTACAATGATTGCAAGAAGTGGAGAATAAACTGGAGTAGTATCTTTGCAATCATTCCAAATCTTCAATAGGTGGCACCTTCATCTGTAGATGTTCAGTGGTAACTTCTAAAAGTCATTATGTAGACAATGACAACAAAATCAGCTAACATACATTATCCTATTCATGATAGTTACCCTCCCTGTGCTCAATGATAAGGTATCAGGTGTTGTTAAGTCCTCCTCCATTGCCTCCAAATATGTTGCAATCTATTTCTTCTTCTTAGGATTTGTAATTTTATCCCATAATGCCACCTCTTCTTCTATTGGCCATGTGAAGCTACTCAGGCTATGCAACTGCTTCATTTGTCTCTCCCATCTGGAGTCAGTTATAGCTTTGGTATCAAAAAAAAACTTTGTGCACTTAGTTTCAACCTTGAACATGTCATCCAAGACATGATTAAACTTGTCCATGTCCAAAGTGTTCTCTTCATTCAGGAAGGAATCCTAACCTATCAACAATGCACTCATATCACTTTTCTAGTCTTTAATGCCTTTTATTTCACTATCTATCTTCCTTGTGGATAGGAGGCATGTACTTGCTGCAATTAGGATTGAACATGTCCATCTTTGCTCTCACCTAATTGGATTTTCCTTTGAAGTATGAAAAATTTGCATAGACTAATTCTATCATCTCTCCTACTTGGCTAACTAATTCCAGGATATCAGGCCTGTGAGGCTGCAACATTTCCAACTTTTCAAATAATGGGCCCCTACAAGACCATGTGCTGAATAATGGCTGCAAAGTAGCCATTGCAGCCTTGGCATCTCCATTAACTTATGCAACACATTGAATGAGTCATGTATTGAATCCATTTTTCCTTTTATTACTTCATACCTATGTTGCATTATATTTTCCAAGGCACCATGTCTAACCTCATTCTTATCCTTGTCATATTTTTTAGTTGACACATCAGGATCTTCTGTCATTGGAGGCACAAGAGCTTCAATCTCAGGAACTAGAGGGGGAGCAACCTTAGATGCTTCTTCTAACTTGACCTTTAGCTCGTCTAGCTCTTCTTCTAGAACCTTTATTCTCATCAAACTCTTCTTCCTATCCTTAGCTAGGGAAATTATCCTATCAAAGAGTTTCCCATACCTATTTGACAATTGCATAGGTTTAGCCTCATTGAGATGGGAAAAGTGAGCAATAGCCTTGGAGACTTCAAGGTATGTTGTATTTTGAATTGTCCATATAATCTTGTCTCCCTCCATCTTCTCTGCAATACTAACTAAGGAAGCCTTTTGTGTCCTATGAGCTAGGGACCACATTGAAAGTGTTTGGGACCTTGGATCATATCCACATCCCCTGATCATCTCTCCAATTTGTGTCTCATAAGAAAATTGGGCCTCCACCTACCTTCTAATTTGGTCTAAGATAAAAGATGAAGCTAGATCCCATCCTTGGACAAGCAACATCCCACTTGATTTCACCAGTTTCCTAGCCTCTTCAATAGTAATGTTCTCTGAATTGGGGTCATATGTTGCTAGGTCTTGCAAAGCCTCATTGGTCACTTGAGATTGACTGCCTATCTCTTGCCGCTTTCTCTAGATAAGGAAGTTCTTGAATTTATGACTTTTGATGAAATTATCATCATTTAGAAGCTCTTCTTGGTATGATTCTCTTTCATCCTTGCACATCTAGAGAGGAAAATCCACCTCCTCTTGAGTCTCCTTCTTCTTACCTTCTCTTATATTTTTTCTCAACTGGTGATGATAAGGACTATCACCAGGAACCAAGGTAACAATTCTATCCATTTTATTTTATGACCCCTTTGGCCTTGAGGACTCACCCACCTTTTTCCTGTCTTTTCTATGGAGGCCCACTTGTTTCTTTTATTTTTGGGACACTTGGTCCTTGCTCCAAGATAGGCATTTTATTCATTTGAGGAGTACTATCCTTCTCATAGGATCCCTCACTATCTTCTTCATAATCAGATGATGAGTATTCCTTTGGCACCTCTAGATTCTCTTCCAATTGAGCCTCTAGCTGGTTGTATAGAGTATCATACATGCAAATCATTTTATTTATTCTAGCCATGTATGGGAGGTCAGGAAAGTATCCTCTAAAGGCAATCCTTTCCTTCTTCCTTTGTGCTTCTAAGCCCAATAGGTCATAGAATCCCCATCCTCCTCTTAATTTATTCTTCATCCAGTATGTTCCTGATAATGTCTTCGTCATCCAACCCGTTATGTTGATAGACAGTTCTGATACTGGGAATCAACAACTTCTTGGAATTCTTTATGAAGTCCTCAGGATCAATGTACCTATATTCAGTTGTGCTCATTTTGAACTAATTCAACCACTTGTTGATTTCAATCAGAGCCCTCTTTCCAATGGTAAAGAAATTCACTTTGAATTGTCTAGGGGTAAAGGTCCCCTTTCTATGGGGAGCCAGATGATCCTTATCCATCCACACTAACTACCATATAAACTCCATGAGGGCCACCCTTGGGGTACAAATTTAGGGAGAACATGTGGGGGCTGGGGGCATCCATATACCCTTATCATAGTGAAAGTATTCCCCAAGTATAAGTCACCCCAATTATGGTCTAGAGGCCATTTGTCAACATATTCACATGGCCTCAGAAGCCTCAACACCCTAGTAGACAATCTAACAATATTCACCCTAAGAAGATTAAGGATTGGGTAGAAAATCCAATTTTGAAACCCACATAACTCATGCTCATTGGATTTGTAGTTCCAAACCCTCAACCATAGTTGAACAAGGTTTGGTTGGCCATTTACTATCATTCATGGCCTCAACATTTGCACATCAAAACTGTGCACACTGTAAAATAAGATCATATGCATTAACAAAGAATAATGCATGGAGTGGGGCTGCAAATTCTCCTTGATGCTCATTAGACCCTCATGCATCCTAACCAGGACCGTGGTTAGGGTTTCAGTGCGCATCGCGAAAATGCCTCCACGAAGAGAACGTGGCGGAAGACCTGGTGCTGTGACACCTGAGGTTAGAGAGCTGCAGAGACAAGTGCGAGCATTGCAAGAAGAGATTCGTAGAGGAATGAATCTTAATGTCAGAGATGAAAGCGAGGATGAATCTGAAGAAGAATATCAAGAAGGAGAAGTTGAAATTGTGAACCAGGAGGAAGAAAGACTTTTTCGGGCGATTTCCAAGATTGGGAAAAGACCTAAGATTGAGGTTCCTACATTTTCTGGAAATCTTAACCCAGAGGAATTGATCGACTGGATCAATGAATGTGAAGAATATTTTGAGTATGAAGATGTTGAGGATCCTGATAGGGTTAAATTTGCGAAGGCCAGACTGAAAGGTCATGCGAAGATATGGTGGCAAGAGATTCAGTTGGAGCGAAATAGAAGGGGAAAGGAGAAAATCACGAGATGGGATCGGATGGTGGATAAATTGAAGCGACAGTTCATTCCTGTTGATTATGAGCTTGACCTACTGAAGAAAATGCAGAGTTTGAAGCAAGCAGGAAGATTTGTTCAGGAGTATACAGAGGAGTTCTATCAACTTCTCATCAGAACAGGCCACGCAGAAGCTGATAAGGAGAAAGTTGCCCGATACCTTAATGGGTTAAGGCCAAGCATTCAGGAGGAGCTGAATCTGGTTCGAATGAATAGTATTGAAGAGGCATACCAGTTTGCCCTAAAAGTAGAGGAAAAGCTGAACAAGAAGTTTGAGAGCAGACAAAACGGAAGAGGTCGCGGTGGACGATCTGGTGGACGGTCATATGGTGGCCGAAATGAAGATCCGAAAAAGAAGGATGAGGCCAGTAGCAGTCAGAATTAGCGAGGAAATAATTTCAATCGCTTCCAGGATCAGAATAATAGAGATCAAAGAGGGAGAGGAAGAGGACAAGGATCTGGAAGAGGTGGCTTTCGTGGAACATGTTTTCACTGTGGAGAAGAAGGTCACAGGGCATTTGAATGTCCTCAGTGCCAAGGTAGAACAGATAGGAGAAATGAAGGCCAGGCCAGAGTTGCACATGTCGATGAAGATGCTAGATCATCAAATTCTGAAGATGCTGAAAGAGGAGAAACGCTAATTAATAGAAGAGTCTTGCTGAGTGGTGAGAATGAACCTGAACAAAGGAGGAGCCTGTTTCACACTAGATGCAAGTGTGAGGGTAAATGCTGTGATGTGATTATCGATAGTGGAAGCACTGACAATTTGGTGTCAGAAGAGATGGTGACAAAGTTGAAGCTCAAGAGACAGAAACACCCACATCCATATCGGATTGCCTGGGTACAGGATGACCACAAGGTCATGGTCGATGAACAATGCCTAGTGAAGTTCAAGATCGGCGGGTACCAAGATGAGGTACTATGTGATATCATCTCTATGGATGCATGTCATATGTTATTGGGTAGATCGTGGCAGTTTGACAGATGTGCTGTACATGATGGTCGTGCGAATACCTATTCCCTGACAAAGGATGGAGTGCGACATAAGCTAAAGCCATTGAAGGAGACCGAAGAAAAGGTATGTGGTAATGCAAGAATAACATTTGTTGATGGAAGAAAATTTCTAGATGGTATGAGGCATGAGCATGTGTGTTTTGCTTTAATTCCAAAAGTTGGTAAAGAAGAAGTAGAGGATGTACCTATAGAGGTTGCAGATTTGTTGAATGAGTTTCAGGATATTGTATCTGATAATGTACCTGATGGATTACCACCGGTAAGGAAGATCAGTCATCAGATGGATTTGATTCCAGGAGCCAGTTTGCCAAACAAGGCAGTACATAGAATGACACCGGCAGAAAGTGAAGAGTTGAACAGACAAGTACATGAGTTATTGCAGAAGGGGTTGATTCGAGAGAGTCTGAGTCCCTGTGCTGTACCAGCGGTATTAGCACCAAAGAAGAATGGAGAGTGGAGGATGTGTACAGATTCTAGGGCAATAAACAAGATCACAATCAAGTACAGGTTTCCATTGCCACGAATGGATGATATTATGGACTGTTTGAGTGGAGCTGTGTATTTTTCAAAGATAGATCTGAAAAGTGGATATCATCAGATTCGGATCAGAGAAGGAGATGAATGGAAGACTGCCTTCAAGACAAAGGAAGGACTGTATGAGTGGTTAGTCATGCCTTTTGGGCTAACCAATGCACCGAGCACTTTCATGCGGCTCATGAACGAGGTTCTGAAAGAATTTCTGGGTAAGTTTGTCATTGTTTACCTAGATGATATTTTGATCTTTAGTAAGACATTGGAGGAGCATATGATGCATATTCGTATGGTATTTGAGAAGTTGAGAGAAGAGAAATTGTTGATTAATTTGAAGAAGTGCAGTTTTGTGAAGAAAGAGTTGGTGTATTTGGGGTTTGTAGTTTCAGGAGAAGGTCTAAAAATGGACCCAGAGAAGGTACAGGCTATCCTTGAATGGCCTACGCCAAGGAGTGCTACTGAGGTAAGATCTTTTCATGGTCTAGCTAGCTTTTATAGAAAGTTTATCAGAAATTTTAGCAGTATTTGTGGACCCTTGACTGAAACAATGAGAGGGGATAGAAAAGAGTTTAAGTGGACTAATGGGGCAGAAAAGAGTTTTCAACTATTGAAACAAAAAGTTACAGAACAACCTATTTTAGCACTTCCAGATTTTAATAAGGTGTTTCAAGTAGATTGTGATGCTAGTGGTACTGTAATAGGAGCTGTTATGAGCCAAGAAGGTAAACTTGTTGCTTATTTCAGTGAGAAGTTAAATGATGCCAAGAGGAAATATTCTTTTTATGATCAAGAATTTTACGCTATAGTTCAGGCATTAAAGAAGTGGAGACATTATCTGCTTCCTAAGGAGTTTGTCTTGTATACTGATCATCAAGCTTTGCAATATTTGAATAGTCAAGGAAATTTGAATCAGAAGCATTTGAAATGGGTTGAGTTTTTGCAGAGTTATACATTTGTTTTGAAACACAGGAGTGGAAAGTCTAATAGGGTTGCAGATGCTCTTAGCAGAAGAAAACTATTGCTGACAGAAATGCAGATTGAAGTGGTTGGGTTCAAGGAACTCAAGAATTTGTATCCAGAGGATCCTGATTTTGGTGAAGCTTGGAAAGCTTGTACAGAACCTGTTACTCTAGACAGGATGAAATGGTTAGATTTCATCATCCAGGATGATATACTATTCAGAGGGAGTCAATTGTGCATTCCACGAAGTTCTATGAGGGAGAATCTCATCAAGGAGAAGCATAGTGGAGGATTGGCTGGACATTTTGGTCGTGATAAAACCGTTGGTTTGGTTAGTGAGAATTATTATTGGCCACAGTTGCAGCAAGATGTGAAGAAGTTTGTACAGAGTTGTAGAGTATGTCAGATGGCAAAAGGAGTGAAGCAGAATATAGGATTGTATCAGCCATTACCTATACCAAAGAAGCCTTGGGAGGATATCAGCATGGACTTTGTTCTTGGTTTACCGAGGACACAGCGGGGACATGATTCAATTTTTGTAGTAGTTGACTGATTTTCAAAGATGGCACATTTCATTCCCTACAAGAAGACTAATGATGCTGTTCATGTAGCAGAATTGTTTTTCAGAGAAGTAGTGAGACTTCATGGTTTGCCAAAGACCATAGTTTCAGATCGGGACACTAAGTTTGTTGGATATTTCTGGCGTACATTGTGGAAGAAGTTGAAGACAGATTTGAAGTTTAGTTCATCACATCATCCACAGACTGATGGACAGACAGAGGTGGTGAATAGAAGTTTGGGAAATTTGCTGAGATGTTTGGTTGGAGATAAGCCAACAGGATGGGATTTGATTTTACCACAGGCAGAATTTGCATACAATAATTCTATCAACAGGAGCACTGGTAAATCACCATTCCAAATTGTATATGGAAGTAGTCCAAGAAATGCATCTGAATTGAGGAAGATAGATAAAGGAGAAATAAGTAGTGCTGAAGCTGAGGATTTTGCAGAACACTTGAAGAACATCCATGAGGAGGTGAGGAAGCATATTACGAAGATGAACACACAGTATAAGGCTAAGGCAAATGAGAAAAGGAGGTATAAGGAATTTCAGATTGGTGATGAAGTCATGGTTCATTTGCGGAAGGAGCGGTTCCCAGTTGGTACATATAACAAGTTGAAAATGAAGAAGTTTGGACCATGTAAGATATTAAAGAAACATGATTCAGGAAAAGGATATGAGGTAGAATTGCCTACTGAGCTAAATATTTCACCAGTGTTTAACATTTCAGATCTGACAGAGTATCATGAAGGAGGTGTTGAAGATGAGATCACAGCAGCACAGTGGAGTATTCCAGCAACTAGTTCAGACACTAAGGAGATTGAAGATATACTGGACAGTCGTGTTGGCAGAAGCACAAGGAACAGGACATATGAAGAATATCTGGCCAAGTGGAAAGGACGACCTATTGAAGATTCATCATGGCTAACAAAGGAGGAGGTTAACCATCTTGGTTTTCCTCTACACACCTGAGTCGTGACAGGGTCACTTCTCAAATTACCCCGGGTGTCTGATGCAGGAGCATCCTGGGTGTAAGAGCAATCTTGCATCACCCAAAAATATTTATGTTTTTATATTCAATAAGGGTTATTTTGTGCAGAGCTGCTATTTATGGAAAGTTACTATTTTTGGTAATTTTCATCTGTGCTCAGAATGATCTAATTTCTTTCTTAGAGGTTCATTTTGGTCATATAAGTCTGCCATTAAAGTTTCATTTCCAGATCAAGTGTATGTTGGAAGATATTGAAGATTTTCGGTATTGGCAGCAGGGTACAGAAACTTTGAACTCAGTTTTGAAGGCTTTAGAGGCCTCGGATGAGGTCAAAAATTTGGGTGATGGGCGCTTGTGCTGGTCAAGCCTGTAGAGCGCTTCGTGGTGTTTCTGAATTAGGGTTATAATAGCCGAGCGGGTCAACGGGTGATGACTTATGGTCTTCGGAAGTTGGGCCACCTGAAATGGCGAAAAATAATTTTCTTCAAAATTTCTGTTCGGGTTTCAAAGGTTATCTTGAGCCGACTATGATGTAATAAAATGTAAAATAAAATAATTCTAAGTTTGGTCGGCCTTATTGGCTAAAATTCTGGAACCTTCCCAGGCGATGGATAATTGCCTATATAAGGAAGGCTGTATTATTGTCTTAGGCAGTTCAGAATAGTTCTGGGTAGTAGATCTAGGTATTGATTCGAGGCTTTGTCCTACAGAATATTGTAAGGGAATGCCCATGTGGCTTTGCATATTGTAATTCTAAAAGTTTGTAATTCCACATTTGTGGAGATAATGAGAAGCCAATTTTCTGTTCTTGCATATTGTTGTGGTTTCTCTGTTTCTGTTATGTGTTTGTGGTATTAAGGGGAACACCCTTCATCAGTAAGAGAAGGTAGTGTCTTGTCTTTATAGCATTTTGCAATGAATGAAGAGAACTTGTCGAGATCATGGAAAATCCTTCCTCAATCACTTCAACATTCACTCTGTGTGTAACCAATTTAAAATTTTAGTTATCTGTGACATATGAGGTTGACATGGACATTTAATTCTTGAAAAAAATGGCAAAAAGGACATCATTATATCTTTTTCCTTTAAAACCCTAAAAAATTGCTAAAAACCCCAATTGTACACTGATTGGCCGTTACTTGCTCACTTTTTCCAACTCGGCCATGTACTTTAATGCGTAAGGATTTTTATAATTCTTTATTGCCATGGAACCTTAACCACACTCCCTTCTAGAGATTCAACAACAACTAATTATCTCATGATCTGTGAATGCTAGCTTGACCAGGGTTATATCTTGAGATCTAGCAACCAAAGAAAATCTCACAATCTCCAGATATAAGCTCTAACCATGGTTTTGTTATGAGACTTGGAGATAACACATATCTATTAATCGATGAATACTTTACTTAACTTAGGCTTTATCTCAAGATTCAATGATAGTTGTTGATCTTGGTCTTCATCAATGGTGATCTCTTAATCTTAGAATATTTCATGTCTTGACCGTGGCACTGTGAGACCTGGAGATAACCTTTACCTATTTACCTTTTAACCTTTGTCACTAGATCTCCAAATATCTTAAGACTTAACTATGACTTCACAAGATTGGAGATCTGGAGAAAGTCGTTTAACCTATTTACCCTTTTCGCTTGATCTTTGAATGCTTAATGACTTAACCATTTCTTTATGAAATTTGGAGACAAGTTCTATGCCAAATCACTAGATAAAAGGAACTAACCACCAAATAATTTGAGATCTAGAGAAAGCCATGTCTCCAGATCACTGAATGTCAAGACATCACCACTTAATATCATGAACTTGGAGAAAGCACTTTCGCCAAGTCGCCAGATAAAAAGAACTAACTACTGGCCATTGTGAGACTTAGAGATAACCTCATAACCATTAAGACTTTACTTTTTCACCAATATCTGGATCTTTTATACTTTACTTTAATCAATATGAGACTTGGAGATAAAAGGGAAAAAATAACCATGTGCCGAATAAAGGGACTTAAGTGACGTGGAAAAGCAACACAAAAATAGATCTAAGGTAGGGTTTTCACACTTAGACAAGGTAAAATTCATAAAACCCTATAAAAAATAATAAGACCTATTTCACAAGCTAGGGAATTTTCATAGGAAAAAATTCCATGACATGAAAAATGACCAACAAGATCTTCGATGTAAGAGAAATGGTAACAACTTCTTAGAGAAGTTTGACTTGGTGGGAAAAGAGGAACTCACCCCTTCTCTCAATTTAGTCCACTATATAAATGAAGGATAACGTGAAAGCCAAGCTTGACTTGTATTATCATGTACCATATAGTGCTAGTTTTAAAGAAGGCATACCTTGTGTATATTAAACTACTAGTAGGATTGGTTAAAGCCTTAAGTGACTTGTTGGAAGCTCTTAAGGTACTGACCTCCCACATTTTGAATACACACTTAGGTTGGAAGCCTACTTTTTTTTTTAGCCTTGATGCGATGATCATAGTACAAAGAGATTGCTTTTTCCCTTGAAGATACTCATCATATGTATTTTTTAATACCCCTCCTATATTTTTATTTTTAGTTCTTATTTATAAACTCTTTTAGGCCACTTGTATGTGTGGGTTGGTTATTTATGTGATTTTTAGGTTATTGATGTATGACTTTATATTTGATTTGATATATGACCCATTGGATGGTGTGTGATATCATGTGTTTACAGTTACATTTAAGGTTATTTTCATGATGGTTTTCTAAAAATTATGATGTTATTTATATTTATGGTTTTACTCACCCCATACTTGCATGTGTATAGTTAGCATGTATATTTTACTTTTTTGTTTGATGTGCCTGATGTGGTTGAGGGACATAGTTGTAGTTGCTTGTGAGATCCACATGATTAGTTGATCCCCACATTGTCTGTTATATATTTATACATATATGTACATGCTCATATTTTATGCAGGATTTCAAGTACCAGGCATCGACTTCCTTGAATTGTCAGGATGAGCATGCCATATCACAATATCTCAATGGTAAGAGGGGAGATAATATACAGGTCCAAATCCTAACCTAAGCCATTTATAGTCCTGAAATAGTAGACATATATCTTATTTACTACCCTTTGAATTCATCGAGATGACGTGAATTCATGAACCCTCCTTTGTGCTTGATTTTCGTATTTCGATGTAGTCAGTTTCTTCATGTTTGGATGACTGTAGGTTTGATGAGATTTTTGTATTAAAATAGAAAGGATTTAATTAAAGTTAATTAAGTGATTAAATATTAAATTGTATTAAATATAGAAATATTAATATGAGGGTATTTAATTAATGCAAATTAATTAAATATATTTATTTAATTTTAAAAAGGCTTAGTTAAAATGTCCAATTTTGTGAATAAAGGTTTTAATTAATTAAATCTAAAATAGAAATTATAAGCATAATTAATGAATTGATATTTAATTATTAATTTCATAATTATTAATATGCTAAAATCTTAATTATTAGTATGAAATTTAAGTTGCACATTCAGTTTAATAAAATTTGAATTAGAAATTTAAGTTGAAAGTTGAGTTAAGGCTTATTAAGTGAAAAGTGCATATATTTAATATTATAATTAATTAAATATGCAAAAAGGGAATAAAAAAAATAAGGTTAGAAAGTTGAGTTCTAATTCCTGATTGGGAGCTGCATGTTTGAGTTCTATTTTGTGGGTTTTCTATATTAGGAATCATTTGGGTCATTTTTAGGAGTGAGGTTACATATTTTTCTCTGGGGTTGAAGTAAGGATTTAGTTCAAAGGTAAGGAGTATTTTGGAATTCTTGAGTTTTCAATTTGGTTATTGTGATTCAGATCTTCTTGTAAATTCAAGGTAGGGTTTGAATCTTTTTGTAATATTTCCATTCGAAAAGGATTGTCTTCTTCGTGCTTGTCCAATTGCGCTTAAATTTGTGTGTTGAAATTTATGAACTAGTTTTGTTGTGAGTTTGAGGAAAATGATTGTTTTATGGGTTTTCATTATTTTTGATAAATTGAGGAAATAAATTATCTATTTACTTGTGTTGGAAATTCTTGTTATAATCTAGAAACCCTAGCTTTCATTTGAGGAAACTATGTTACATTAAAATTGTCAAAACCCTAGATTGCTTTTGGGAAAATTCTATAGGAAAAGATTTAGAAAAATGTAAAATAACCAACTAGCTAGGGTTTGATAAAATTTCCTTATAAAATAAGAATAAATAAACCTTGTTTGAAGTAAAGAACCCTATCAAGGTTCTGGTGTGAATAGAATAAAAAATATAAAATAAAATAAAATAAAATCTCTATATATAAAATTATATATATAATATTGGGTGGGGTCATCACCAGCGATGACTTTAAGAAACCCCGTACTGGGAAAAGGTGTAAAATCCTGACGAATCCTACATTATTTTGGGGGGAGGGAATTAATATTGTTGGCAAATTTTTTTTTTCACAAGGAAAAAATATTAATTGTACTGGCGATTTTTTTTCAATTATATGAAAATTCTATAAAATATTGGCGAATCTTTCATTATCAAAGAAAATCATGATGACATGCACACATACCTAGAACCCATCATTATTCGACAGGGGTTTGGGGGTAGCACCCCCAAGATAGTATGGTGAGTTAATTTTATATCTGTTGACATGAGCTAACACTACTTTTTGTAACCATTGGATGATTCGAGATCAATGGCAGTGATTCTATTTCGGGCCAAGGTTTTAAAGGACACAAAGATTCCCCCAAAAGTCTCCAGTATAGAGACACGTGTCAAATCTATTTTGGGACAATATTTTAAAAGACATAAAGTTTCATTGAAAGTCTTTGGAATAGAGACACACATCAAATCTATATACATAAATCATACCCTAACCTTAAATGTCGACCACATATTGGTGAATATGGTTGTAAATTACGACAAGCTTTGGAAATTGTAGGCAAAAAGTTTCAATTTATTATGTCCAATAATTAGATTCGATTGGCGATATTGTGAAAGAAAAAAGGAAACATACATAAACCAATGGGCGATGGACCTGGGCATTCAACCCAATATTTATAAAGTTCGGGTGACACAGTCAACTTGATATACACATTATATTTGCTAAATCTCATGTTGCTAAATTGTGACATTCGTCAAATGGTGAATATTCACCACTAAAGTTTTCCCTGGTCACCACGCCCTACCCACGGTATTAATACTGCCAGTGACATTAGAGCTGTCGTACGAAAAATTGCTGCTACTGAGGCAGCAAGGCTGCGAGATGATAGCTAGCGACAATGCCATAGTCGGGACCGCCACCAAGGTGGGGGTGGGACCCACACTTTGAGTTTGGTATTTTTTTGTTTAAAAATAAAATAAAATAAATTTTATTATTATTTTTAATTTTCATTAAAAATTAATTAAATTAAACTTAATTAAATTAAATTCAATAAATTAAATTTAATACATTTTAAGCTATCTTTTAAATGTAATAAATATTAAATTAAATTTAATAATTGTTATTACATGATTTTAATTAATAAATATTAAAATGGTTGATATTTATTAAAGAGTAAAATTGATATTTAATAAGGGTTTGAACATTAATATTATTAATGATGGTATTTTTAAATGGAAAATTTTATGTATTCAATACTATAGTAAATGATATTTATAATTGTAAGTTAATATCATTATTTTATTGAGAAGATATTATATGGTATTTTATATGCACAATGAAACTTACATTAAATATTTACTTGATTTTAATATTCATATATATGAGTGTAGTTATGGTCAAATTGAACCTTAGTAAACAATTGACTGTTGTATTCAACATAGACTTATAAACTGGTTTTGGATGCTTTTGTGTGTTTTGTTGCATTTATTATTATCTGATTTGGAAAATTAAGTTGACTTGTAAGGGATGTATACTAGAGGCTTAGGATGCATTCTTTGGTTCATGTGTCTCTTTGTCGTGCACTATGATGTTGTATTTATTCGATCATTCTTGTCCAACATATTTTTATAAGCTCATAATTTTCATAAACTCTTTGTGAGAGTGTGTTTTATGAGTTATGGTTTAAGGTCTAGTAGAATTTGTTGATGGTTTGAGGACTAGTATGTTTGATTTTATTGCTCGAGGACCAGTTTGTGTTCCAAGTACCTTTTATGGAATTGAATTCATATCATGTCTTTTAGATTTATAAGATATTTTTATGACTTATGAGATTAGGGTAGGTTATCTAGGTGTATAGATGGGAGCAGCTTGCAACAAGCGTTGGGGCCCATAAGTGGTTGCTAGGATCACTTATTGTAAGTAACTTAATAAAGTGATAACATGTTACATTAAATGGGGGGTTTTAAAATGAATTAATAAGATATGCTCCTCATCCATACCTGAGTACTTGATTGAGGTATTAACTAGGATGGGAGTGGGAGAAGATGATTGATTGAGGTCTTTCATGATTAGTAGCCTTGTCTGTATGATAGGTTTAGTGATTTCACATATGGTCACTTGAGTTCTGAGGTCTAGAGAAGCTACCAGGATAAAAATCAATGGTTAGATGTATGTGATGACACATCCCTATGTACATCTTACGTTTCCTACATGTGTTGGTTTCCTTTAGATTAGTATGTGTTACCTTTGCATTTGTATTGTACCTTTGAGATAGAGATCTTTCAGGATCCATTGCTTAGTTTGTATGATGGTTGACTTTGGTGTTTGTTATTCGAGTGGGTTTGTTGTTATCTCCTCAACACAATGGGAGTGGACCTTTGGTTCTATGTGGTCAAGTGGTAGTGATTCTTTTACTATTGAGATTCTGACATTCTTGAACTGGTGTTGGATTATCCTTGTTGCTATTACCTTCTTCCTTCTTCATCATTATTGGAGACTTGCTCTTATATTTCAAGATGTTGTACATGTACCTTGTATATGATTGGTTATTGAATACCCTGCGGCTTGTGCAGTGGATGATGGTTCGTTGTGTATACCTTATGGTATTAATTGTATCTATGTTTCATTTATATGATGTTGTACTTGTTATTCATTTACATTAGGTTGAGATTGTATATTATTATTGTACTTAGTATATTAAAAAACTTATGAATAATTCTACATTAAGGAACCCTTGGCAATTTTAATCTATGTGTTGAGTTACTTTTATGAGTATGTTTTGTATTACACTTTTTTTCTTTCACATTAATGTACTTGTTGATTGTAAAATATTAAGAAAAAAATATTCTGTAAACTTGATAGCATGTTTTAGGTTAATTTTTCTTGGGTTCCCTAGTGGGGAATTACATATTTCCTTAGAGTCGAGGTACAAATTATTGAATCTTTATAGGCTATTTATAGCCTTCTAGGAAGAGGGCAACTGCCAACCGAATGGGGGTATCATTCCTCACCAATCTCCTTGAGATCTATTGTATATAAAATCCTCTTATTCTCCACAAGGGGTATCCTCTTTCATAAGGAGGTAAATCCACACAAGGATCAAGGAAAATCAAGTTGTGTTCCTACATCAAATCATATTGTAATCCATATTAACCTTAGGTAGATAAGTGTTGTCTTTAAGTGTTTTGAAATTATGCTAAGACTAGTGGGAATCAAGCTTTGAGGAGCCTTCAGACTTACATATTGTGCTTATACTATTTCCCCATAAAAAAAACATTATTTCTTTTTGTTTGAAGTCTATTCTTGTCAAAATTGATCATTCAAAACAAGATAAAATTAAGAGAAACTTGATCACAAATTTTTCCACAAAAAAAATTAAACATTGTTAAAGATTCCAAGACAAGTCAACAATTCAGAGTCAACAAGAGTCAAACTTCCAACATGAACAAGAGTGAAATAATCATTGAGATCTTGTAACAAGAGGTATTTTCACTTAGAGTTCTGATCTATTATGACCTTCCTCGATTAGTTCCATCATACTTTTTCCTCCATTCATAGGTTACCATATCATATCATACATCCTTTGATTGCATGTTTAGCCTTAGGTTTCCCTTGGTCTAGAACACATTATTGGCTATCAATCATCCATAATCACTTGAGGTTCATCATCATTGAGTTAGGAAACATATCCATATCCTTAGGTAGGGTAACTTTATTTAGAGTTCATCATCTCCTACTTGGGCTTACCCTCCCTTGATCATTGTACTTTTATCTATCCATCATAGCACAAATAATCATTCCCTACACAATTAATTTTAAACCTAGAGTTACCTTATAAATCATATCAAATATTTGCATTTAATTTTACACCTATTTGGATTCTATTTTCAAATATCACATACCTTAGTGGTCTTTATATCCTAGAGTTTGCATTACATTGTAACCTTGAGTCATATATCATTAGTCATATCCTTTTCTCCAGGACAAAGAGAAAAACTATCACAAGCCCCGTAGAACAAGATATTGAACAAGAATGGAATAATAAAGAGAAGAACACCATAAAAATCATGATCATGATTAAGATATTGGTGTTTCACATGATGAGGAAGAATACCATGAAAACCAAAGAAACCATGAAAAAAATGATGAGGATGATGAAATAAATGAGGAACATATCAATGATGCTCTTAAAAATCCTAAGTTCCTTAATATATTTAATAAGGTTATGAAACATGATCCACAACAATATTTTAAGGCTATGGTAAATGATGGAGTCAAGATACCAACTTATTTTAAATCCTCTTTACACACATCAGAAGAAATGATGGATCTAGTGGACCTAAACAATCCAAATCAAATGATGATGAGAAAGTAAAATAATTTAGACCATTTTACTTATAGACAAGTTACAAGAAGTCCACCAAGGCATCAACATCTATATCTACAAATAATCCTTTTTTGGATGAGATTTAACCTTTGAGACAAGAAATTGATGACCTCAAGAGAACTTCAAAATCCTCAACTACATTTTCTTTGGAGGATACATGTCCCTATCCTTTTGATCCTATCATAGCAATGCCTCCTTTTCCTAACAATATAGAAATACAAAAACTTGACAAATGTAAAGGTAAAGGAGATCCTAAAGATTATTTAAGATAAGTTTGCATCGCAACATTGGAATTTTCTAGTAATGAGACCTACCTCATGAGAATTTTCCCTCATAGTTTTGGAGGGAGTTCAATGGAATGGATTTCATGATTACCCCCAACAATCAATTCCATTAAAGACTTAGAAGACAAGTTTATATCCAATTATGCATACAATTGTGAGTATGAGGTCACCACGATTGAATTATGTGACAATAAAAAACATTGGGGGATCCTTTTATATCATTATTATAGAGGTGGAGAAAATTAAGAATAAATCACCATATGGTATTCTTGATAATAAATTTATTGATATCTATTTTGTCACAATTTGAATAAAGGGATTGAGAAATAACTTCATCTTAAATTATTGGATAAGTTTGAGGACTTTAAAGAATTGAGATTTTGAATTGAAAAATCCCTCATTAATGATGGTACTATCAAGATTAATAATGGAAAGGGACATAAATGAATCTCTAATTCAAGCAATAATCACAATAATAAGACACCTTTTGGGCTAACAACAAGAACATTTTTAATGATGGTAATTTAGATGAAAAACATGTGAAGTCTTTAAAACCCATTTATAATCCCATAGGATCATCCTTGGATGAAGGAAAAACCCCTCAAAAGAGTTTCCACAAGAGAACATTCACTCTATTGGGCCAATCACTTGAATTGGTAATGAATAAAATTCCTGCTAATAATCTCATCACATTATAAGAGACAAGATAGTATAATCCCCAATTTAAATCTCCATGGTGGAATGTTGATCATTATTGTGAATACCATCAACATAAGGGAAACAAGACTAATAGCGGCAATAGATTACACCATGTAATACAAGATCTAATTGATGATGGCAAGATTTTAGTTGATGGAAATAATCCTTCTATTAACTTTGACTGTGAGGTGTTTATGAATCCTCTTCCCAATCATAGTAAAGACAAAGGGAAAAATATCAAGACAAATCATCAAGAAAATTATACAAGTACAAATCATGACTATGTCATTAATCATATTAGTGAAGTAGATAACATGTCAATACCTTTATTATCAAAGGAGACTAATCTAAATGCAATGCCACTAATTATAGAAGCACAATTACACTTTGAGGGTCTCAATCCATTACAATAATCTCTATGCTCAAATTAAAATACAACCTAATAGATCATCTAGGGAAGACACCTGCATAGATATCTATACTTGATCTTTTATGCCTATCATTGAGAATAAAGCTATCCTGGACAAAGCACTTGTAGAAACTACAATACTTAATGACTTACATGTGGATAAATTACAAGCCATGGTGGGGAATACCTTCCCCTCACAATCTTACCTACATAGAGAATGATGATACATACATGAAACAACCTCATAATTATCCCCTACACAATGAAGTTCAAGTCCATAAAAAATATGACCAAGTGAGTCTTGATAGATGAATGAGATGGTATAAATACTTGTACTTTACATGTTGTTACCACTTTCAGTTTCTTTGAGAATGAAATTGATCCTAGAAATAAAATAACCATAAAAGATTATGACAAGGATAAACATTATTCCAAAGGATAAATTACATTACCAATAAAAGTTGGACCCATACTAAGAGATGAGGTTTTATAGGTCCTTGACCTTCAATTGACTTATAATATTCTCCTTGATAGACCATGGATACATGGTATGCAAGAGTTGTACCTTCCACATATCATCATTGTGTTAAGTCCCCTCATAATGGATTTGAAGTTACTATACCAAGTGATCCAAATCCATTCATGTATTGAAATAACCTAAATCCAAAATTAAAGACCACTATCCCTATAAATCAAGAAGAAACTCCATCTAAATTATTTGTCAATCCTGAATCATTAAAGGCTTTCACATCCAAATCTTAAGCTTCCACTTCTAAATCTAAAGCCTCCACTTCCAAATCTATTGAAACAAAGATCACAATCAAAGTAAAAGACCAATCGGTGGGAGAATATAGCACAAGCCATGCACTTTGTGTTGATCAATTTCATCTTTCCCCTTGGACCTACAGATATCCACATACATCTCTAATTATGATGAATGAGACTATAAATTAAAAATTAACACCATTTATGAAATGAGGAGCCCTATATGATGAAATGTAAGAAGTCATCCTTGGATGGTTATATAAGGATTAAACATTATCAGAAGAAAGATCTAATAAATATATAGTCAAATTACCAGTGGAACAATATGGAAAAGGATTTAAAATCATGGAGAAAATGGGATACGATGGTCATATTCCACTTCATTTAAAAAAAAAGGTATCCTTGAACCATTATAGTTCAATGGAAGATGTAGGGTTCCTAGTCTAGGTTATGACATGAAGAGTGATAAGACCTTGAGTACTAAATGTAACTCAAGTGAGGTAGGAGAATCCTCTCGCACAATACAAACTAAAGAGGACGATATCATCAAAGACCTTGATGATTTCATTGAAATCTATGATTATGAAACTTTCTATATCCTTTCACCATTTGAACTTTCTTGTGAACCTTTATGCCTTATCCATCCACAACTTATTGAATCATATCTACAAGGACCTCCACAAGTAGACACATTTGAAAATATGAAGCATTAGTCAAATTTCTTAGAGCAAGAATGAAATACCTATTGGGGACCAAAAATCTAGTTTCATGATAGAATTTAATAATGTGAATTACTTTGGAGAGAGTGCCAATCCTTTCAATAAAAAAATAATAGAAAATATACAATGGTCTTATAGTGAAAACCACTCTATGGTGCTATTGTACTTATAAAAAATAAAAATTAAGGACACATCCAAGGGTGAAAACATCTTCGAGGCACTTGAGGATAGAAGGATGGAATCTTTTCCTTAAACATATTATCACAAGAGATATACCATGTTGGTTGAGAAAACAATTGAAGTGAATATGGGAATAAAAGAAGCATTTAAGATAATACACCTTACAAAATCCTTTACAATAGAAGAGAGGATAATATTTATCAAAATTATCAAGGAAATAAAAGTCAGCTTTTCATGTTCCTATGAAAATATGTCATGCCTTGATCATGACTTAGTAATGCATCATTTGAATTTTTCACAAGGGGAAAAACCTGTGAAGGAAAAATTAAGGAAAATGCACTCGTAGATCACACTTCTAGTAAAAGAAGAATTAGAGAAATTACTAGATGTTGGATATATTAGACCTATTGATTGTGTAGAATGGATCTCAAACCTTGTACTAGTGTCTAAACCCATTGGGGGCATTCATGCATGTACCAATTTTAAATATTTGAACAAGGAATGCTGTAAGGGAAATTTTACATTACCCAATATTGACATGATATTAGATTTAACGTGATATGAGATTGTATCCCTTATGAATCATTTTTCAGGTTATAGCTATATAAAAATCACACTAGAGGATCAAGCTAATACTGTGTTTACATGTTCTTAGGGAAATTTATTTTGGAACACCATGCCTTTTAGTTTGAAGAATGCCAGAGCCACCTATTATAGGAATATGGCCATAATCTTTCACAACATGATGCACACCTTGATGAAATATTACATGGATGATTTATTAGGAAAATCCTTTACTAGATCAACATACTTGGAATTATTGGACAAGATACTCACTAGACTTGAAAAATTTAAACTACGATTAAAAATTTGAAGAAATGTGTCTTTGGGGTAACCTTTGGGAAACTCCTAGGATTCATGTCATAGATTCATTATCTCTAGAAAGGTAATGAAAGTAGATCCTACAAAAGTAAAAGATATACTTGAAATACCACCACCAAAGAGTATCAGCTAGTTGAGATTATTACAAGGAAATTGAAATCTATCAAAAACTTCATAACATAATTAGTAGATAATTGTCATACTTTTTAGAACCTGTTACAAAAGAATGTACCTTTTAGATGGGATGACAAGTGCAAAAAACATTTTCAAAAGATCAAAGGAATATGTGATGTCACCACTTGTGTTAGTACCTTTACAAAATGACAAGCCTCTACTTCTATACATATCAACCGCCACTTTAGCATTGGGGAAACTATTGACACAACATAATTCAAAAGGCACACAACATTCTATCTACTACATCAACCGAACCCTTATTCGATAAGAGCTCAACTACACTCCTATTGAATGAGCATATCTTACTATGGATTTTGCCTTATAAAAGATACAAAATTATGTAATTACTCATTAGAAAAATCTCATGGCTAAGATTTCTCCTCTCAGATACTTGTTTAACAAAGTATCTCTTAGAAGAAGATTAGCTAAATGGGTCATGATACTTAGGGAATTTGACATCAAGTATGTAGAATAAAAATCTATCAAAGGACATGATATTATAGACTAGTTTGTTGATGCCCCTCTTGAAGATGATCATTCCCTAGTCAAAAAATTACCTCATGAAGTAGTATACACCATGGAAGAGACATGATTATGAACATTATACTTTGATGGTTCCTATACACATACATGATTAGGTGATAGTATCATCTTAATTACACCACAAGAGGATTGTATACCTAAGGAATATAAGTTACACTTATAGTGCACCAATAAAATTGGAGAATATGAAGCACTCCTCACTAGAGTTTGTATGGATATAGAATGGATAATTTTCAAATTTTCTATATTTAGAAACTCATAGTTACTGATTAGAGAATTTAATGATGGCTACAAGACTAAGGATGAAAAATTATTGCCAAACAATGAAATGGTGGATAATCTAAAGATGTGCTTCACAAGGGTCATATTTGAATAGATTCCCAAAGAGAATAAAAGAGTCCCTGAAGTCATGACAACCATTTCTTCTCTTATTGATATGCCATACAATGCTACCTATTGTGAGTTCCCAGTGGAATCCCTCTTGGCATTCACTTAAAATGTATCTCAATCCAAGTTAGTTGGGGTTATCATTGGTACTACTTCCCATTGGTATCATGACATTTATTCTTACCTCCATGATAAAAAATTGCCTCATGAACTATCTAAAAAATCTTGTAAGACCTTCCTTCGCCAAAGCTCCCGCTATGTTATTATTGTTGATACTTTGTATCATAGAGATCTTGATGGTACCTTACCTATATGTCTTCTATGTGATAATGTTGACATTAATTTATGAGAAGTACAAGAGGGTATTGTTAGAAAGTAAATTCCACCAAGATAACTGGGGGGGGGGGGTGAATTGGTTATCAGATAACTACAATTATTTTCTTCTTTAACATATTTCAACCATGTAATCAATATAAACAACCATATAAAGATAAACATACAAAGTAACATAATAACACAAGATACGTTAACTAGGGAACCTCTTGATCAGAGAGTAAACCCTAGTGGGAATGATGCCCACCAAAGATGCACTAATATGAAAATACCTTGTGAGAGGATGGACTCTGTTAGGAGACTTATGAAATACATTCAGTATATATGAATCTCTTTAGGAGACTTTGAATCTCTGTTAGAAGATTCTAACCCTGTTAGGAGTTTATGGAAGACAAAAGGACCCACTGTCCAAACAACTTCAAGGGAAAGATCATTGAACACACTATCAAATTGATCTCTGTATTAATCAATAGAATAATACCAAAATATTACTGATCTCAACAACTTATCACTTCTCCTCTGACTGTGCCAAACCGCACCAGTTACTTCATTAGATCTCAATACCAGATCTCTGTACTTCGCATATCCTCTTACAACAAACATTGCTCAATTTCACAATTCACTTTCATACAATCCCTCATGTCTCCTTACAATAAAGGAAAATAATCCTTCATTTATACCATACTCAAATAATTACAAATGAGTCGGCTAACAAGGCTTAACCAATTACAAAATAAAAAAAACTTCCACACATTACACAATATTACATAAAACTATTAGCTTCCAAACAAGATAATTCTTCACTCATGAAACCTCTGACCTTGCTTTCATGTCCACATCACTATCATCATGTATTTATCATCTGTACAACCTTGCATGCCTAGATTCTATCCTGATTAGGATATATCATCCAGTTTTCATAAGCCACTTCTCAGGAATACTGTCTGAATACTACTTCCACTGATTTACACATAAATATCATGAATAATTGAATTTACATGTGCACTCTTGAAAAAAAACACATGACACAACATAAAGTAAGTCCTCAACTCCGCATAGCTTGATCTTCAATATCCCACGTGCGCTACTACAAACACTATCTGCTTCACTGCTAATCTTAAGTAGATCACTGTGTTGACATCAATGACAATCACAATCATGAATTAAACAAAAACTAAATAATAGTTGCAAATACTCCCCCATAGGATATATTCAACATTCATTCCTAACAGGTATATGTGGGGTTCTCTCTAGACGTCCTATCTTGGATAAGAAACTCTTACATATTGGCTATTATTAGCCTACTATGAAAAAGTATTCCTATAAATTTATGAATAAATGTAAGAAATACTAGATTCATGGATACTTGATACATGCACATGCAAAAGAATTGCAACTGATTTCTACACCTTGTCCCATTTATTTGTGGGGACTTGATCTCATGGGAAAAATCCATCCATCTTCCTACAATGACTATAAATTCATTATTACCTCCACTGAGTATTTCACAAAGTAAATATAATATGTTCTCTTAACAAACATTATCAACAAATAAATTGCTACATTTATCCTTAAATATATCATATGATCGTATGGTGTCACACTCTTCATCATCACAAATAATGACTATCCCTTAAAAAATAAAGATGTTTGCAAAAGATATGATAAGTTCACATTCAACATTGATTTACCACACCATATTACCCCGAAGGTAATGTCCAGGCTAATGCCTTTAACAAAACCATCTTGAAAATACTTAAAAAGATGATCAATGAAGTTGGTTGTGACCGGTATATTCAACTTAACCTTTCCTTGTGGGCTTACTACACAAGTAATTAAACTCTCACATGTGCCACTCCATACACCCTTTTTTCTAGTTCAAAATATATCCTATTCATAGAGGTAAACTTACCTTATTTATTACAAAAATATTATCAATTTTGAAGACTATAGGGTTTCTCGCTAGCAAGAGCCAAAATGTTGGACAAATGAAGGCAAAATGCTTTCAACAATCTTAGAGCTTATCAAAAGTGTATGTGAAAAATTTATAATCATAGAGTCAAGCCATGCACATTCAAGGTTAGTGATATTTTGTTAAACAACATATTAGATAGAAACAATAATGAGAGAAAAAGGGAAAATTTGAACCTAACTAGCTCAGTCTGTATATTATCATTGATACATATGGATCAGAAGCATATTACTTGGATACCCCTAAGGGAGATGCACTAGATAATAGAATCAATAGTAGGTTATATTATTAAGAATCTCAAAGAACCCCCTTTAAAATTTTGAAAAAATACAAACAGTCATAAAACCTTCTAAAAAAAAACATAAAAAGTTGTGAAAAAAAGAAGCAAGAAATAAATTTGTCCATGTTTGAAAACTATTTGGTGGTGCCTTTAGAAATTACCATGGTGAAAATTGGGCAACCAACACTATGTATAGGGACTGTACTCCTCCACCCTTCAAATTCTACATGATTTCTCCTTATCCATCCTCCATCCATATCATAATAACCTTTCTACCCTCACGATGATTTTTAAATTATTTCACATCAATTGAATTCTTGCTTCTCCATGCATAATAAATGTCCTAATCTTCACTATGGTTTTCCTTGACCTTGACATTGGGTTGAGAGACTTTTCACCTCATAGTTAAAGGAACTTCCCATTTTGATATCTGGATTCTCACTCATAGTCCATAATAAAGTTTCACTTGCACAACCAACCCATATCACTCCCTCCTTTCTTTGCAATAAATATATCTAGCTCGTTGGAATAGAAACACTTTTTAGATAGACTTGAGAAACTTTGGACTTCAACATAATCATGACATGGCAAGATTAAGATCAAGAAAACATAAAAACATCTTATAAACTTATCATACTATTCACATCAACTATAACAAGAATCATTTCTACATGCAACCTGATGGGAATTTGTTTTATGTTTTTGATTGCTTTTTGTTTTTTTATATTTGGTTAAATGTATTTTTAATCTCTTTAAGATGTCTTTGACTAGAGATTTTATCTCCAAGATGTCTTTGAATAGAGAGGCAATGCTGGGGCATTTTCACTTGTTTTACTATCTTTGGATTGTTCCTATACCATCCTAAAAAGTTAGCACCCATAATTGGATGTCCAGTTAGGCCCCATTTTTGTAATTTCAAGATTTCATGTCCATTATGCTTGATCCAACTATCTATCTCCCTCTAATTTGGCATATAACCTATCTTCTTGACTTCCCATTTAAATTTTGGTACTTTTTTCCTAGGAACATAGTGCCCTAGGCTTTATGTTCTTAGGAAAAAAACACCAAGGACATTTTTTTCCCCAAGGTTTGGGCCCAAATTTGAAGTGGAGCCCTGTTGTGGTGTTTTTATGGGAAATTAGATCACGTGGTAGGCCTATCTTAATTTTTAATCCTGAAACATGTGATGAGGTATATAAACACCCTATCTCTGCTTGTTTTGGTAACCACACATTTATGATCAAGAAAAAATCACATAATCAAGAAAATTCAATATTTTAAAGCATCCAAGAGCTGGCATCTCTCCAAGAATCCAAGGCATTTTCAAAGAGAATATTTTCCATTATAGAAAGCTTCTCTCTCATGATGGACAAGTAGAGGATTTTTATAGAAAGCAAGAAGATCCCTTTTCCATTCCCATGCATTCTTTTATAGAAAATGTTCAATCAAGCATAAAAAAATTGAATATGTAGGAGTGGTATTCATATATCCATGCTAATTAAGAATCCTTGATTGAACATCTAATTTTTTGATTGAGAATGCATTCCTACAATGGTTGAGAATCTTTCTTTCCACTCTTCTCATGATCAAGATGAGTCTTTAAGAGTTCCTCCTACACAAGTACAAAATCTTTCCCATGACTTTTAGAATTTTGAACAATGGTTAAGTCAAGAAAATTATAACTTAGAAGCCATTTCCTTAGTATAAGGTTTAAATAAGATGATTCATAATGATGAACATGGTATTAAATTCTTAAGAACTTTTTCCTAGCTTGTTGATAGTAATGTTAAACCTCTTAAGTATTGTGCTCAAGATCTAGGTTTAAATCAACCTCCCATTAGTTTTGAGAACTCCCTTCCTATTCTTACCTCTTTACCTAGTGTTTCTACTTATGCTCCACCTCTCATGACTACATTCAGTTTAAAAACCAATCTTATTCATGCTAGTCTTGGAAGCATTCCCAATCCTGTTATTCCTCCTTCAAGTGTTCCACAAGTTTCCCTACCTTCATCCATGCCTATGTACAATAATGTTTCATTTTCATATTCCAATGTTCCTTCCATTTCCAATAATGGTCCAAAAATTTCATATATGTCCCATACCAATCTATCTATCGAGTGCATTATCAATAGCCTTTCTCAAAATGTTTCATCCTTGCAACAAAAAATTGCCTCTATGAATCAACCCAAATTCAACATCCCTACATGTGATATTTATAGCCCTTTGTTCTTAGATATTATCTATGTCATTATCCCTCAATACATGGAAATACCCCATTTAAAAGCTTACAATGGTAAAGGTGATCCCTTGACTCATGTTAAGACCTTTCACACTTTGTGTAATGAATTTTCTCATGATAATAGGTTTAGGGATAAACTATTTACTAGAGCCTTTCAAGATAAGGCCTTGCAATGGTATTGTTATTTTGCTCATTCTATTGATTCTTTCCAAAAACTTGCTAATTATTTCATCAAACAATTTCAAAACAATATTAGTCCTAATATTTCTTTGACCAATCTAATACATTGTAAAGGTGTTAAAGAAAAAGACTGATTTCATTAGTAGATTTAAGAATTTGCATGCTTAGATTTCTTATCTTGTTCCTGATGTTGTTATTTAACGTATTTTCATTTCTAATTTATAAAAAGACATTAGAGATAAGATATTACTTTTTGAATTCTCCCCTTTTACTCATTGTGTGTTATGCTTCATAATTATCATCTTCAAGTGAGTCAATTTTAGAGCACCACTCCAATAGATCTGGTTAATAAGAGTAATACTACATCCAACCTTTTTAGAAGTTTTAAAAACCAAAAGGCTTCATCAAGATAAAAAATTCATCAAACAATGTTGATGCACAAGTGGTAGCAACATCCAAAGGTATGGTTCATTTTTTATCTTATTTTAAAACTTCTCATAATTTCCCTTTTCTTTTTGAATCATTTCATAATGTGATATTGAATTTGTTAAGATTTAATGTCTTAACACTTCCTCCCTTTAAGCCAATTGATCCTTCCAAAAAAACCAACAAGAAATTTCATCCCAAAGCTTTTTGCTAATATAAATGTTAACCTAGTCATGATACTAAGAAGCATTTCCATTTTAAAACTTCTTTTCAAGACCTCATTGATTCTAATGCTATATTTGTATAGGGTGTTAATGATCAAGGAAATAAATCCATTGCCCTTCCAAACCAAAAATTACAAATTTATACCAAACCTTTACCTTCCCATTCAACCAATACCATTTAGTCCATTTCTTCTTCATCTACCCATGTTATTGAATCTCCTACCATTGTGACCTATGATAATAAATGTACCAAAGCTAACAATATTGTCAACCTTATTGATCAATCAAAACTTAAACCTAAACCCATACCTAATCTTTGTATTATAATTAATCCTATGAGACTATTAGGGAACTTTATGATCCTCTTACATAGTTGTGAAGGTTAATGGTGTACGATATTGCAGAGTTATTATAGATCCTACTTGCGTGGTGAATGTTATAACTAAAGGATATCTTTACACTATAAAAATACAACAAGATTTCCATGATAAATCTAATGTGATGATCAAAACATTCAATGGTTTCACTTATCCTACCCATGGTTCTATTACTTTTCCTGTAGAAGTTGGTAAGAAAACCTTATATGTCACCTTTGTCATCATCCCAAATTTTGATCAGGTTCAAGTTAGACTTGGTCTTCCTTAGGTTGCTTCCATGAAAGTTATAGTCTCTCCTATCCATAAGTATTTGAAATTTCCCCATGATGGAGAAATTGTCATGATAAAGCATAGTCTCTATCAACCTTTATCTACTCGAGGGAAATTCAACCTTGATTTATTTTTCCCTTCCATGCCTCAACCAATACAACCTCAAAAAGATAACTTGTACAGAAATAGGGAGATGGGGTAAATAGGTAAATTCACACCTCTCTTTTCATAATTGCACATTTATAAGAAAGATGCCTCACGAGGATCAAGAGAAGAATCAAGCACCAAATGAGATAGTGATCATTCACTAAATATATAATAATGAAAATTAAACTGATAGGAAAATGTAATGTAAATGATAATTTAGGAAAGTTTCTAAAAAATGGAAGTAACAGGTTGATATAAACTGAAAAAGAGCTGAAAAGTATAGAAATGAAAACTAAAATGCAGATCTAACTTGTGGCTAAAATTGGGGAACATAATGTAGGGTACATAATAGTTTTGGTGATTAGTACTAGGTATAGAATGGTTTTGGGAATCTGTACCTAGTGTTTTGGACTAAATTTCTTGGGGGATATTCTAACAGTTTTCGATCTTTTGACAGTTTCTTCTCTTTCCATATTTTGTTTGAAAACTCTATAACCTATTTTTGCACACACAATAATGGGGAAAAGATTGTGTAAAGAGGTTTGACTTGGTCAAACCATCCTTTATGGATCAAAATTGAAAATGAAATGAAATTTCATAAAGGAAAGTATGTAAAAAGGTAAATATTTGATCCACCTTGCATAAACCCTCATGGAAAGATGTAGAAATAGAATATACACATGAGGATGATTGAATATACTTGAAATCAAGGAGTTTCATTGAGAATGTAATTTAGAATAAAATATTCCCTAAAAAATTTATGAATATTTGAATTCCACTCTTAGATCTTGAATGTAGATATGTTTTATAATCACTTGCAATGAAGGAGATAGAATGTGAATAGAAGGAAGGATCTTCTTGCTTCATTGTGAATTACTCTACTTGGAAAAAATGGGAGAGAAACTTACTTTAATTTTAGAATATTTCATTGGACATGAATGATATTGAAGAATTAGAGACTTGGAGAAATTGGATCTTGGAGGCTTTCCTTCAAATCTTTAATCCAATTGCTCAATTGCTCTTGATTGCTTGAAAAATTGATAGTAAATGCTTGCACTTGATAATGAATACAAAAATTAGGATATATAACATGTTTTTATAATCAATCTACCATTTTGGGACTCAAAAATAATTTAGTTCAACCACCGAATCAGATTTCCCATTAGCACCTTGACATAGGTCCCCAAGCCAAAACCCTCGAGGATAGAATGCCGAATTTGTTCTGTCCCATGGACATAAACATTTTGGAAATTTGTACCATGGATAATGAGGCCAAAATTGGAAAAGGTTTTAATATGGGTGAAAATATGTAGGGGCAAGAATAAAAGGTTTCTAGGATCAAGCCTAACGAGAATTTGGACCTCAAAATCACCAAAATTAGGTCGAATAGGTCCTAATAAAGCATCTAGTTATGGGTACTAAATTTTTAGGACAATATACTTAATCCCCACTTTAGTGGGAGTATGAGAAAAAATCATCCTCATAGTAAAGTTGATTAATGCATAAGAATTATCTTATCAAGGTCAAGGAGATAAAGAAACATCACGATCCCATGTGACTTAAGTCATAATCTAGTCTAATACCAAGATAAAAGAGGTATTAATCAAAAGATAGAAGAAAGAGAGAGAAAGAGAGAGGCACAAATGATAGCCTAGTAAACTTTCTCCTTACTATGGATCATGCAAAGATAAAGAATTGCAAAAGATGACATTGAAAGTCTAGCAAGCTATCTTATGTTAGTCAACCCATCAAAGAGGATCAGTCCTTAAGGAAAGCATTGCATTTGTTAAGGGATACAAAAAGGTAATCAATCCTAAGGAATTCATTGTATCTAGATGGATCAAATAAAGGAAGATAAATCCTTAAGGAAATAATCTTCTCTATTAAGGGATCTAGAAAAAGGAGGACCAATGCTTAAGGAAATAATTATCTCCATTAAGGGATCCAATGAAAAGATGAACACAAGGAAAGCATTGTCTCCTTATCCATGTATGAGAGAGATTTCATTGAATCACTATGTACATGTGTGGAAAATGTGAAACAAGGAGTGAAGTGTATGCCCCCATGTTAAAGTGATTGAAAATGCCTTAACGAGACCAATGGATTTAACTAAGAATACATGCACCCACAAGAAACATTTCCACTATGAGATTCCCCAAAGAAAGGACATACCAAGGGTAATGAAAAATATGGCAAAGGAACACAAATGGATATACTATCTCACATGTCTCACCAAGATGATAATCCCCCAGAGGTAGTAGAACTGGAAGAAGAGCACTTAGGAGTCACAAAGAAGAGTCTTTTTTGACCGACATCATGAAGACCAAAAAAAATAGGTAGGTACCATTTTGCATCATCCCAAATTAGAAAAAACAAAGGCATATTTATGGAAAATATCACATGTGCACAACATAATTTATAACAACATATAGAATAAATGAGACACAAATAAATGAATTTCACGATAGATTGATTCCTTTATCACCTTGTGCCAATGGAGAAACAAGGACCATCTAAAGAAATATAAACAAAACATATAACAATAAACACATCATAGGGGAAGGAAATTCAAACAAGAAAACACAAATAATCCACCACACAAAGGGAGCTAATCTAGCATATCACTTGCATCCACATCTTGGTTTGTAGATATTAGGGAAGGTGGGCAACATGCTAAAGGAGAAACATCTAACATGGTAGATGGTATACATGTGAAAACATACTTATGTATTCAAGCATAAACAAGTCAAATAAGTTATTAAAACACCTAGATAACACAAAATATGATCAATCACCTCCAATTGAGACAAAATGGATGCACCCACAATCCATTGATTTGATCATTTGGTGGAGAATGTAGATATGCTCTCCAAACATGATTTATGGAATTCCCAAGTGATGCAAAGATTATTAAAATAATCTAGTGAAGCTATACATGCAATTACAATGGAGAATGATATGTAAAATCTAAGTGATTCTAAAATGATAAACTAATAAGATAAAGATGATATGCAAGATTGCTACTAAGATTATCCATGCTATGAGATGTCAATCTAGATTAAATTAATATGAAAAGAAGCTTATGATATGCTATGAATTCTAAGTTAAGTGATCACAATGAAAATATGAAAATGAGTTTGAAAACTAGTATAATAACACTACATACAAAGGATGGATGGAATGCATAAGAATAGCTTCCTATTTATAGGAAATGGATGGAAATGAATGGTTATGATTCAAATTTTAATGAAGGGTTAGGATGTATTTGGATTGATGAAGTGGAGCTAATATGGAAGCCACATAAGATCAACATAAGCAAGGGAGTTGGCCATGCAAAGGGCATGAGTTTCTCACACATGTGAACAACCTTTGAAAGGGATGGGTCATTTAAGAGAGGAGACAAAGTGGAAGGGTTTGAAAGGCTCAAGGTTTCTCATACATGTGTGAGAAAATCCCAAGGAGGAAATAGAGTACAACCTTATAAGAGTGCGGGTGAGTATTTAAGGAAGGTGGTTAGCCACCTTGGGAAAGGGTGCTCACACATATGTGAGAAAAATTAGGAGGCTAATCTTTGTATGAATCCAAAAATTTGCATAGTTAATCTAGGATTAACCATAAGGGTAGGTTTAAGAATGATGGTGATGGGTGTAGCTTAGGGATTTAGGCTAAGATTTAGGATTTTATTAAATCAAGGGGATTAGGATTGAAGAGGATTTAAATAATAAAATTATTCAAATAGGGGTGAGAAAGGGGGAAGATTATTTAAATAGAATTTAAATGTAATAAGGGTTAAATGTATTTGGATATAATTTAAATACATTAGGTACTATAGAAAAAAAAAACTATAATTAATTAAATAAATTTAATTAACTATATAAAAGAAAGGGGAAATATAATTAATTAATTAACTATATAATTGGGGTCAATTAATTAAATAAGATTTAATTAACTAAAAGGATAAATGTCATAGAAGTATAAGGGACAATTTTAGACATCTACATTTTTCTCCTCTTTGATGTGATGTCTAAAATGACATTGCTTTAATAAAAAGAAAATAAGATTCCCTAGAGAAAAATGGAGGCCCGAGAATTGTGCCATAGCGATGACGATGGAAGAGTGTGCCCCCTTGAGAAAATAATGCAACAAATTAATTTTGGGGGATTTTCTTAAAAAAAGAAAAAAATTAGGAAAAAGGAGGATAAAAATAGAAGAAATGAGGAATTTGCATGACCAACAGGGTGGGGGGAGAAATTGGTAGGAAAAAAATGTCATCCGAGAAGAAATTGGGTCCATAGGGGGGCTATAAGTAGGTCTAGAGGGTCCTATGAGAGGTCATTTTCAACATTCTCACGTAAAAAAATAGAGCTAAGAGTGAAAGAGATGGTCGAGCATAGAGAGTCAAACCATCTTGGGGAGCGAGTGCACATATATTAGAGGCCATCATAGTAAAACCCTTTGGTGAGTGCCTAAACACTTCCTTGTACTTTCAATTCTTATTTACACAAGTGCATTTATTAAGTTTCATATAGCTATTTAGGGCCACAAAAGTGGGTGGGGCAGAGGTGTCCATCCATTGATTGGTGCCTGTGCAGGTGCCGACAAGGGGATTGCCACCTCTACAAACAAGGTTTGGGGGTAAGGGTCTAGGTGAAGATATCGATTCTCTAAATTAGCATCCACACACCACTGGGATGGACAAAGATATATCCCTCCTAGCTCGGATCAGTGCATGTGGCAAGAACTAGCACCTATGCTAGGACTAAGGTTGGGGTTAGGGAAAGGGAAAAAAAGTGTTAAGAAACATGGATGAGGATGGTTGGGTAGGGGTTAGAGTAGACTATGGACATGATGCCCCAATTGGGATTGGGATTGGGATTGGAAAAGGTTTATGGCTAAAGAGTTACTAATGTAAGTTCAGATGGATATAGGCCCAATTTCTGCTATTGGGGTTTTGTGAGAATTGGATAACCATGATGGAGTTGTGAGAGAAGTTGATGATGTAAGAGTGGGGATTGGTGACAAAAGTTAGACTAGATCAAGTGCAACAATGGACTTAGCTACAGGTGCACAATGGGATATTGTTGGTGGAGAGGTGGAACAATGACACATCCAACTTCGACCTACCAACAAGGGAGACTGTAGGGACAAACTGCGGTTTCAATATTAAGAATAATTGACAAAATTTAGTAGCCAGTTCGTCTTGCATCTAATGTCAATCCGGGGTCGTAGACTAATGAAAGGTATAGTAGCTATATGCTCAAGGGATGAAGATAGAAAGCCAAGAGAATGAGTGCAACTAGAACACATGAAAAGAAACCTACAACAAACCAAAATAAAACTGGCGACAGGAATTGTCACTTCCTAGCGACAGGAGGTAAGCTCAAACTCTTAAATAAAACTATTCTAAAAACTAGAAAACATTTAATCTATAATAAATAACAAACCAAATAAATCTAAATTAATAATTAAAACTAAAAAAAATAAGAATCAATTATAATTATGTATAATTATATAAATTAAAATATTTAAACTAAAATACTAAGTCTATAATTAATTAAAATTATAACACACAAAAATTAAACACACAACAAATCTAAACTAAATCACCAGTCATCCCAAGAAGTGGATCCTGCCTCCTCAGTATGCCTGGTGACGAAACACGAACAACTTTCTACTCTTCCTCGATCAGAATAATAATATTTTATTCATCCATAAATAATATAAGATTTCCACAGAATTCTGCTATAGAAAAATCTGTCTACAAAGCCTGCGTTTCAATCTGCTATCAATATTAATCTCTATTTATTAATCTGCTCTCCTGTAGCTTACATTATGCATCATATATAATTGTAGTCTTACAACAAATGCATATAAAAATAGAGAGCTTGTTTTGCTGTATCTAACAAACATTCTCACGTAATTCCTTGTTTGAGAATGACTACAAATTATTAACAAATTTGTGTAACATCAAGCAAAAATAGAGATGGAAATGGTTATATCAACTCCCCTATCAAAGTGAATCATTATCCACATGGATATAACCATTAGTGTTGCAGAAATATGTTGAGTTTGGGCTGGCCGCAACAGCAAAATCAAAATTCTTATGTTTATAAAACCATTGGTAACTTCTAAATGGTTGAGTTTCTGAAGATTCTGCCACGTGGATAGGTAAACAGCCCCATTCTGGACAAAACCCAGATTGTGGATTTTTTTAGATTCATCCTCATTTTCTTGTAAATTGCAATTCAAAACTGACTGTCATATTTTTGTCTTGCAGATTTTGTTTCCTCCTAAATAGCTGGCACATAAATCACGAAATCTTCCTCTAATTATTTCATGTAGATTTCACTTGATATGATATTATTTATGGATAGGAGATCATGAATAGTTATATCCATTGCCACCTTAGAAACTGACATCATAAAATAATATGACAGGTAGAAGTTCGTGACCAAAAGTGACAGGGAGATTTTCTGCATGGAAAATGACAGGAAGATGAACACCCTGAAATCTCTATATTAGAAAATATATTTTCCAAGACATAAAATAACAATGCTTGTTAGTAACAATAATCAATAATTAATTCCTATATTTTAATCTCAAAACTATATTAAATATAACTTATATATATTTAACCATATGTAACATAAAGTAGTAAAATGGGACGAGATGGAATGGAAAATAGAATATGGAAGTAAATATGATGGCACATAGAATGGATAAAAATATGGTATAAAATGATTCATAAACTGCTCTCATTAGAGACCACCATTATGCTTCTAGAATTGTGGTGGATCTACCAGTTGTCGATTAGAGGTGTGATCCTAGAGTATATATTAGAGGATGTTACTAGTATATAGAGATTACATTTGAGAGACCAATGCAAAGGACACCTAGGGATGACACTCATATGCCATGGTGAATGGTGGTGGATAGGAGATTTCCTTGATTGGCGTTATATCTTATAGGGTTGATCAGAAGTCACATATTACCAGACCTCTCATGAAATTGATTCATAGTTGGATGGATGAGGGTTTTAGTCCATATAATGGAGTATAACACCATCTACTGCTTGGGGTATACCATCCTAGGTTAGCTGTACCATGATCTGCACAAGTGTGCCTATCAGATGTATAAACCTAAGCACATGGGTTTCATTTCTATTGGTATGGGCATGGGATGTCATGCCCAAAATAAAGTACGTTAAAATGCACATTTTTATTATTATAAATATTATACTTATTATTATTATTTATATATTTTTTTACAACCCTTGGTGGGATTTTTGGGGTGGCGACCCAGGTGGGTCACACCTCCTTACAGCAAGTTAGGATATATTTTTTTTTGTAAATTTAAATTCAAGTGGAATTTATTAGATTATTTTATTGACTGTGTGTTTTTTTGGAAGAGTATGGGGAATTTTATTTTTCCCCAAACATTTTCCAGAGACCTGTAGGTCTCTTTTTGGTCTTTTTTTGTTTTTTCACACTTAGTTTTTTTTAAAGGTTTGTTTGGATGACATAAAGGAATAAAATTTATTGATTACTACATACTTCTACCAAATTCTAAATCCATTTTCACTAAAAGACAATATTTGCATCCTTTAATTCAACTTTCTTAACAATAATAAATCCAAACTAAGATAGCTAATCCATTTAACTTTCTATTTCTTTTTACAAGAAATGAATATACACTTTTAAACAAATAGTCCTTTGATAACATTGCTACTTTCATCCATGTTTATTGAAACACTTAAGAATTGGATTAATAACAATATGAAACAACCATTCCTTTTCATATCTTACAACAAGAACTCTTTACATTGATCAATAGTAATATAATAACTTCTCTCCAACATTAATATTAGCCTACTGTTAGCACTATTCTAAAATTTTTTATCCTCATGCTAAAACTTTTGAAAATTTGGTTCTTAGACCTAATTGTGAGGTTTTAGGGCTAAACCCTAGCTTGACCTGAAATCTGTTATGTTCGAGTGTTACTTTTTTGGCTCACTAACTACCCAAAATAAACATGTACAATATTGACCGCTTTTAAAAATGACCACCTTACATGTTATACCACTAGGTTGTTGAACGGGGTCCCTTTTTAATATTTCTTTCAAAGCCTAAGTTTCCTGTTAAATTTTCCAAATGACTAACCTTTTGAAATGAGTGGTTGTCGTTAAATCTTAAGGCTCCCTATTGTCAGAATTTATGACATGCGATTTAGCGACGGGTTGACATCTGTCTCAGTGGGCCCATCTTCAGCGTTGCACTGATGATTAAACAAAGGAATGCATCGATGACTGTCGTTATACCATTGGGTCAAGTTGACTTCTTTTTAAGCATCATGATTTAGCGACAAGCATCCGATTCTCTATAAAGGAAGAGATATGAAGTGGGCCCTAAATTGCCAAGTCACGCTGATATGTTCATTTTCTATTGGTTAAAATAAGTCATGATGTGATAGTCGACAGGGTGTTTGGTACTGAGAAAGAAAAGGAAAGGGGCCCACCCATCTATTTTTTTGTAAATGTGGCAGTCTCTTACTCGAAAAAGGATTAAATGAAGTTAAAGTGGGGTTGGCCTTCTTAGATAGTTAAAGCTCAACAAGATCCTATGGTTCTCAGTATACTGCTAGGATAAGGTGCATGATTTTTATGGATAGAGATATAGTGATGAACTTTAGATCTTATTTAATGGATGTGGACTAAAAGGTGGGTCCTAAGTCACCAAGTCATGCTGACAGGTTTGTTTTTGATTGGCTGAAAGTAGGAGGTGACCTGTCAAGCTATCAGTATGCTTAACACTGAGGAAAAAGTTAGGGTTCTCCCTGCTAGTTTATCCGACGTGGCATTTGTTGATTCGATGAAAGGTTCGAAAAGAAAGATGGGATCATCATTTTGGGAATTGGTAAATACGCGGTAAGTTGGGAAAAGATCTACATCGGTCATTACACCAATGAGGAAAGGTGTCCGGATCTTATGCCCACTCTTTAGCGATAGGTTGACACCTGTCCACTCCGATCAAAATTGAGTTAAGTTTTTTCTTTTTCCCACATGATTAAATTGAGTTGTTCTCATTGGTTGGGAACTAGTTTGGGGAAAATAACAAGAGGGTTGCGCGGCTATTTTTGTTCAACGTCTGATGCACCAAAAAGAAAAGAAGATCAACGGTCCAAATTTAAATTTCTACTTTGTGACGTTGCTCGTGTCCTATGAATGTTGAGGCTGCCAATTTTCAGTAATGGCAAACTTAATGAGCTACGTGCGGATGAATTGCAAATGGTTGGAAAGACATTATATACCCTAATTTGATCATTGAATTCTTTACCTCTTTCATAAGCGTATTGGCGAACTAGATTGTTTTTTGAAGCGATATTAAGCAAAGTTTTGCAGGTGCCTAGTAGGTCATAATTTCTAAATTCAAGAATTGTTTGAGGCTTTGAGGAAGTTGTGAAGAAATTGTTGCTATTTGGTAATATTTAGGGTTTTCTCTAGTATTTACACATTATTTTGAAAGCCCTAGTTAAAATGCCACCAAAGAGGGAGTTGTCTGGGAAAACAAAGTACAAAGACATGGGTGTTTTTGAAGACTTGATGCAATTGCTCACGAATTCAGATAATGGGGCAGCAAGACTAAAGGAATTGGTCCCAAGAAACCCTAGGGATTATGTAAATAGTGGGCTCCATGACAGAGGAAACTAGATGAGGGACGCTAGGGTGGGAGAAGATCACAATGGTCTTATTTTGTTCAGGTCAGCATATTCATAGAGGAATTTGTGTGCCCCCCTTAGTAACATTTGTCAATTTGATATAGGAAAGTTGGTAGTTCCTGGAGTGTTTATGGATGCAGAATTGCTGATTCAGATTGGCAAGTGTTATGATCTTGTGACAAAATGTGTCAAGGATGTGAATGGAAATAATTTAATTAGCATCATAGAAGATGAGATCAGGGAGGTCTTCTCATTGAATGACCCTTCTGTTGGGTTAGAAAAAATAGATTTTAATAAATTCACTGAGGTATATGAAGCTCAGAAAGATTACTTAAGGACAGGGCCTCTGAGGGATTTTCTAGACCAAATTGGATCAATGTGTGTTATCAACCCAAGTACACCAGAGCCTTTTAGGATCGATCTGTTCAGTAAACAAGCACATGGTTTTTATAAGTCTTTAACTTTAATCCTGGGGCATGATGAAGCTACTCATATGCCTGTTCCATATATGTTTATGATGGTGCAATCTCTACATCCTGAATTGGCACTAATATTTGATTTTTCCTCTCACTTGGCTGACCTAATCCATGAGGGATTGATGGGAATAAAAAACATGAAGCTTAGTAGGCCCTTTTGGTGGTACTCTATGCTCATGCATATGTTCTTGTTCAAAGGTGAGTAGTTTTTTAGTTCAACAGTCAACATCATCAAGGAGAGGAATGGAGAAACCCTTCTAGTTCAGTTGTGGACCACAACTTTGTCATGGGATAGAACTAATGCTAGTTTTATTGCTTTTGACAGGGATTTTGCCTCAAGGCTTAGGAAATTGTTGTTTTTTGATAATCCTAGAATTCCAAGGGAATTGTTAAGATTGATTAGACCAAAAGAATATTGTCAGGATATTACCATAGTTCATAATTTTGGTGATATTATATTGTATCCTATTTCCACAATTTTTTGAGTATATGGTTGCAAGAAGGCACCTTACATTTTTCCCTACCAAGTTCCATTGAAGATAGGATATACTAAAATTTTAAGGCAAATTAGTGACCTACAGGTGACTATTCTCACTGGTAAAGGAAGAGGGACTCTCTTCCCATATATTACAATTTCCCATCAATATGTTATCACTAAAGGAGGATGGGTGTATTTAAACCAAGTCTTGCAACCCTAAAGGATGCCTACAACTGCGGTTAGGTGTGCAGACAATGAGGGTTTCTTATCAGGAATGTTTAGAGAGAAGATAAGGTGTGCTCTTATGGAGCACCAATTCTATTTTCTTGAGGACATAATAAGGAATGAGTTTGATCTCCAAACTCAAGAAATTAAGAAGGAAAAATGGGTGATATACAAAAAGACTGTAGATTTTATCAGGAATTTTGATAAAACTTATGATCCATTGAAGGGTTTTGAGCCATGGGCTAGAAAGGTAGAGGCTGTTATGGAGCATTTTGAAGGGATCATGCATGTAGTGAATGAGAAAAGGGCTGCTCTGAGCAAGACAGACCCTGAGAGAGCTAGGAACATTTTAAGCCTGCCAGGATATACAAAGTTGACCCCAAGGGGAATTTACACTATACAAAAGAGAATTGGTTATACTGTTCTTCTACTAATGACATGTCCTTCACTTGGAAGCAAAAGGGAAACTCAAGACAAGAAATCCTTGCTCCTCCTAGTCAGGAGGGAAATGCCTTAGAATATTAAGAGGTTGTTGATCTTGGTCTAAATCAGTATAAAGATTATTATTCCCCTACAGAAAGAGAGGGTGAAAAGTTGCCTCATAATAGGAAAATAATCCCTAAAAAATGGTATGGGGGGGAGAGAAGATCTAGAAGTAAGAGTAGAAGTGGACAAGATTTTTTCCCCCCTTTCACCCTTGGTTCATCATTACCCCAAGGCCTCCATGAGTCTTAGGATCAACAGGAAGAGCCTCAAACACAACAGGTTGAATTTGAAATAACTTTACCCAATTCTAAGGAGATCTTTAAAGAAGTGTATGAATTGGAAAGAAGAATTCATGAACAAGTAGCTATTAGGCAGAAGAGAGAAAAGGAAAGAGAAGAAAAAATTAGGCATGCCATGATAAGGGCTGACCAGTTAAAAAGACAACTACTAAATTTAGAAGCCATAAATTATGTTCCCATTCCTAAACAGACAAATGAACAGCCCATTGTCCAGCAGGTGTTTGAGACAAGGAATCCAAGGGATAAAGGAAATCAAAAAGCAGTGGGCATTTCAATTAATGAACCTGCAGGCCTTAAAATCCCCATAGATTTGGCTTTAAGGTTGGAAGCAGACCTTGAGAAAGCCAAGAGGGAACAAGAATTGCTAGCCAAAGAGTTGGAAAAGGTAGAGTTGGAAGCTTCAACACTAGAAATGAGAAAGAAGATAGACTTTCTTAGACGGTCTGCAGGACCCACTAACTTTTCTAATTCTACTATGACACAAGGAGGAAATGTTGCATATATAGCTAATCAGAAAACTGGTGTTCCCCCACCAGAAGGGCTCAAGATTTCTACCATGACAAATACTAATGCATCTACATCCCAGGGTGCTGGTATTTTCAATACAGGGCTTGTTCATGAAAGATGTAAACAGTTGGTTTTTATTGGCATCCCTGGATATCCAAACCCCATCCCTAAAGAAATCAGGAAGAAACTTCCCAAATTCACTGGAAGTAATGTTGTCACTTGTGAGGAGCACCTAATTTTTTTTATTGATGTGATTGATGATTATAACATTGTGCCTGATGATGTTACCATGAAGTTATTTGTACAATCCCTAATAGAAGATTCAAGGGATTGGTTTAGGGATTTGCCACATGGTAGCATAGGCTCATGGGATCATCTTAGACATTGTTTCAAGGAATAGTATGGGGATAAAACACATGAGGGTTTTATGTTAAATAAATTTAATAACATCAAGAAAATTTTTAATGAGGATGTTGTTGAATTTAATGTTAGATTCCAAAAGGCCATGCATAAACTCTTGCAAGTCATCTGATTGGATGATAGAGTATGTCTTGTCACCTATTTAAATGCCTTTGATTCTAAGATGGGATACCTTTTGAGAGATAAGAACCCAAGGAGTCTTGTTGAAGCTTATAAACTAGCTGTAAACATAGAGAGTAACTCTAGAATTTTAGGAAAGTTGGGAAGAAGGGAAGATAACAAATCACAATTGTTGAATAGAAAAGATCAGGAAAGCCTATGAGCGTAAAACTGAAGGATGATGATAGCTTAAAGAAAATATTTAAGGCTATAAAGGACTTAAATCCTAGTGAGAACATAAATAATAAAGTTGTAGGAGATGGTAAGCCTGCCTTTAATAATTTTAACAAATTGCCAAGAATGCAGAACTATCCTTATAATACTCAATGGAAAGATGGGAAGCCTATTCTTCCTGAGAGAAAAGAAAAAACAAATGATAGGACCCCTGATCCATTGTGAAGGAACTCAATGAATGTGGTGGAAGATGTCCCATGGTGTATTGTTTGTCAATCACCACATGATCCTAATTATTGTGTCATATCCCAAAGCGTCTCTTCACAAGAGTAGGAAGAGTGTAATGAGGAGAAGCCTTATGATGACCAGGGATGTGGGATGATTTCCTCCCATGTTTGGGATGAATTTAACTCTGCTGAAGAGGATGAAAATTAGGATATCTTCAATTCTCAGACTAAAAATGAATCATACCATCAACAAGTCTTTTTAGACGAGGATAGTGAGCTTGATAACATTCAGTGTAATGTTTTGAAGGGTAAAGAGATAGTTGTTTTGAGAAGGCCATCTAATGAGGAGATTTCCTTGATAACAACATATATGGTTACTCAAGCTAAAGCAAGTTATAACCTGAGAAATAGAGTAGTTGGTAGTCCAAATCAGAAGCCTACTGGTATTTTCATCAAGAAAATAGAGAAAGATGTAAAGACATCACAGGATAAGTTAAAGGATGCTGATGTTACTGATAAGGTCAAAACAAAGAAAAATGATAAGCCTAACATTGTCTATAAGGTAAAATCCAAACCCACAATTGAAGTTGTTCCAGCTTTGCAGAAGGAGGATAGAGCCCATATTGAAGAACCTATAAATATATCCACCGAGAATGTTGATAAAGAAGCTACAAGTTTGAAGCCAAATGTATCTGATTCAAAATATGTTCCAATTGATATGAGAAAATTGTTATCACAGATTACTGTCAAAGTCCCATTGCTAGAAATGATGAGAATAGAAGAGCATAAGGAAAAGGCTCTAAATTGGGTGAATGGTGTGGTATCCATGGAATCCCAAAAAATAGAAAGGGTAGATAAACAAGTAGCAACTGTGAATGATGAAAATGAAAATTGTAATGAGGAGATTGTTTTTGAAATTCCCCAAATCTATTTGGATACAAATGTTGTTAGTACTACAACAGGAACAGTTGATCCTTTCTTTTTGACTTTGCAGATAAATGGAAAGTTGCTAAAAAAGTGTATGATTGATTCAGGAGCATCAAACACTGTTATGCCTATTGAGGTTATGAAATCATTAGGGTTAAAGGTGGATACTCCTCATGGAAGATGCCAAGAAATGGATTCAAGGGAAGTACCATTTGTGGGCACTATCAAGGCTCTACCTTATAGACTGGCTGCATACCCTAGCAAACAATTGACCATGAGCATCTTAGTAGTGGATATTCCTCCCCAATATGGCATGTTACTATCAAGAAAGTGGAGTGCTTCTATGGGAGGCAACATACAATGTGATTTATCATTTGCTACTTTTAACTTTGAGGGACAGAATATTAAGATTTCTAGGGAACTTAGAACTCCACATATGATTGAAGAAGAAGAAGACACCATGAATTGTTTTTGTGACACTGACATTAATGCTTTCAAAGTCCAAGATAAAGAGGTGGAGGAGGATGTTGAAAATATACATAAGTCAGAAAGCCAGGAGGGATGGATTGACCTTGAAAATTTGTGGACCATGTATTTTGATGGTGCCAACAACAAGGAAGGGTCTGGAGCTAGAATATTGCTCATATCTCCAAATGGTAAAACTTTCAAATTCTCCTTTACTTTGTTGTTCTCTTGCACAAATAATGTTGCAGAATATGAAGCTCTATTGATAGGTCTGAGGTTGGCATCAAGGCATGGTATAAAGTGTTTGAAGGTAGTGGGTGATTCTGAGTTAGTTGTCTCCCAAGTTAGATCAAAGTATGCTTCAAGAAATTAGAAATTAAAGCAGTATAGAAATGTAGTATGGGATGAAATTGAAAGCTTCAGTGCTTTTAACATTTTTTGGATGGAAAGAAGTCAAAATAGAATGGCAGACTTGTTAGCTAATGTGGATCTTAGACCAGAAGATGTTACATTTGCAAATATATCAAATATAGAGATACAAGCTAGGCCTTCCATCCCTGATAATGTAGAAAATTGGCAAGTTTTCTCTGATGACCAAGACATATTAAGATTTCTCCAATGTGAATCTCATTTTGGTGACAGAGAAATGGATTTCAGTACTTATGTTGATACAGTAAATGGTAAAGATGTAATTTTTGGGAAAGAAGTTTTGCAGTTGAAATCAAATAGAGTTCCCAAAGGATTGGTTGCTGTAGAAAGGGCATTTGATAATAAGGACAAAGCTTTCATTGCTAGTACTGATAAAAAAAATGAGCTTGAAGAAATAAACTTGGGCACAAAAATAGTACCCAAGAAGGTTTACATAGGTAAGTGTTTCTTCCCTAGAACTAGAAAAAATTTGATTGATCTTCTTAGAAAGTTTAGACATGTTTTTGCCTAGTCCTATGAAGATCTTAAAGCTTATAGAGAGGACCTCTTTCAACATGAGATTCCACTAAAAGAAGGTACAAAACCTTCCAGACAAAAGTTAAGACATGTTAACCCTACCTTGGCATGTAAAATACAGGGAGAACTTAAGAAGATGATGAATGCTGGAATAATCAAGCCTATTAGACATTCCACTTGGGTTTCAAATTTGGTGCCTGTCATAAAGAAGAAGGTGACATCAGGCTTTGTGTTGATTTTAGAAACCTTAATATAAATTCTCTGAAAGATAATTATGGACTACCCAATATGGAAAATATGTTGCAGAAGGTCACTGGGTCAGAATTGATGTCCATGATGGATGACTTTTTTGGTTATAATCAAGTTATGGTTAAAGACATAGAGCAATTTAAAACTGCATTTACAACCCCATGGGGGACGTATGTTTATGTAATAATGCCCTTTGGGTTGACTAATGTTGGTGCCACTTTCCAAAGGGCCATGGATGTGGCCTTTGCAGATTTTATTGACAGGTTCATGGTGGTATATCAAGATGATCTAACAACATTCTTAGCTAAGGAGGAACAACATTGCCAACATCTAGAAATTTTTTTCATTAGAGCATTACAGTTTGGGGTTTCTTTAAATCCAAAGAAATGTGCTTTTGGTGTGGTAGAGGGAAAACTTCTAGGGCATATTGTTTCAAAGGATGGAGTAAGGATAGACCCTGAAAGAGTGGAAGCTATTGATAAATTATCTCTACCAAAGAATATCAAAGGAATCCAATCCTTTTTAGGACAAGTCAATTTCTTGAGGAGATTTATTACAAATTTTGCAGAGATTAGCATTCCCATATCAAGAATGTTGAAAAAAGGAGCAAAAGTTGAATGGAATGTTGAAGCAGTGCAAGCTTTTAATGACATTAAAAGGGATATCAAGCATGCCCTAGTTTTGAAAACACCAGATTATAGAAAGCCTATGCAGATCTTTTCCTTTGCATTTGCGCATACTGTTGCATCAGTACTATTACAAAAAAATGTTGATGGTTTTGAACAACCTATTTATTTTTTCAGTAAGACCTTACAAGCAGTAGAACTGAACTTTATACATTATTGAGAAACAAGCTTATGCCTTAGTAAAGGTTATCAAAACATTAAGGTGTTATCTAGTTGGAGCAATAGTGGTTGCCTATGTTCCAAGTGCTACAGTTAAGGATATCTTGGTCTAGCAAGAAGTTTTAGGAAGAAGATGTAGATGGATCAATAGCATTCAAGAGTTTAATATTGACATTCATATTACAAAGTTTGTGAGAGGGTTGGGCCTAACAAAGTTGATGGCTCAAAGAAATCTAACTACAAACCAAATAAACATGTTGGAGGAAGATCAAAGACCTTTTGTGTGTAACATGGATTGTTGTGAGTGGTATAAGGATATTGTTAAATATTTTCAAAAGATGGTTCTACCCCCTAAATTGAATGATAACAAGAAAAGAACTATTAAGCTTTATTCCATAAGATATGCAATTATAAGTGGTGAGTTATAGTGGAGCAATGAGGGTGTCTTGCTTAGGTGTGTAGACTAGGATAAAGCCAACCTCTTAATGGATGAAATGCATAATGGGATTTGTGGAGGACACTATATGGAAAAGACTACAACTCACAAGATCATTAGATCAGGTTTTTGGTGGCCAACACTTTTCAAAGATACCCATCAATTTGTAAAGAAATGTGACCCATGTCAAAGATTTGTAGGAAAATTAAAATTCAGTGGAAACTTGCCTCTCAAACCTGTTACCATCCAGGCTCCTTTCCAAAAGTGGGGTATGGATTTCATTGGTGAAATTCCTAACAAGTCCAGTGGAGGAAATTCTTATATTTTGGTAGCAACTGATTACTTCACCAAATGGGTTGAAGCAATCCCTTCAAAGAAAGAAACTAGTAAGGTGGTAATAGATTTTATGATGCAGAATATCCTTACAAGATTTGGTTTCCCAGAGACCATGGTGGCTAATAATGCAATGTGCTTTAGGTCAGAGGAGTTTGTTGAATTTTGTCAAAATAATGGTATTAAAATCTCATACTCATCTCCTTACCATCCACAAGGCAATGGCCAGGCTGAATCCAGTAACAAAATTCTTATCAAAATTTTGAAAAGAGTATTAGATAAGAATAAAAGGGCCTGGGATTCCAAGTTGTTGCAAGCTTTATGGGCTGATAGGGTTACAGTAAAGAAAGCAATAGGGTGTGCCCCTTTTGACTTAGTCTATGAGATTAATGCAATATTTCCCTAGAATAATTTGTTACAGATGTATCAGTTCATACAAGCATATGATGATGATCTAGAAGATGAAATGACTGTTAGAATAAATGATTTGATTCAATTGAATGAGCTGAGAAATGATGCACATACAAGAAATGAGAAGATATAGGTCCAGTGCAAAGTCTTGTTTGACAAAAGGACTACTTTGAGAAGTTTTGTAAGAAGTGACTTGGTCCTAATGTGGAATGCGAGATTAGAAGATAAAGGAAAGCATGGGAAATTTGATCCCATCTAGTTAGGCCCATATATCATTGAAGAAAAGTGGGGAACAAGTTCATATCTTTTGAATAATTTGATAGGAGAACTCATGGAATTTCTAGTTCATGGGCAATTCTTAAAATTTTACTTCTCTTAAATGACTTTCTAAGTCTCTGTCGAGGTTTAGGTTTAGGCTTTTATGTGCAGTTCTGATTGCTAGTCAAATTTTTGTTTCGGTCTGCTCTTCCAAGAGATTCTAGTTTTCTCATTGTATCTACAGGAGATACACGTCCCCAAGTATGAGCCACTATTAGCAATATTCTAAAATTTTTTATCCTCATGCTAAAACTTTTGAAAATTTGGTTCTTAGACCTAATTGTGAGGTTTTAGGGCTAAACCCTAGCTTGACCTGAAATCTGTTATGTTCGAGTGTTACTTTTTTGGCTCACTAACTCCCCAAAATAAACATGTGCAATATTGACCCCTTTTAAAATGACCACTTTACATGTTATACCACTAGGTTGTCGAACGAGGTCCCTTTTTAATATTTCTTTCAAAGCCTAAGTTTCTTGTTAAATTTTCCAAATGAATAACCTTTTGAAATGAGTGGTTGTCATTAAATATTAAGGCTCCCTATTGTCAGAATTTTTGACATGTGATTTAGCAATTAGTTGACATCTGTCTCAGCGGGTGGGCCCATTTCGGTGTTGCACTAACGATTAAACAAAGGAATGCATCGACGACTGTCGTTATATCGTTGGGTTGAGTTGACTTCTCTTTAAGCATCATGATTTAGCAACAAGTGTCTAATTCTCTATAAAGGAAAATATATGAAGTGGGCCCTAAATTGCCAGGTCATTCTGATATGTTCATTTTCTATTGGTTAAAATAAGTCATGATGTGGTAGTTGATAGGGTTTTTGGTATTGAGAAAGAAAAGGAGAGGGGCCCGCCCATTTATTTTTTTGTAAATGTGGCAGTCTCTAACTTGACGAAGGATTAAATGAAGTTAAAGTGGGGTCGGCCTTCTCAGATAGTTAAAGCTCAACAAGATCCTATGGTTGTCGGTATACCACTAGGATAAGGTGCATGATTTTTAAGGATAGCGATATAGCGATGACCGTTACATCTTGTTTAAAGGATGTGGAATGAAAGGTGGGTCCTCAGTCACCAGGTCATGCTGACAGGTTTGTTTTTGAGTAGCCAAAAGTAGGAGGTGACCAGTCAAGCTATCAGTATGCTTAACACCAAGGAAAAAGTTAGGGTTCTACCTGTTGGTTTGTTCGATGTGGCATTTGTTGATTCGATGAAAGGTTTGAAAAGAAAGATGGGGTCATCATTTTGGGAATTGGTAAATGCATGGTAAGTTGGGAAAAGATCTACAACGGTTGTTACACCACTGAGGAAAGGTGTCTGGATCTTATGCCCGCGCTTTAGTGACAAGTTGAAACCTGTCCACTCTGATCAAAATTGAGTTAAGTTGTTTCTTTTTGCCACATGATTAAATTGAGTTGTTCTCATTAGTTGGGAACTAGTTTGGAGAAAATAACAAGAGGGTTGCATGACTATTTTTGTTGACCATCCAATGCGCCAAAAAGAAAAGAAGATCAATGGTCCAAATTTAAATTTGTGTTCTATGATGTTGCTCACATCCTATGAATGTTGAGGCCGCCAATTTTTAGTAATGGAGAACTTAATGAGCTACGTGCGGATGAATCACAAATGGTTGGCAAGACATTATATACCCCAATTTGATTGTTGCATTCTTTACCAATTTCATAAGTGTCTTGGCGATCTGGATTGTTTTTTGGAGCGATATCAAGCAAAGTTTTACAGGCGCCTAGTAGGTCATAATTTATGAATTCAAGAATTGTTTGAGGCTTTGAGGAAGTTGTGAAGAAATTGTTGCTAGCTAGTAATATTTAGGGTTTTCTTTGGTATTTACACATTGTTTTGAAAGCCCTAGTTAAAATGCCACCAAAGAGAGAGTTGTTTGGGAAAACAAAGTACAAAGACAAGGGTGTTTTTGAAGACTTGATGCAATTGCTCCTGCATTCAGATAATGGGGCAGCAAGACTAAAGGAATTGGTCCCAAGAAACCCTAGGGATTATGTAAATAGTGGGCTCCATGACAGAGGAAACTGGATGAGGGATGCTAGGGTGGGAGAAAATCACAATGGTCTTATTTTGTTCAGGTTGGCATATTCATAGAGGAATTTGTGTGCCCCCCTTAGTAACATTTGGAAATTTGATATAGTAAAGTTGATAGTTCTTGGAGTGTTTATGGATGTTGAATTGCTGATTCAAATTGTGAAGTGTTATGATCCTGTGACAAAATGCGTCAAGGATGTGAATAGAAATAATTTAATTAGCATCACAAAAGATGAGATCAAGGAGGTCTTCTCATTGAATGACCCTTCTGTTGGGTTAGAAAAAATAGATTTTAATGAATTCACCGAGATATATGAAGCTCAGAAAGATTACTTAAGGACAGGGCCTCTGAGGGATTTTCTAGACCAAATTGGATCAATGTGTGTTATCAACCCAAGTACACCAGAGCCTTTTAGGATCGATCTGTTCAGTAAACAAGCACATGGTTTTTATAAGTCTTTAACTTTAATCCTGGGGCATGATGAAGCTACTCATATGCCTGTTCCATATATGTTTATGATGGTGCAATCTCTACATCCTGAATTGGCACTAATATTTGATTTTTCCTCTCACTTGGCTGACCTAATCCATGAGGGATTGATGGGAATAAAAAACATGAAGCTTAGTAGGCCCTTTTGGTGGTACTCTATGCTCATGCATATGTTCTTGTTCAAAGGTGAGTAGTTTTTTAGTTCAACAGTCAACATCATCAAGGTGAGGAATGGAGAAATCCTTCCAATTCAGTTGTGGACCATAGTTTTGTCATGGGATAGAACTGATACTAGTTTTATTTCTTTTGACAGGGATTTTGCCTCAAGGCTTAGGACATTGTTGTTTTTTGACAATCCTAGAATTCCAAGGGAGTTGTTAAGATTGATTAGACCAAAAGAATATTGTCAGGATATTACCATAGTTCATAATTTTGGTGATATTATATATTATCCTATTTCCATAGTTTTTTGAGTATATGGTTGCAAGAAGACACCTTACATTTTGCCCTACCATGTTCCATTGAAGATAGAATATGCTAAAATTTTAAGGCAAATTGGTGACCTATAGGAGACTTCTTTCACTGGTAAAGGAAGAGGGACTTTCTTCCCAGATATTACAATTTCCCATCAATATGTTATCACTAAAGGAGGATGGGTGTATTTAAACCAAGTCTTGCAACCCTACATGATGCCTACAACTGTAGTTAGGTGTGTAGACAATGAGGGTTTCTTATCAGGAATGTTTAGAGAGAAGATAAGGTGTGCTCTTATGGAGCACCAATTCTATTTTCCTGAGGACATAATAAGGAATGAGTTTTATCTCCAAACTCAAGAAATTAAGAAGGAAAAATGGGTGATATACAAAAAGACTGTAGATTTTATCAGGAATTTTGATAAAACTTATGATCCACTAAAGGGTTTTGAGCCATGGGCTACAAAGGTAGAGGATCTTATGGAGCATTTTGAATGGATCATGCATGCAATGAATGAGAAAAAGGCTAATATGAGCAAGAAAGACCTTGAGAGAGCTAGGCAAATTTTAAGCCTACCAGGATATACAAAGTTGACCCCAAGGGGAATTTACATTGTATAAAAGAGAACTGGTTATACTATTCTTCTACCAACACAACATAGAGGTGAGGATCTTCCTTCTACTTCAAGAGGAAAGAGGCCTATGGATGATTAGACAATGCAGGGACCCTCTCCAAAGAGGTAGAGACAAGAGGGATCAGGGTCAGAATAAAATATTTATTCTCCTTCTCAATCCCCCTAACACTTAGATGAACATGGGGTAGTTGAATAGTTGGTACAAATGAGGAATGAGGGGAACATTTTTATTTCCAATGATGAATTATAGGAAGGAATGCCAGAGGAACCTAAGGAGGTAGCAATGGATCTCACTATTGCTGAATTTGAGGGTAAGAAAATTGACCCTATTTTGAAATAGGCTAGTGACTCTTTTGTTGCTGATGACAAGTTTGTAAAGACTAGGGAATTTTTTCAATTTTTATGGAGAATGAAGATAAACTAGTTTAAAGAAATTTGTGAAAAGAAGAAAGAAGAGTTCCCTGATAGGGACATAGCAGAGATTGAAACTAAAACCAAGGGTGAGATGATGAAGTAGTTTGATAAGATTACTCCCGATGAGGGAAGAGCTATGGTCCATACCGTAGGGGTGTTGATTCTACTAGAATGGGATATTGTTGATGCAATAATTTTTGATCAAGTCAGGAAGAGAAAGATAAAGAACCTTGCTACTGTAGAACAAGCTCAACAAGCTACTAGAGGCATTGATTTTTTAGATGATCATGCTGCCCTAGTAATGTGGTCCCTTAAGAGGGAAGAAAACAAAGGAAAAAGAGAGGCTCTCTCTTCAGAGTATGCTAGAAATTTGTTAGTACAATGAGTAGGTGAGACTTCTAGTGTAGAGGCTTCAAACCTCATTTTAGAGACTGCCAAATTTAATGTTAAGGTGGCAGAAAAAGATGCACAAGAGAAGGAAGAGTTGAGGCTTAAGTTTGAAATTATACTTAAGTCTTATAATGAGCTTAAGATGGAGCTGATCTAGAAAGACAAGTTGATTGCTGAATTGTCAGGACCACAGGATCACAGGTCACCATAATTAATGATAGCTGACAAGCCTGTAGTGGCTTCTTCATCAAGCCCTATCATTGAATTTCCACCATCACCTTACCCAAAGACACACCTAGATGCAAGGCTCAGTTGGGAGAAGCAACAGTTACTTGAGGAAACAAATCATTTCAAAAGAAAAAGGAAAGAATTGGACAGGCTGAGGGAAGAGCATTTTAAAGATAAGAGCTTGTTAGAGCATAAATATGAAGAAAAGGTAGCAGAGGCTATGATGCAATTTGCTACAAATATGAATCCCACAGTCCTGTTTGACCATGCTAGGAGGCTAAGGATACTACTTATATCATTGGATAAGCATAAGAGTGAGTTTGGACCAGTCTTCAAGAAATGGATTGAGAGATCTCCGAATGTGAGATTATTCAGATGGTTGTCCAAGTCTCAAAATGATCCTAACCCTTTGATCAAACCATTGCACCAGAATGTGAAGAGGCTTGTAGAGCATGACATACTTTTGGGTAATTTTGAAAGAAAATCAAAATTTCTAAAGAAAGAATTGACACTCCCTAGTTGTGATTTGATCCTAGGAATTTTTAAGAAAAATGGTGAACTCAAAGAATTGATCAAATGGCGAGCACAAATAGATGATGAATTTTTTGCTAGAATGACTAGCATTTTGACTTTAGAAAATACTTTATTCTTTATACATACTATTGAGACATTAATTTCTACCAAGTCTAAGTTTGATTTCATTCAGTGAGAAATCAGTCAATTGGATGATAAGTGGGAACAATTATTTGGCAAAAATGCAAAGTTTGCAAATTTTGAGTTCCCAAGTGAAGAGGTGTATAATAGGTGGAGGTATCAGTACATACCTCATGCAGAAAAAGTAAATACTCCACCTACCTCTTAAAACAGATGAAGATTGTAACCTTTTGAGTCATGAAGGTTGTTGAGATGTAGAGAGGTATTTATTGCAGGAATGACAGTGAAGATATGGCAATCAGATTTGTTGAAAGAAGCTGAGGACAACATTGAAGACATAAAGCAAGGTGGCTCATCTACAAATATCTCACCAATTTTGATCGATGTATTTATTGTAAACCCAATAGGGTTGATGTAAAGTTTTTAGGTTAGAATTTTTTAAACCCTAGAATGATCGGTAGCTTGTTGCATCTCCTTGTATATAAAGGATTTTCCACGATCATTCTAGGCATTAATAGTCTAGGTGTTGAGAAGATAGAAATTTTGAAACCCTAGCCCTCAGTCAAGGATTGTAACATTTTGTATTATTTTTCATCAAGCAATAGAGAAGAAGTACATGTTGCTTCTGCTATCTTGCAAGCTTGTTATTTAGAATATGATGTATACAAATGATCAAGGTTATGCTTAATACAAATCTCAATTCTTTGTCTCTCCTTTGTATTCATTCTGTGAATCTTTAAATCTTTAGAGATTTATATGTATGTATTTGGCTTTGAGTTCTGATCTAGGGTTGGATTAAATATTGCTCAGGGTGGGATGCATGTTCACTGAATTTATTTGAGGATTTTCTATAAGTAGGAAAGAGTTGGGGTGTTTGTATTTATGTTCAAAGGCTAGTTATTCTTAAAAAATCTTTGTATTCATTTTGTCTTCTGATATTTTGCCCAATGGATAAGGCACTGACCTGTATTTTCCTATCTTTTTTTTGTGGGGAATGATCAAAATCTTTGTAATCCTAAACATATAATCAATACCAGTCTTTAAAAGTTTCATTTACTTTATATATTTGTTTTATCTAGTGATGGAGAGTCAATGAATAATAGGTTTCTATTTAGTACTTTCTCACTGTTATCTATTGTAAGATCCAATATTGAGTAAAGAATAGAGTTGTATTTATTGGATCAGGTGTACCCGCCTTGGTCTTGCAGAGCCAAAAGTGAAGAGGGCAGTCTTGTCCCTATAGTTGGTCCAGTTGCTTATAGATTTCCCACATTTGGAATTAACCCCTCCTTAACATCAGTCATAAGCATATTGGTATCTCATGGAGTGTAAAATCTTTTGAAGAACCAACACCTACCATAGACATAATCATTTCTCTCCAAAATTTTGAACATTACAATAAAAAGATTTGGGGAGTTTCTCCATTACATGAAACCAACAACACAACAACATTTCTTGGTCCAAGATGACACCAACAAGAAGGGTTTCCAAAGGCCTTTCCACATAAACATATCCACCAAAACCTATAAATAAAAGAAGGAACATACCATGGAGTGCTCACCTCCCATCCAAGGTCTCAAAGAGACCACCCCAAAGCTTGGAGAACTGAGGCTTAATGGGTACACACAAATCAACAACATTAAAAAATACATACATAACACAAAACTACATTGAACTCCCTCAAGACATGGCTTCACAAATGGGTCACCTATAACCCATTTAAATAGGGTGAAGGTGGGCTCATCAAGGAAGAGAATTCCATTACAAATAAAAATATACATCCATGAGATATTCATTCCTTCTAAAAGGATACATTACTACATTGTTCCATCCTCACAACTTTCCCTTATAACCCCCAAATGCAAGATTTCATATATGGCTTCATGGAGCCCATATTACATGAGATTTCCCTTCTTCTAAAAGAGAAGAAGATCTCAACTTCAATGTAAAGCCCAACTAACCCCTTCACCCAAGGCCAATTCTTCCCTCCCATGGGTGAGTGATGCCTTATACACCCATGAACAACATACCCAAACAAACGACAAGAAAATGATTCAAGAAACCATATACACCCAAACCCAATGAAACTATAACAAATTTACATAACATGGATATCATACGAGATCTACATATTCATTCTACACAATAATATTTCAAACTAAAAATACAAAGAGGCATTCCTTCATGGAAAGATCACCAACCTTGGTCCAATGCAAATGGTAAAATAAGGTTGAGAAGAGCACTTTTTCCTTTTCTTTGTCTTCCTCCTCCAACTCCAAAACCCTAAGTGTCTCTAAAATTAGAGAGTGGGTGAACAACCACTTAGTCTCTCCAAGCCCTCTAAAAAGACCTCCAAATCCTACTCATGATCTAACAATAAATGCAATATGACCACTAGTCCTTGACCTTACCTGTTGTCTCCCCCCTCTTAATGGTGAGTTTAGCAAGGAGTGTGGGACAAGTCAAGTACATGTGGCCTTCTCCATTTTAGCCACTGTTGAAGAGTAGCCTTTTTGGAGGGCCATAATTGTGATCTAGACCTTCCCATAGGTAAAATCTAGTCCCTAACTCAATGTACCCCCACATGGTTAGCTAATTTTGATAAAAAAAGCACCCTAGGGTCACTTTTAATCCCTCTAAAGTTAAAATAGAGTTTGAATCCGAATTTAAACTTGATGTGATCCCTACACAACATCTACATGCAAGTGGGGTTAATAAACTATCCTATTAGGTTGGGTGATTCTTGCCAAAACCCTAATTTACGTGTCACTATCCACATAGACATCACAAGTGTCAAGTGACACCATAAAATACACTTCACATTTACAAGTGACATATCCAATAAAAAAATGAATTTAGTCTAGTAACATAAATACAAATTACGTTTACAAATAAAATCACATTACAGTGAGGTTTCAATCTCTTCAATAGATTAAATCTTGGCTTTCTCAATTGCACATATGTTTAGCCCTGATTCTCTGAATAGTTCCATGGTTTTATTTCTTGCACACTAAACCTGAGCATCAATAGTCCAAGGAAATAAAATCACATATAAATATATATAAAATTCAATGTTACATAATTTGCAGACATTATTCAATATGCAGAATTCAATTTCTAATTACAATTTTCATTAAGGTAATGCTCGAACATAGTACTTGTAGAATTCAAACACCATGACATGTTATTTCTCAAAATTTGAAGCATAATCCATGCAATAATCAAATCTAACCATGATTAATTCTTTCTCATCAAAACACATATCTAAGCATATATAACAAAATCAACAATATGCTCTAGGTTCTAATCTGCATCATAAATAGAATCCACATAATATAGTAATCATCAGAAGATATAATAACACAATTCACTGTCCAATTGACCAAAAAGTGTATCAAAATATCAAATCATAAGGTATCAAAATATAAATATATCAATAGTGCTATGATGGGTTGGGGTGAGGCCTCACATCCTCCCATTATAGGCATGAACCTCCTCTTGGAGTTCATAAAAAAGGTATGGGTATTGTGATCTCATCTGTGCTACATCCTTCCATGAAGCTATGACCTCATCATAACAATCCCACTAGACCCTAACCTGGTCCATCTCCCTACCTCGAAGTGCTAGGGTTCGTTAGGATAAAATGTGAATGGTCTCCAAGGCTAGCTTCTCGTCTGACTCCACCTGCAAGACATTCTAATCTATAATGTGAGACTCATCATAAATATATTTTCATAACATAGAGACATGAAACACATTGTGGATGTGTGACTATAATACCCCAAAAATGGGCTATAGGTTCATTAACCTCTTACATCAACAATTCAAACGAAATCGACATCAAAGTCCTAACCTAAGGCACATCTGCACATCAACTTATCAAAAATTGATTATCTTAATTCTGCATCAGAGAATATTCCTATTTATCCTAATTATTTTTAATTAAATATTATTTGGTGATAAATCCTATTTATCCTAAAATTTGATTAACTGTATATTTTGAATATTTAATTAATTAAGTTTAATACTGCCACTTAATTATTTAATTAGATTTAATTACATTTATTCCTAAATTGTATTATTTAATTTTGACAATAAATAAAAAATCTTATGACTAATTGATTAAATTCTTATTTAATTAATTAAAGCAAATTGTTAATATTTAATGATATAGTTTGGAATTAAAGTTTGATTTAATAATTGATTAACCCATAAATCAATTGTTTTAATTCAAAATCAGTTAAGTTGAAGATAAATCACTTTATTTATTTAATTAATTCATAATTATCTATGCACATTGAAAGAGCAGTTAAACTTTAAATCAGAAAATCAATTCAAGTTGTTATCTTTTTGAAACTCAACATCTATTTTGAGTTGAAAGCTAATCTAAACTTCTGATTTGAGTCAAAAAGCTATTTTTGCATGATTTTGCATGATTTTGTGAGTTAATTAATTCTGATTTTCTTGTTAACTCAAAAATCAACCGGAGTTTATCGAGCCCTGGATTTCTATAAAATCAAGGTTCAGCTCTTCATAATACATCTCTTGAATTTGCACAATTACTCTGGCAAAATTGCACACGAAGAATCAAGCTTTTGCGATAGGCAACTTTGTGAGATCAATTCTAGTTTTTCATAGCTTTGCATGGTTTTCATATCAATTCATATCATTGTTAGTATAATATGCATATCATTCTGATTCCATTCTAGCTTAGATTCATACAGTTTTTCATCCTAATTGCATAGAAAATACAAAAATATAGATTAATCTGCATTCATTCTACATTCATCTTTTTGCACTCAAATCCTTCGTTTAGGTGTTGCATTGTCATTGATCACAGTCTAATTTGAGAATACCATACTCACACCTACTAGAAGGCAGTAAATCACCTGGTTAGGTTAGTTTTATTTATTTGTAGATTTCAATTTTTCTAACCTCTAATGTTTTACTAAAGTGTTGTGTCCACAACTAGGTACAATTTTCACACACACATTTCTGGCACCCACCGTGGGGCTTTGAAATGGGTTTCCATTTCATTTATACTATGTTCTATCAATTTTCTATCATTTTCTCACCAAAAATGAGATCTTTAATTTATGTCCGTACATTTTTCATACGAGTTTTGTCAGAAAGTCATGCCAGAACCCTCTAAGTGTCGTACGACATTTGGGGTTTTCAAGACTTGTATTCATTCTTATACATTATCATTTGGGAGCTACTTTGTCATGTGGGCATATACCCACTATCGTACGAGTTTCCAGATTGTCATACAAGAGGTAACTGATTGTCGTACAAGTTTTGCCATCAAAATTTAATTGTCATTTCAGATTTTCAGGTAGTTTTCCAGATTTGATTTTTTGATTTGGACTAACAACTAACCCTAACAATTGAGATATTCTATTTCTGATTGGTATTTGCTGATTCTGATTGGAAAAGCACAACAAAATTGCAAAATAGGTAAAATCTACTAAGCACGTTGCGAGGAACTCAGGTATTTTGTTACATATGATAACACTTCAATTTGGGACATAAAATGAACTCTCACATTTCAAGCTTGTGTGTCTTTTTCAACTTTCATAATTCACACTTCAGTTTTGGGCTATAAAATGAACATAGATTTGTTTTTTGCATATTTGTTACACATAGTAAATAGGCCCTATGAACACTATTTGCAAATGATCTTGAGAGAGTGGGCTTCATTCTCTTGTTTACATGCAAAGCTCTTCTTGACAAAGGATCCCCTTGTAGGTAGGGAGGTTACTGACAGTTTTACTAGGTTTGGTCCTCAGCTTTTGATCGATACGTTCTCTCTCCAGAGAGATCGATAGACATAGTTGTTGACATCACAAATCTTGGTGAGGTAATCCCATTCTTAGCATGTCAGATTGATCTATTTGTTGTGTTTGGGTAAAAGTGATAAGGCTAGAGGACTATGCTCTACTCCCTTTTTGGGTAGTATCAGAAACTCAAATCCTTGGATCTAGACCAATTCCCCATGTGGCATCTTTTGTGAGTATCCTTTAGAGAGGGTTAACCATAGTGGACATTCCCTTTATTGGGTCAACCATGTGGATGGAACCTCAAGTGATAATAGCCATTTTCACTGTGGTAGCAAAAACTGCTATATAAATATCTTTGTGGAAGAAATCTCCATGAGTGTGGTCTCTTGTTGGGTTGTCAGATCTTCCTAGCAGCTCCTGATTGATTAAATTCTTGGACTGTGTCAAAACCCCGATGCGCTTGGATTGGAGTTTGACCTCTTTAGATCACAAAATTTGCAGAGTCAGACCATTACTACAAACCCTAGCGAGGCCAATTTTTTTCATTTTCTAGGACGTCTATGTGTGTTATTAGAAAACTTTTTGAGAACATACACAAGTAGCATTCCTAGGGATTAGCACAATAAGTCACTATTGTTTGTTCATGCACAAGGTTGCTTTTGCCCTTGTTCATTGTTTTGAGATGATTGATTTCTTCCCTTTGCTTACTGTTTTGCATGTTTTCTATCTACTTGGTCCTTTGCAAACAAACAGTTACACAAATTTGCAAACTTGGATAGAGAAAATCTTACAAACAATCTGAAACTAAAAACTAAAAAATTGCAAAATCTAAAGAAAAATTCCTTTCTGGAGTCCAAAAGTCATCCCACAGTCTCAGAAAGTCATACGAGTTTTGCCAAAATTCATATCATAACCCCCAGATTGTCGTATGGGAGCTTACATATTGTCGTATGAGTTTTGTTAGGAAAATTCAAAGAAAATCAAACCCTGGTGTCAACTGTCATAAGAGCCTTGTCAATTGTCATGCTAGAGCTTATTTAGACTCGTACGAGCCTAGAGAAAATTGTATGAGAATTTTGAAAAGTTGCCAAAAACTTGCCAAATTTGTCAGAAATCTAATTTTTACAGCCAACTTCTACATTTTGTCAAAAAAATCATTGTGTCAGGAATAGAGAAAAACAAACAAAAAAATCCAATCTATTAACCCGAAGTGGTCTCTTGAGTCTGATCTAGCCCTCTGATTTATTGATTTGATCTCAATTTCATCTTGTGTCAAAACCTTGTCAAAATCATCTTCAATTCAATCTTTAACAAAACAACTAAGTGTTGCGAGCTCATGTTTTCCATCTTTTGGGTGTCTACCCACACTACTAGGGCACAATATCCTTCATTTATGTCTAATCTATCTTCAATCAACTCATTCTTGACAATGTTGTGTCATTTGATCTTCTTGAATCAAGTCATTCTTTTGTTGTCTTCATCTTTCTCTTTTGCTTCACCCAAGGTTAATGGTGGAAACTAGAGCTTCGTCATAGTGAAAACAAGGAGAAAAACCCAAACTCTCTTCAGCTGCATCTTTTGTGACTGCTGAAACATTTCATCGACCATTCGACACAACTAAATTTGTATAAGACACTCTTAGCAATCTTTACTTGATAGGTTTTTACCTCACTCCTCCTGCATCGATTCAAGCAGGTCATCAACTGACCCCACATCAATCAATCCCCAATAATCCTCACAACAACACTATGTCTCAAGGTGGAGCAAACCAAGGCTCCCAAGGACACCAATCTCAACATGGTGTGGATTAAGAACCCACACCTTCTGAAATTGCTCAATATCAAAATAATGATAACTTCAAGAAGATGATGAGACACTTCTTGAGGGAAGACAAAGAGGCATACTTTCTAGAGTTAGCTCAACAAGGAGCTAAACTTCCTCCAAACTTTAATGTTGAAGATATCATTACTCAAGAGGAATAAACTCCTATCACAGCTATGATAAAATAGATGCATTGCATGCAATTCAAGCTCAACAAACTTGAGAAAGAGAAGGAACCTAAAGAGTTCTCCATGGAGGCTCTATGTCCTTTTATATTTGATAAAGACTTGTACATGCCACCATTGCTAAAGAGATTGGAGATGCCTAAATATGATAAGTACGATGGAAAATCTAATCCTTAAGATCATGTCAAAGAATTTTGTACTCAATCTACAGAGTTATGCATGAACCAACCTACCTAATGCATCTTTTCCCTCGATCTCTGGGAGGGTCAGCTATTCATTGGTTCTCAAAAATGCCTCCAACAATCAAAACTTTTGAGGAGTTAATCAAGCTATTCTATAAAAAATACTCCTACAACATGAAACATCTGGTCACCATGATCGACATTTGTAATCTGAAACAATACCCAGGAGAACCATTCCTGACTTTCCTCAAATGATGGAGGAAGAAGTTTTCTCTATATGCTAGACCCATTTTGGAAACAAAGAAGTTGGAAATTTTCATCAACAATCTTGTTCCAAAAATTAACTACCCTTTACAAATGCAAGATCACACATCTTTCGATAAGATGGTAGATAATGCAATCAAAATTGAGAAAATCCTTGTGAAAAAAGGAGACATATCACTCCAAAAAGAGAAGTATGAATCTAGATCTAATTCCAAAGACCAGAACAAAAAATGGAACATGAATAAAGGCATTATCATAGATGGTGTTGTTGATACTACCTGTGCCCCATCTAAGGCACCCACTTTCAATCTTACTATTGGTACTCAAGCCATCAAAATCCTCAAAGGTAAAAGTGACAAAATCAAACAAGAAACCATCTAACTACAAACCTTGGGCTACAGATCCTAAACACAAATTTACACCTCTTGGAGAGTCCTTGGAATCTTCCATGAAAACTCTATTGGCCAACAAAATCATCACATTGCTTGAGATCTGACCATTTGATCTTGAACCTAAACCAAAATGGTGGAAAGATACCGATTTCTATGATTTCCATCGCAATAAGGGTCATAAAACCAATAACTACATACACTTGAAGTATCTCATATAGGACAAGATTGATAATGGAGAAATTGTAATTGATAATCATAATAGAAATAATGATCGTACAACATTCATGGAACCATTTTCAAAACATGGTCAAGGAGATTCCTCTTCTTAGCCTAACATTGGTGAAAAAGTTAATTATGCTTACTCTGGAAACAATGCTGTCATAAATATGCTTGAACCATGCCCATCTAAGCATTGCAATGTCATCACAATTGTAAGAAAGGATAGAGATAATCAATTAGAAAATGCAGTTACTCAATCACAAGCTTAGGCACATCTACAAGGACAAAATTTAGATTCATCAAATGTCCCTAAGGTGCCTTTTAATCTTTCATCTACTTCTAAGTAGAAGACTACCTCTAAATCATCAAATCCTAAAGAAATGAGGCCCACATCATACAGTATTGTCCAACAACTCCAGCATATCAATGAAAAAATCTCCATGTTTGAGTTGCTTCAGATATCTCTAGCTCATAGAGCCATCCTGGATAAATTTCTACTTGGATCCAATGTTCCTGACAACCTTGATTTAGACAGTTTCTAGACTATGGTTGGTCATTTGATGTCTCCCTAGTATATCTCCTTTTTAGAGGAAGATGATAACTCCTTGAGTCATCTGCATAACCATACCTTGCACATTGAAGGCTTAATTCAAAACCATAGTGTCAAATGCATGTTGATAGATGGAGGCACTGGTGTCAACATTTGTTCTTACAGCCTGATCACACAACTGGGATTAGCTGAAGCTGCCATTGATCCTAAAAAGAAGATAACTATCAAGGCATATTATGAACAAGAAATATCTTCCAAAGGAATGATTGTCTTACCTATCAGAATAGGTCCAGTTATTAGAGATATCACATGTCAACTTCTTGATCTACCTTTGGCCTACAACATACTTCTAGGGAGACCCTGGATACATGAAATGCAAGCTATTCCTTCCACATACCATCAATGTGTGAAATTTCCTTATGAGGGAGTAGAGGTGACCATTCCAGTTGACATATCTACAACTTGCAATGCATTGAAAGAAAGTGCTGACAAACTTGTTCCTAATAACAAAGAATCTTCCACTAAGCAAACAAACATTGTGTCTACATCCAAGATGGAAGACATTGAAAAAGAGGTCAAAATCAAAGACAATGGCATGGGAGAATATACTATGGAACCAGTCCTATCTATGACATCTCTCCCCCTCTCACCTAAATCTTATGGACAATCTTTAAAACAGTCCAAACTAGAATCCAAAGAACATCTTGATACCTACAAAGAAAATTTTGTGGTAGAACAAGTGTCCAAACAAGAGTTTGAAGAGGATAAAGTTGTGCTTACATGGCTATAAAAAGATGAGCCTCAATCCCAATTTGTTCAAGCATGTGACTCTAAAATGCCAAAAATTCCTTCCAAGTCATATGGGCCAAGGGATAAACTGATAGCTAAAATGGGATATCCTAGAAAAGGACCTCTAGGAGTTAGAGGAAAAGGTCTCATGGCACCTATTTCACATACTGGTCATCCTAACAAAGACACTACAGGTCTAGGCTACAAAAAGAAACCCTTCTATCTTAAGTGTAATTCCTCTCATGTAATAGAACAGATTGAACCGGAGGAAAACAAAAATGAAGAAGACAATAACAACCAATCAGACAGTGATGATTCAGATAGATCTAAACTTAATTCTTATGAACGCCTATCTCAAGAAATCCTAGATCTTCTCAAAGCTGAAGCTGACCCATTAAAAAGAATCAATGTACTAGAAACATAAGAACCTCCTATGGAACAAAAGATATTTTCACCAAAAGAACTAGATAATCTTCAAGAAACCCACACAGACTAGGAGGAAGGTGATAGCTATTCTGAAACATATTCCCATGAGTATGAATTCAATTCAGACTCAGAAGGAAATCCTGCTTGGGGGATTCACCCTAACTTTACACAAATTCTTGATTTCTCAAGAGGCCTAGATGAAGAATCAAATGATTATGAGTGGGGAGTCATTCCAAAAGATTCTAATCCACTTATTCCTAAAATGAAATCCAATAATAATGTTGTACCTCTTAATAAACTAGTATCACCTTTGATTTTGTGAGTCAGATCATTGCCAATGATGCCAATACCATGTGTGTTAATATGATTAGCCAATCCATTCCAGAGCTTACTATCCAACATCTAGAGCTAATCAACCAAATGTCTGAAAATCCAAACCAAGAGTTCTATACCTTCAAATCAGACTATGCCCTTGCGTGCTATCTCAATACCATTGATCCTATGATGACTTCCATCAGTGAACCGAGCGTTAGCATGACAGAGTCAAATATCAAATATCTCAGTCAAAAGAATAAGAGTAAAAAGAAAAAGAGTTCTGAGGGTGAAAACCACTTTGTGGTAGTCTCAGAACCTAAAATAGTAAAAATAAAAGATGTATTCGAAGGTGAAAACCTCTCTGAGGCTCCTAAGGATGAGATATTTGATGTCCTTCTGAGTCATTTACAAGATAGATCTCTAGTATTGATAGAACCAACTCAATGTATCAACTTGGGTACAATAGAGGAACCACAACTTATTCATGTAGCACAATCCCTATCAGAGGAAGAGAGACAAGCATTCACCACCTTCCTAATAGAAAAGAAAATCAACTTCGCATGGAAGTATTCAAATATGCTAAGATTGGATCCTGATCTTATAATGCACCCTCTCTCTATAGCTCCAAGAGTGAAACCTATTAAACAAAAGTTTAGAAAGATGCATCCACATGTTGCACTCTTAGTCAAAGATGAGTTAGAGAAATTGATAAAAGCTGGATTCATCTGAGTTATTGATTATGTTGAATGGATCTCAAATATTGTACTTATTTCTAAACTAGATAAATCAATTAGAGTATGCATAGATTTTAGAGATGTGAACAAAGCATTCCCTAAGGATGATTTTCCATTACCTAACATTGATATGATAGTGGACATGACTACAGTCTTTTCAATGTATTCTTTAATGGATGTTTTTTCTGGATACAACCAAATAAAAATTTCTCCAGAGGATCAAGAGAAAACTAATTTCACATGTGCGTGGGGTACCTTCTATTGGATTGTTGTGCCATTTTGTTTGAAGAATACAGGTGCTACATATCAGAGAGCTATGAAGTCTATTTTCCATTACATGATGCATCAAACTATGGAGGATTATTTTGATGATACTCTAGAAAAATCTATGATAAGATCTGAACATCTGAATGAATTGAGAAAAATACTAGATAGAATGGAGAAATTTAGTCTCAGACTGAACCCTAAGAAGTGTGCTTTTGGTCTCACTTGTGGAAAGCTCTTAGGCTACATTGTTTCAAAGAAAGGAATTGAAGTAGATCTGGCAAAAGTTAAAGCTATCATGGAGATGAAACCTCCCAATAATATCAGCCAAATGAGAACATTACAAGGGAGAGTACAATCTATCAGACACTTCATATCTCAGCTTGCAGACATATCACAGCCTTTTACAAAAACATTACATAAAGGTGTGACTTTTTCATGGAATGAGGAATGTGCAAATAACTTTAATCATATCAAGAAATATCTATCAAATCCTCCTATTTTGATGCCTCCTATTCAAGGGAAGCCATTGATCTTATATGTCTCCACCATAGATACTTCACTAGGTCCATTACTAGCACAACATGATGAGAACAAGAAGGAAAGAGCTATATACTATATCAGTAGAATATTGGTAGCATATGAGAAGAACTATTCCATGATTGAGAAATCTTGTCTAGCAATCTTTGCATCATAGAAATTGAGACATTACATCTTAGCTCATACCACACATTTGGTAGCTAAGATTGATCCAGTCAAGTACCTACTAAGCAAAGCTGCCCTCACAGGTAAATTAGCTAAATGGGTGATTCTATTAAGTGAATTTGACATTGAATATGTTGAAAGAAAAGCTATCAAGGGCCAAGTTATTACTAATCAACTAGCTGATGCACCATTGTTTGATGATACACCAATGCAAATGGAATTCCCAGATTCCTCTATCATGAATCTTTCTTCTAGAGCATGGAAGTTATTCTTTCATGACTCCTATACACAGAATGGATTTGGAGTAGGCATATTGTTCATCACTCCTCAAGGATACTCAATCCCTAAAGCATTCAAAATAAAGTTTCCTTGCACAAACAATATTACTGAATATGAAGCCCTTCTTAATGGCATGAAGATAACAACTGAATGGAGGGTAGCAAAACTACACATTCATGGAGACTCACAACTTGTAATACACCAAGTCAATGATGTGTATCAAACAAAAGATGGAAAGCTAATCCCATATAAGAGAATGGTAGATGATCTAAAGAAATATTTCATATCTATCACCTTTGAGAAAATTCCTAGAATAGAGAACAAAGCTGCTGATGCTATGGAAACACTATCTACTTTATTACAACAGCCCGACCATGAGCTATGCTATGAGTTCCTGGTGGAAGCACTATCTTATCCTACATATGATTCCCCCCATAACTACATGATCTGCATTGTTTTTGGCCATGATTCATCTAGATATAAAAACCTTTTCCCCTATCTCCAAGACCAAATCATTCCTGATACCTTCAACCACCATGAGAAATGATATCTTATCCGCAATGCATCTGGATATGTTAGCATTGGTAATGATCTGTACAAATGAGGTCTAGATGGTACACTCCTTAGATGTTTAGAATGTGAAGAGTCTCAATGTGCATTAGAGGAAGTCCACGAGGGTATATGAGGATCACATTCCAATGGTTTAACACTAGCTCAAAAACTTATTAGGGCTAGGTACTATTGGACTGAAATGGAAAAAGATGCAATCAAGTTTGGTGAGAACTATCAAAAGTACCAAGTACATGGAAACTTAATTCATGCACTAGGGAGAGATCTAATTCCCTGTACTACACAATGCCCTTTTCACCAATGGAAATTTGATCTTATAGGATCCATACATCCTCATTCTTCTAATGGACATACCCATATCATTACTGCTACAGACTATTTCACAAAATGGGTAGAAGTAGTCCCTTTGACTCAAGCAACCGAAAAGTAAATTTCCATGTTCATTCTGAACTACATCATATGTCGGTATGGTATTCCACATTCAATAGTCATAGATAATGGTGGAAAATTCAAGAATAGAGACTTAGATGATCTATGTGCCAAATTTAGGATTACACAACATTGGTCATCTATCTACTATCCTCAAGGGAATGGACAAGAAGAGGCATCCAACAAGAATCTGTTGAAAATTCTACATCGTACAATTAATAAAATAGGAAGAGACTGGTATCTCATGATCAATCCAGCTCTTTGGGCCTCCAGAACAAGTATCAAAACACCCACTAGGGCTACACCATTTGCTTTATTTTATGGGTCTAAAGTGGTATTGCCTATTGAGGTTAAAATCCCATCACTAAGAATTAGAATGTATGGTCTAGTAACTGTTGATGAGTACAAAGTGTCTAGGTTGCAATAAATTGGACTACTAGATGAGTGCAGACAAGCAATATATGATCATCTCAGAGTATACCAAAAAATAATGTCTAGATGCTACAATAAGAAAGTCTGACACAGAGAATTTCAGGTTGGCGATCTAGTCTTGAGAGAAAATCCTAAAAATCAATCACATCGAAAATGCAAGGGGAAGTTTGAACCCAACTGGCTAGGTCCCTTTGTTTTCACTACCATTTTTGGCTCTGGAGCCTATCAACTCTCAATGACTAAAGGAGAACAGCTCTGAGAACCAATCAATGTTCTCCATCTGAAGAAATTCTATGCAAAATCTAAAAAAAGTCTTGAAAAAATGAGCACCTTGGTGAAAACCTAGCAATACGCGCCTTGATGCTTCACAAAAAAAAAACAAAAAACAAAAAAAACATGAGAAAAAGAAAAAGTGCCTTGGTGAAAACCTGGAAATAGGCACCTTGGTAGCAAAAAAATAGAATCTCTACCAAGATTGTGAAAACCCAGAAAATGGGTGCCACTTGTTCAAAATGCCCCATTTATCAGCGCAATCTTGGTATTTCCCAGCTTTCAGTCTACTTTAGTCTGTATATATCCTTGTTTTCAATAAAGTCAGTTTGCAAAAAGCATCTGTATCCAATCAATGTTTCAAACTTGGGGGCAATCAATGTTATATTGTATAGTCCTCAGTATCTCAGACGTTTCATATCTAGTCAGGGTCCTTTGAAGCTACATTCAAGTCAATCAGTCAGTCTCCTTATCAGAAAGGATTTTGCAATCAAACATCAAAACAAACTGAAAACAATCTATGCTTCACATGATTTTATCTCCTTGTACACTTACTGATTCACATTGAGATTTTTGCATATTGTGTCCTTATGAGGTCTTTGATGATGTCCTTTATAGTATTTAGAGAGTGATGACTGGGGGCATATTCTTTTCTTTGTTTTTTGCTTTGAGTGAAAATCTAACAACTTTGGAAGATCTGGATTGAAATGGTGTCCATTTTTAAGAGCTTCCATCTCGTGTTGGATGGCCATGAGTACCTCAACCATTGATACCCAAAAAATTCAAGGAATCTTGATCTAGCTTACATCTTTTTGAACTATTTCTCAATCCTACTATGAATGACTATTATCCAAGGATGTGAATGATAAAGGGTCATTACGGGTAATTCACATTGGAGACAAGAATGAATTAAGCAAACTCTTTGGTGTATTTAGGTCATCACGACGTTTATGTTTTGATGCTTATACAAATTGCTATATCAAAATGGACATGATATTCAGGTCATCTTGACATTTGTGCCTTGGTGCTTATATCTAATTTGACATTCCAAAAACAAAATTAATATTCATATGTCCATGGTTTTCTAGCGAGTGGGCGTTGTATTTATTTTTGCACATACAAATCAATATTCATATATTCATAGTTTCCTAACTAGTGGATGTTGTATTGATTTATTTGGTTACCTAATAAAAATTTAATGATGAAAATGACCGACACATGATTAGTGACTAGGTCCTAGGTCTTAGGTTTGCATTTCATTTTGCATGTCATTTTTGCACTTTGCATGATTGCGTGATCTCACAATTGCTGAATCAACTTGAATGTTTAAATGATTCTTCAAAACTATGCTTAAAATTGATATGAAGAGCTGAATATCACATGAAGGTTTCTTCACAAAATCGCAAGCAGTCACTATCCTAGATTACCCATCCCTTTTTACAAATGAATGATTATTTGTCTTCATCAGTACCTACAAAATATATCATGTGTATCATTGCATTTACATTGTATATCATAATCATTTCATCTATTGCATTACATTACATACATGTGCATTTACCATTGCATAGCATAATCAAAATCATACATTATCATACATTTTTCATCTATCAATTACATTTGCATAAATCCATACGTTTGAAAGAAATCATTGCATTTCATATTACATACACTCTACACAACTCAAAGCATTTACATCACATGATATAATCAAACATGACAAGTACAAATGAAGTCATAACCAAAAACTCGATCTCATATATATCATAAAACCTCAGAATAGTCAGGGGTTCTCTAATGGCACAATATACAAAAGGATGCACTCATGTGAGCTATCAGATCAGATTAGTATCTATGGAAAAAATGACAAAAAATATCAGAGAATAAGATAGATCAGCTGTGTGCCTGATCCTCTACATTTGGTGGAGGAGGTGGTGGTGCATCTAGCATTGCCTCAACTCATGGTGCCCTGGCTCCCTCTGAAGCTATCATATACTGAGAGTATGTAGGTACTCTCTAAGAAATTGGTACAACAACATAATACATAGAGACATAATAGGCACTCCATGCCATCTGATGAGTCACCTCTACCTACAATCTCCTGCTCTCCTCCCGAAGCTCAACACGCTACCTGTCAAAATTCTTGAGCTATGTCTCAGGTTGGGCACTCTGCAATCTCAAGTCCCTAATCTATAATCTCAAATGCCTAATAATCTCCTGAGGAGTCTATGCTAAAGAAGGATCTACCTCTATAGCAAGCTATCCATGTCCACAGTGGGCTAATCAACAGCCTCTACCTTGCATGCCTTACGACACCTCACCTCTGCTCCCAGATCAAAATCTATATCAACTTGTGTAGGATGATGACCAACACCCACATCTTGCTAAGCACCTAATACCTCATTGACAGTACCAATACTACCAAGGGTACCATGCTCTCCTCTAGATATCCTCTGTGAATCTACAAGCCTACCCCCTATCGAACTAGTAGGGCGAGGTGGTCTCATATGTCCTGCTGGTCTCTGTGGAGTAATGCCAGTTCTCGGCCTCAGAGGTGTAGGATGTGGCATAGGAACCTGCACATCATGCTGTCTCTAGACTTGTGGACCTTTTGAATCTATAGCATCCTCCATAGAAGGTGTCAACTTGGTGGGATTTGAGAACCTGCATATCAGGTGCTCTGCTAGCCAAGCAAGGTAAGCATCTATGACTCCAGCATCTACAACCTATGGTTTATAAACCCACTCTTTGGCCACATATCCCTTGTACTCCTGTGTACAAAGAGCATAAGACAAGCGTGCTATCCATCCCAATCCAATCTCTCAGACTATCCATGCATATGTAGCATGCTCCTGTGATACATCCTATATAAGACCATACTATCTATAAACCCATGTGTTCAGGAAATGCTCCAGAGTAGTGGTGGACCTACCAATCAATATCCTACTCTGGCAAAAGAAACTGCACTGAGCACACGTAGCAGGCCAAGGCTCAACCTATAAGTAGGGTCTCCAAATGAAAAAAGTCATGTCATTGAGGACCCACCTCCAATATTCAGTAATGCCCATATGGACCTATGTGAATTATCTAGAATAAATGTATATAATGAGATCCTGTAGTTGTCTCTTTGACTGACATATTGGCCTACATATGGGAATGTGCTCCCATGGCCAAATCTAAAGAACTAATGCACCAGAAGCAAATGTCTTGCTCTCCTAATACACTATCTTGTGCATCTCAGAGAACATGTGGGTGAGCATACACTATCTCCAACCCAAATCAGGAGTAAACATCAATCGAGCCATCATCGAGGCCCAACCCATCAATAGACCATTCTGTTGATGGTCAGACATGATAATACCACCTATCATACTTGCTATGATGCACTCAAGTCTATGTGTGTGACCATATCTCTGAACTAGTGACACCCATGATATAGACTGAGTCATCTATGTATTATCTCTCAATAATCTCCTAAAGGCATGTAAACCAGAGTTCCCCAAACTCACATAGTCAGGATGAGGATCGTGGAATGGAATACGCAAAATCCTATATACATCCTCTGGTGTGACTGTAAGCTCTCCAGTAGGTAGATGGAAAGTCTATGTCTCTAAATGAAATCACTCTATTAGCTTAGTAAGTAGACCATGGTTCACCTGAATCTCAAGTAACCATATCAGATACTTGAACCTGCACGAAGCTAAGTGTACTCTTATAGGATCAGGAAGTGACACACAGAGTCTCTGAGTGGCCAGGTGTGATATATGAACATGTACATTAGGGTATATGACCTACACAACATAGAAACAGGGTATCCTATGAGTAACTTGGTAAAAAATTAGGCTATACGTACAGGAATTGAAAAGTTGACTACTTTAGAAGGTACATTAAATGCTAAGAAATCAGCCTATGAAATCAGAAAAATAAAAAAATTGACCTAAGACTCTGAAAAGTGCTCTTTGTTTTCCATACAACTTTTTAGACTGGTATCAAAACTTGTATGAGTTTCTACAAGTTTCCATACGACAATCCATGGGTATATGACAAAGCCTATGTTCCCATATGACATTTGAGGGATCCAATGAAATGTCATACGACACATGGGTCTCTCTCATATGAGTTTCCTATACCTTCAGGATGACACTCTATAGAAATTTCAAAAGTTGTACGAGTCCCACGGGACTGTCGTATGAGTTTCTATGCTACAAAAATTCAAAAAATTAAAATACGTACGAAAATGATCTAAAATGCTAAAAACATGCAAATTTTGAATTCACAAAGAGGTACAGAGGTCCACTTATTAGGTTCCTGAACTAGGGAGGTCACTGATATCACTGACTGCACTCAAATCGATGTGAGGAGACTAGAACTGCTAGATTTTCCATTTTTCTCTCAAAGGGCTCCACAAGGTTCACAAAAGACAAAAGTGAATGATGAAATGAAAATGACCTTTTTCGGCCTTATATAGGTTTTGACCTAATTTTTCAAAGTGCTCCATTTTCCGTGAAAATCACACCCCTGGCTAATTTCAACATTCTGAACCCATTTTCAAGATCAAAATCAAAATCTGAGATCATTTATATTGTCAAAATCATGATTTCAAATTTTTTGGATCCAGGATGACCGACTGCTTGCATAATCAACCTTCAATCATCATAGAAATCCAAAATTCAACTTAACTGATTATCTTAAATCAAACTATCAAAATTTCAACTTGGTCAACCATGGTCAACTCATGGTCAAACCTAGTCAAACTTGGTCTCCAGGACCTCTAAACGATGCAGAACGCGTTCTCGAGTGTGTATAACCAATTCTCAAATCAATTAACATGCTTCTAAACTATTTAACACTAACTTTTCTTGTCAGATTTCAATTTTAATTTTGAAGGGGGCATGGTATTGTACATCACTCAATTTTTTAAATCAATAAAATCTTTCTTTCAGTGATCAAGACAACAACCACGTCTAGTTTCTGATTCATCTAAAGACCTCATCGCTTGGGGCATATCAGATTCATTAAGATCCATATCAATCTGGTATCCTAATCAATCTTGTAAACTGTATCAACTTTTCGTAACCATTGGTTCATTAGTATTATTTCCTTGGTTCTTCGTAATTGAAGGGTTCAGATGTGATACCATTTCAATTCCTTTGGACAATTAGGTCTGGAATCAGGTCACTCACTTCTTTGTAATCATAAGGTTTAGAATCAGGCATTTTGATATTTTTTCGTAATCACCGGTTCATTGTTGTTATAGTTAACATCATCTTTGGTCAATCAAGACCTAACATCAAATCTTTTAAATCAGTTTCTATCTCAGAATCGGTTAATCTCTCAAATCAATTTTCAATATAAAAAACAAACTAATCTTTGAACCACTGCGCTTCACCCAGTAATTCAAAGAGGGGAAAAATGTAATACCCCAAAAATGGGCTATAGGTTCGTTAACCTCTTACATCAATAATTCGAACGAAATTGACATCAAAGTCCTAACCTAAGGCACATGTGCACATCAGCTTATCAAAAATTGATTATCTTAATTCTGCATCAGAGAATATTCCTATTTATCCTAATTATTTTTAATTAAATATTATTTGGCGATAAATCCTATTTATCCTAAAATTTTATTAATTGAATATTCTAAATATTTAATTAATTAAGTTTAATATTGCCACTTAATTATTTAATTAGATTTAATTACATTTATTCCTAAATTGTATTATTTAATTTTGACAATAAATAAAAATCTTATGACTAATTGATTAAATTCTTATTTAATTAATTCAAGCAAGTTGTCAATATTTAATGATATAGTTTGGAATAAAAGTTTGATCTAATAATTGATTAACCCATAAATCAATTGTTTTAATTCAAAATCAGTTAAGTTGAAGATAAATCACTTTATTTATTTAATTAATTCATAATTATCTATGCACATTGAAAGAGCAGTTAAACTTTAAATTACAAAATCAATTCAAGTTGTTATCTTTTTGAAACTCAACATCTATTTTGAGTTGAAAGCTGATCTAAACTTCTGATTTGAGTCAAAAAGCTATTTTTGCATGATTTTGTGAGTTAATGAATTCTGATTTTCTTGTTAACTCAAAAATCAACCCGAGTTTATCAAGAGTGATTTTTTGCTTTTCTCAATGCATTCTCGAGCCCTGGATTTCTATAAAATCAAGGTTCAGCTCTTCATAATACATCTCTCAAATTTGCACAATTACTCTGGTGAAATTGCATAGGAAGAATCAAGCTTTTGCGACAGGCGACTTTGTGAGATCAATTCTAGTTTTTCATATCTTTGCATATTTTTCATATCAATTCATATCATTGTTAGTATAATCTGGATATCATTCTGATTCCATCCTAGCTTAGATTCATACAATTTTTCATCCTAACTGCATAGAAAATACAAAAATATAGATTAATCTACATTCATTCTACATTCATCTTTTTGCACTCAAATCCTTCATTCAGGTGTTTCATTGTCACTGATCTTGGTCTAATCTGAGAATACCATACTCACACCTACTAGAAGGTAGTAAATCACTTGGTTAGCTTAGTTTCATTTATTTTCAGATTTTGATTTTGCTAACCTCTAATGTTTTATTGAAGTGTTGTGTCCACAGCTAGGTACAATTTTCACACACATTTCTAGCGCCCACTGTGGGGCGCTGAAATGGGTTTCCATTTCATTTCTAACATTTTCTATCAATTTTTTGGCTAAAACTGTGATCTTTAATTTCTGTTCATACATTTTTCGTATGAGTTTTGTAAAAAAGTCATGCCAAAACCTTTTGAGTGTCGTACGATATTTGACATTTTCAAGACTCATACCCGTTCTTATACATTGTCGTTTGGGAGCTACTTTGTCATGTGGGCATATACCCACTGTTATACGAGTTTCCAGATTGTCATACGGGAGGTAAGTGATTATTGTATAAGTTTTTCCATCAGAATTCAATTGTCATTTCAGATTTTTAGGCAGTTTTCTAGATTTGTTTTTTGGATTTGGACTAACAGCTAACCCTAACAATTGAGATATTCTATTTTTGATTGGTATTTGCTGATTCTGATTAGAAAAGTGCAACAAAATTGCAAAATAGGTAAAATCTACTAAGCGAATTATGAGGAACTCAGGTATTCTATTGCATCTAATAACACTTCAATTTGGGACATAAAATGAACTCTCAAGTGTCAAGCTTGTGTGTCTTTTTCAACTTTCATAATTCACACTTCAGTGTTGGGCTATAAAACAAACATAGATTTTCTTTTTGCATATCTATTAAACATAGTAAATAGGCCCTATGAACACTATTTGTAGATGATCTTGAGAGAGTGGGCTTCATTCGCTTGTTTACATGTGAAGCTCTTCTTGATGAAGGATCCCCTTGTAGGTAGGGAGGTTACTGAGATTACTTCACATTTTTACTAGGTTTGGTCCTCGGCTTTTGATCGATACGTTCTCTCTTCAGAGAGATCGATAGACATAGTTGTTGACATCACAAATCTTGGTGAGGTAATCCCATTCTTAGCATGTCAAATTGATCTTATTGCTATGTTTGGGTAAAAGTGATAAGGCTAGAGGACTATGCTCTACTCCCTTTTTGGGTAGTATTAGAAACTCAAATCCTTGGATTTGGACTAAGTCCCCATGTGGTATCTTTTGTGAGTCACCTTTAGAGAGGGTTAACTATAGTGGACATTCCCTTTATTGGGTCAACCATGTGGATGGAACCTCAAGTAGTAATAACCATTTTCACCATGGTAGCAATAGTCGCTATATAAATGTCTTTGTGGAAGAAATCTCCACAAGTGTGGTCTCTTGTTGGGCTGTTAGATCTCCCTAGAAGATCCTGATTGATTAAATTCTTGGACTATGTGAAAACTCTGACACACCTAGATTTGAGTTCGCCCTCTTGAGATCATAAAAGTTGCAGAGTCATAAAATTACTACAAACCCTAGCAAGGCCAAAATTTTTAATTTTCTAGGACTATGTGCATTATTGGAATTTTTTTTGAGAACATACACAAGTAGCATTCCTAGGGATTAGCACAATAAGTCACTATTGTTTGTTCATGCGCAAGGTTGCTTTTTCCCTTGTTCATTGCTTTGAGATGATTGATTGCTTCCCTTTGCTTTCTATTTTGTGTGTTTGATATGTACTTGGTCCTTTGGAAATGAATTATTACATGAATCTACAAACATGGACAGAGAAAATCTTACAAAAAATCTGAAACTAAAAATTGAAAAAGTGCAAAATCTGAAGCAAAATTGCTGTCTGGAGTCCAAAAGTCATCCCATAGTCTCAGAAAGTCATACGAGTTTTTCCAAAAGTCGTATCATAACCCCCAGATTCTTGTATGAGAGCTTACATATTGTCGCACGAGTTTTGTTGGGAAAAGTCAAAGAAAATCAAACCTTGGTGTCAACTGTCATACGAGCCTTGTCAATTGTCATGCTAGAGCTTATTTAGACTCGTACGAGCCTAGAGAAAGTTGTATGAGAATTTTGAAAAGTTGCTAGAAACTTGCCAAATTTGTTAGAAATCTAGTTTTTATAGCCAACTTCCAAATTCTCTCAAAACAATCATTGTGTATGTAACAGAGCAGAACAAACAAAAAAATCCAATCTATTAACCCGAAGTGGTCTCTTGAGTCTGATCTAGCCCTTTGATGTATTGATTTGATCTCAGTTTCATCTTGTGTCAAAACCTTGTCAAAATCATCTTCAATTCAATCTTCAACAAAATGGCTAAGTGTTGCGAGCTTGTGTTTGCCATCTTTTGGGCATCTACCCATACTACTAGGGCACAATATCCTTCATTTACATCAAATCTATTTTCAATCAACTCAATCTTGACAAGGTTGTGTCATTCAATCTTCTTGAATCAAGTCTTTCTTCAGTTGTCTTCATCTTTCTCTTTTGCTTCACCCAAGGTTAATGGTGGAAACTAGAGCTTTGTCATAGTGAAAACAAGGAGAAAAACCCAAACTCTCTTCAGCCACATCTTTTGTGATTGCTGATACATTTCATCAACCTTTTGACACAACTAAATTTTTAGAAGATTCTCTTGGAAATCTTTACTTGATAGGTGGTTACGTCACTCAATCTTTACGCAGGTCATCAATTGACCCCACATCAATCAATCCCCAATAGTCCTCACAACAACACTATGTCTCAAGGTGGAGCAAACCAAGGTGCCCAAGGACACCAAGCTCAACATGGTGCGGATCAAGAACCCACACCTTTTGAAATTTCTCAATATCAAAATGATGATAACTTCAAGAATATGATGAGACACTTCTTGAGGGAAGACAAAGAGGCATACTTTCTAGAGTTAGCTCAACAAGGAGCTAAACTTCCTCCAAACTTTAATGTCAAAGATATCATTACTCAAGAGGAAGAAACTCCTATCATGGCTATGATGAAATAGATGCATGCCATGCAAGTCAAGATCAACAAACTTGAAAAAGAGAAGGCAACTAAAGAGTTCTCCATGGAGGCTCTATGTCCTTTTCCGTTTGATAAAGACTTGTACATGCCACCATTCTTGAAGAGAGTGGAGATGCCTAAATATGATAAGTATGATGGAAACTCTGATCCTCAAGATCATGTTAGAGAATTTTTTACTCAATCTATGGAGTTCATGGATGAACCAACCTACCTAATGCATCTTTTCCCTCGATCTCTGGGAGGGTCAACTATTCATTGGTTCTCAAAAATGCCTCCAACAATCAAATTTTTTGAGGAGTTAATCAAACTACTCTATCAACAATACTCCTACAACATCAAACATTCGGTCACCATGATCAAAATTGGTAATTTGAAATAATACCCAGGAGAACCAATCCTGACTTTCCTCAAACAATGGAGGAAGAAGTTTTCTCTATATGCTAGACCCATTCCAGAAATAGAGAAGCTAGAAATTTTCATCAACAATCTTGTTCCAAAAATTAACTACCCTTTACAAATGCAAGATCACACATCCTTAGATAAGATGGTAGATAATGAAATGAAAATTGAGAAAGTCCTTGTGAAAAAATGAGACATATCACTCCAAAAAGAGAAGTATGAATCTGGATCTAATTCCAAAGACAAGAACAAAAACTGTACGAATTAAGGTTTTGTTACAAATGCCATTGTTGATACTACCCATGCCCCATCTAAGGCACTCACTTTCAATCTTACTATTGGTACTCAAGCCATCAAAACCTCAGAGGTAAAAGTGACATAATCAAACAAGAAACCATCTAACTACAAACCTTGGGCTACAGATCCTAAATGAAAATTTACTCCTCTTGGAGATTCCTTGGAATCCATCATGAAAAATCTATTGGCCAACAAAATTGTCACATTTCTTGAGATCCAACCATTTGATCCTGAACCTAAACCAAAATGGTGGAAATAGACCGATTTCTATGATTTCCATCATAATAAGGGTCATAAAACCAATAAATGCATACGCTTGAAGCATCTCATTGAAGACATGATTGATAATGGAGAAATTGTAATTGACAATCATAATAGCAATAATGATCATACGGCATTCATAGAACTATTTTTGAAACGTGGTCATGGAGATTCCTCTTCTTAGCCTAACATGGGTGCAAAAGTCAATTATGCTTACTCTAGAAACAATGCTATCATAAATATGGTTGAACCATGCCTATCTGAGCATTGCAACGTCATCACAATTGTAAGAAAGGATAGAGATAATCAATCAACAAATGCAGTTACTCGATCACAAGCTTAGGCACATCTATAAGGAAAAAATTTAGATTCATCAAATATCCCTAAGGTGCCTTTTAATCTTTCATCTACTTCTAAGTAGAAGATTGCCTCTAAATCATCAAATCCTAAAGAAACAAGGCCCACATCATACAATATTGTCCAAAAAATCCAGCATACCAATGCAAAAATCTCCATGTTTGAGTTGCTTCGGATATCTCCAGCTCATAGAGCCATCCTAGATAAAGCTCTTCTCAGATCCAATGTTACTAAAAACCTTGATTTAGACATATTCCAGACTATGGTTGGTCATCTGATGTCTCCCGAGTATATCTCCTTTTCAGAGGAAGATGATAACTCCTTGAGTCATCCACATAACCAACCCTTTCACATTGAAGTCTTAACTCAAAACCATCATGTCAAATGCATGTTTATAGATGGAGGCACTAGTCTCAACATTTGTTCTTACAACCTGATCACACAACTGGGATTATTTGAAGCTGCCATTGATCCTAAAAAGAAGATAACTATCAAGGCATATGATGACCATGAAAGATCTTCCAAAGGAATGATTGTCTTATCTATCAGAACAGGTCTAGTTATCAAAGATATCACATGTCAAGTTCTTGATCTACCTTTGGCCTACAACATACTTCTAGGGAGACCCTGGATACATGAAATGCAAGCTATTCCTTCCACATACCATCAATGTGTGAAATTTCCTTATGAGGGAGTAGAGGTGAACATTCTAGTTGACATATCTACAACTTGCAATGCATTGAAAGAAAGTGCTGACAAACTTGTTACTAATAACCGAGAATCTTCCACTAAGCAAATAGACATGGCGTCTACATCCAAGATGGATGACATTGCAAAAGAGGTCAAAATCAAAGAAAATGGCATGGGAGAATATACTATGGAACCAGTCCTATGTCTAACATCTCTCCCCATCTTGCCTAAATCTTATGGACTGTCTTTAAAATAGTCCAAAATGAAATCAAAAGAACCTCTTGATACCTATAAAGGAAATTTTGTTGCACAAAAAGTGTCCAAACAAGAGTTTGAATAGGATGAAGCTATGCTTGCATGGCTATATAAAGATGAGCCTCAAACCCAAGTTGTTCTAGCTTGTGACTCTAAAACATTGAAAATTCCTTCCAAGTCATATGGGCCAGGGGATAAACTAATAGCTAAAATGGGATATCCTTGCAAAGGACCTCTAGGAGTGAGAGGAAAAGGTCTCATGACACCTATTTCACATACTGGCCATCCTAACAAATACACTACAAGTTTAGGCTACAAAAAGAAACCCTTCTATCTTAAGGGTAATTCCTCTCATGTAATAGAACATATTGAACCAGAGTTAAACAACAATGAAGAAGACAATAACAACCAATCATAAAGTGATGATTTAGACAACTCTTAACTTATTCCTTATGAATGCCTATCTCAAGAAATCCTAGATCTTCTCAAAGCTGAAGATGACCCAATAAAAAGAATCAATGTAGTAGAAACACAAGAACCTCCTATGGAACAAAAGACAGTTGCACCACAAGAACCAGCTGATCTTCAAGAAACCCACATAGACTAGGAGGAAGGTGGTAGCTATTCTAAATTAGATTCCCATGAGTATGACTTCAAATCAGACTCGGAAGGAAATCCTGCTTGGGGGATTCACCCTAACTTTACACATATTCTTGATTTCCCAAGAGGCCTAGATGAAGAATCAAATGATTATGAGTGGGGAGTCATTCTAGAAGAAGATGAGCTTATCACAGAGAAACACATTGATGTTATACACCAATATGCACCTACACCCAATGTGAGTATAGACTGAAATGATGAACTTAATGATTCTGATCAACTTATTCTCGAAACAAAATCCAATAATGATGTTGTACCTCTTAATGAACTAAACATCTCAAGTAGTAGTATCACCTTTGATTTCATGAGTCAGATCATTGCCAATGATGCCAATACCATGTGTGTTAATATGATTAGCCAATCCCTTCCAAAGCTTACTATCCAACATCCAGAGCTAGTCAACCAAATGTCCGAAAATCCAAACCAAGACATCTATACCTTCAAATCAGACTATGCCCTTGCATGCTATCTCAATGCCGTTGAACCTATGATGACTTTCATCAGTGAACTGAGCATTAGCATGAAGAGTTAGATATAAAATATCTCAATCAAAAGAATAAGAGTAAAATGAAAAATAGTTTTGAGGGTGAAAACCACTTTGTGTTAGTCTCAGAACCTACAATAGTAAATATAAAAGATGTATCCAAAGGTGAACTCTCTGAGGTGCCTAAGGATGAGATATTTGATGTCCTTCTAAGTCATTTACATGATAGATCTCTAGTATTGATAGAACCAACTCAATGTATCAACTTGGGTACAATAAAGGAAACACAACTTATTCATGTAGCACAATCCCTATCAGAGGAAGAGAGACAATCATTCACCACATTCCTAACATAAAATAAAATCAACTTCACATGGAAGTATTCAGATATGCCAGGATTGGATCCTGATCTTATAATGCACCATCTCTCTATAGCTCCAGGAGTGAAACCTATTAAACAAAAGTTGAGAAGATGCATCCACATGTTGCACTCTTAGTCAAAGCTGAATTAGAGAAATTGCTAAAAGCTAGATTCATCTGAGTTATTGATTATGATGAATGGATCTCAACTATTGTACCCATTTCTAAACTAGATAAATCAATCAGAGTATGCACAAATTTTAGAGATATGAACAAAGCATGCCCTAAGGATGATTTTCCACTACCTAACATTGATATGATAGCGGAAATGACTACGGGCTTTGAAATGTATTCTTTAATGGATGGTTTTTCTGGATACAACCAAATAAAAATTTCTCCAGAGGATCAAGAGAAAACTACTTTCACATGTGCGTGGGGTACCTTCTGTTGGAATGTCATGCCATTTGGTTTGAAGAATACAGGTGCTACATATCAAAGAGCTCTGACATCTATTTTCCATGACATGATGCATCAAACTATGGAGGATTATGTTGATGATACTTTAGTAAAATCTATGATAAGATCTAAACATCTGAATGACTTGAGAAAAATACTAGATGGAATGGAGAAGTTTATTCTCAGACTGAACCCTAAGAAGTGTGCTTTTGGTGTGACTTCTAGGAAGCTCTTAGGCTACATTGTTTCAAAGAAAGGAATTGAAGTAGATTTGACAAAAGTTAAAGCTATCATGGAGATGCAACCTCCCAAGAATATCAGCCAAACAAGAACATTAAAAGGGAGAGTACAATCTATCAGAAGCTTATATCAAATCCTCCTATTTTGATGCCTCCTATTCAAGGGAAGCCATTGATCTTATATGTCTCCACCATAGATACTTCACTGGGGGCATTACTAGCACAACATGATGAGAACAAGAAGGAAAGAGCTATATAATATATCAGTAGAACATTGGTAGCATATGAGAAGAATTATTCCATGATTGAGAAATCTTGTCTACTTGTGATCTTTTCATCACATAAAATGAGACATTACATCTTATCTCATACCACACATTTGGTAGCTAAGATTGATCCACTCAAGTACCTACTAAGCAAAGCTTCCCTCACAGGTAGATTAGCTAAATGCATGATGCTATTAAGTGAATTTGACATTGAATATGTTGAAAGAAAAGCTTTCAAGGGCCAAGTTATTGATGATCAATTGGCTGATGTACCATTGTTTGATGATACACCAATGCAAATGGAATTCCTAGATTCCTCTATCATGAATCTTTCTTCTAGAGCATGGAAGTTATTCTTTGACAGTTCCTATATACAGAATGGATCTAGAGCAGGCATATTGTTCATCACTCCTCAAGGATACTCAATCCCTAAAACATTTAGAATAAAGTTTCCTTGCACAAACAATATTTTTGAATATGAAGCCCTTCTTAACAGCATGTAGATAGCAATTGAATGGAGGGTAACAAAACTACACATTCATGGAGACTCACAACTTGTAATACACCAAGTCAATGATGTGTATCAAATGAAAGATGGAAAGCTAATCCCATACAAGAGAATGGTAGATGATCTAAAGAAATATTTCATATCTATCACCTTTGAGAAAATTCCTAGAATAGAGAACAAAGTTGCTGATGCTATGGCAACACTATCTACTTTATTACAACAACCTGAACATGAGCTAGGCTATGAGTTCCTGGTGGAAGCACTATCTTATCCTGCATATGATTCCCCCAAAAACTACATGATCTGCACTATTGTTGGTCATGATTCATCTAGATATAAAAACCTTTTCTCCTATCTCGAAGACCAAATCATTCTTGATACCTTCAAGTACCATGAGAAATGATACCTTATCCACAATGCATCTTGGTATGTCATCATTGGTAATGATCTATACAAATGAGGTCTAGATGGTACACTCCTTAGATGTTTAGAATGGGAAGAGTCTCAACATGCATTAGAGGAAGTCCACGAGGGTATGTGGATCACATTCCAATGGTTTAACACTAGCTCAAAAACATATTAGGGCTGGGTACTATTGGCTTGAAATGGAAAAAGATGCAATCAAGTTTTCTAAGAGCTGTCAAAAGTGCCAAGTACATGGAAACTTAATTCATGCACTAGGTAGAGATCTAATTCCCTTTACTACACAATGGCCTTTTCACCAATGGGCATTTGATCTTATAGGAGCCATACATCCTCATTCTTCTAATGGACATACCCATATCATTACCGCTACAGACTATTTCACAAAATGGGTAGAAATAGTACCTTTGACTCAAGCAACCAGCAAGCAAATTTCCATGTTCATTCTGAACTACATCATATGTTGGTATGGTATTCCACATTCAATAGTCATAGATAATGGTAGAAATTAAAGAACAAAGACTTAGATGATCTATGTGCCAAATTCAAGATTACACAACATTGGTCATCTATCTACTATGCTTAAGGGAATGGAGAAGAAGAGGCATGCAACAAGAATCTGTTGAAAATTCTACACCGTACAGTTAATAAAATAGGAAGAGACTGGCATCTCATGATCAATCTAGCTCTTTGGGTCTACAGAAAAAGTATCAGAACACCCACTGGGGCTACACCATTTGCTTTAGTTTATGGGTTTGAAGCGGTACTACTTATTGAGGTTGAAATCCCATCACTAAGAATTAGAATGTATGGTCTAGTAACTGATGATGACTACAAAGTGTCTAGGTTGCAAGAATTTGAACTACTAGATGAGCACAGACAAGAAACATATGACCATCTCAGAGTATATAAAAAAAGAATGTCTAGAGGCTACAACAAGAAAGTCCGACATAGAGAATTTTAGTTTGGTGATCTAGTCTTGAGAGAAAATCCTAAAAATCAATCACATCAAGAATGCAAGGGGAAGTTTGAACCCAATTGGCTAGGTCCCTTTGTTGGCACTGCTACTTTTGGCTCTAGAGCCTATCAACTCTCAACGACTGAAGGAGAACAACTCTAAGAACCAATCAACGTTCTCCATCTAAAGAAATTCTACACCTAAGGCATTCAGTATTAAAAAATGTCTTGAAAAAAATCTTAAAAATCTAAAAAAAATCTTGAAAAAATGAACACCTTGGTGAAAACCTAGCAATAGGTGCCTTGATGCTTTACAAAAAAAAAAAAAAATGAAAAAAAAAATGAGAAAAAGAAAAAGTGCCTTGGTGAAAACCTGGAAACAAGCACCTTGGTAGCAAATAAAGAGAATCTCTTCCAAGATGGTGAAAACCTAGCAAACAGGTGCCACTTGTTCAAAACGCTCCATCTATCAGCGCAATCTTGGTATTTCCTAGCTTTTAGTCTGCTTTAGTCTTTATATATCCTTGTTTTCAATAAAGTCGGTCTGCAAAAAGCATCTATATCCAATCAATGTTTCAAACTTGGGGATAATCAATGTCATATCCTATAGTGCTTAGTATCTCAGATGTGTCATATCCAGTCAGGGTCCTTTGAAGCTACATTCGAGTTAGTCAGTCTCCTTACTAGAAAGGATTTTGCAATCAAACATCAAAACAAAATGAAAACAATCTATGCTTCACATGATTTTATCTCCTTGTATGCTTACTGATTCGCATTGATATTTTTGCATATTGTGTCCTTATGAGCTCTTCGATGATGTCCGTTACAGGATTTAGAGAGTGATGACTGGGGGCATATTCTTTTATTTGTTTTATTCTTTGAGTGAAAATATAACAAATTTGGAAGATCTGGATTGAAATGGTGTCCTTCTGTAAGAGCCTCCATCTTGTGTTGGATGGCCATGAGTACCTCGAACATTGATACCCAGAAAATTCAAGGAGGTTTGATCTAGCTTACATCTTTTTGAAAGATTTTTCAATCCTACTGTGAAAGGCTATTATCCAAGGATGTGAATGATAAAGGGTCACTATGGGTAATTCACATTGGAGACAAGAATGAATTTTGCAAGTTATTTGGTGTGTTTGTACCATAAGGCGTATTTAGGTCATCATGATGTTTAAGTTTTAATGCTTATACAAATTTTTTTATCAAAATGGACATGATATTTAGGTCATCCTGGCATTTATGCCTTGGTGCTTATATCTAATTTGACATTCCAAAAACAAAATTAATATTCATATGTCCATGGTTATCTAGCCAGTAGGCATTGTATTGATTTTTACGCATACAAATCAATGTTCATATATTCATAGTTTCCTAACTAGTGGATGTTGTATTGATTTATCCGGTTACCTAATAAAAATTCAATGATGAAAATGACTGACACATGATCAGTGACTAGGTCCTAGGTCTTAGGTTTTCATTTCATTTTGAATGTCATTTTTACACTTTGCATGATTGTGTGATCTCACAATGGCTAAATCAACTTGAATGCTTAAACAATTCTTCAAAACTATGCTTAAACTTGACATGAAGAGCTGAATCTGACACGAAGGTTTCTTCACAGAACTGCAAGCAGTCACTATCCTGGGTTAACCATCCCTTTTGACAAATGAATGAGTATTTATCTTCATCAATACCTACAAAATATATCATGTGTATCATTGCATTTACATTGTATATCATAATAATTTCATCTATTGCATTACATTACATACATGTGCATTTACCATTGCATAGCATAATCAAAATCATACATTGTCATACATTTTTCATCTATCAATTACATTTGCATAAATCCATACGTTTGAAAGAAATCATTGCATTTCATATTACATACATTCTACACTACTGAAAGCATTTACATCACATGATATAATCAAACATGACAAGTACAAATGAAGTCATAACCAAAAAATTGATCTCATATAAATCATAAAACCTCAGAATAGTCAGGGGTGCTCTAATGGAATAGTATACAAAAGAATGTGCTCATGTGAGTTATCAGATTAGATCAGTATCTATGGACAAAATGACAAAAAATATTAGAGAACAAGATAGATCAGCTGTCTGCCTAATCCTCTACATCTGGTGGTGCATCTAGCACTGCCTCAGCTTGTGGTGCCTTGGCTCCCTCTGAAGCTATCATATACAGAGAGTATGTAGGTACTCTCTGAGCAAATGGTACAAAAACATAATACACAAAGACATAATAGGCACTCCGTGCGCTCTAATGAGTCACGTCTGCCTGCAATCTCCTATTCTCCTCCCGGAGCTCAACACAATGCCTCTCAGAATTCTTGAGTTGTGTCTCAAGTTAGGCACTCTACAATCTCAAGTCCCTAATCTATAATCTCAAATTCCTAATCATCTCCTGAGGAGTTTGTGCTAAACCAAGATCTACCTTTGTAGTAAGCATATCTGTGTCCCTAGTAGGCTTATCAGCATCCTCTACCCTATGCACCTTACGACGTCTCAGCCTCTGCCCTACGTGCCATATGACTTCTCACTCTATCTCTAACCATATACTCTTGATCAAATCTCTTCACATCTACATCTTTCTTTTGTCTATCCCAAGCCTCTCTAAGATGTTGTCTAATCAAAACCACTTGCTGCTCTATTTCCTTTCCCAACTGGGGTCCAATAGATACTCTATCCTCAATCCTGTCCTAACTCAGTGGTTTCCTGCATGGTCTACCATACAAGGATTGATATGGAAGCACATCTATAGAGTAATTTTGCCCATTATTATAGGAAAACTTGACCAGATGAAGGAACTCCTCCCACTTGACCTGATGGTCCATCACATACATGCACAACATGTCCTCTAAAACCTAATTAAACCTCTTTGTTTGTCCATTTTTCTGAGGGTGATATGCTGTACTAAAATTGACCCTAGTGACCAATGCTGCCTAAAGCTCTCTCCAAAAGGAGGATGTAAAAAGTGAGTCTATGTCTGAGATGATCTTATGAGGAATGCCATGAAGTCTGACAATGTCTCACAAGAACACCTATGCCACTATTGGCACTGTGAATGTGGTACAAATGAGGGAGAAGTGGGTGTCTTTGGTCAATGTGTCAACTATCACCATGATGAAATCATGATGACGAGAGGACATAGGGAGACCAATAATAAAGTCCATGGAGATAGGATCCCACTTCCACTTAGGTATGTCAGGTGGCTGCAAGAGCCCACCTGGGTGACTGTGCCTTGTCTTCACCCTCTGGCACTCTAGGCATCTAGAAACTATGCTGGCAATCCACAATCTCATGCTTGGCCAATGATACAACTATCTAAAATCATCATGCAACTTCTTAACTCCTAGATGAGCTACATAATGTGCTTTGTGAGCCTCTAGCACAATAAAATCTTGCAAATAACCGGTAGATGGTACATAGATGTGTCCCCTATGACATAGTAAGCCATTAGGATCTAGTGAATACTCTACAAATCTCCCCTCAATAGGTCTCTAAGAATGGATAAACTTACAAAACTCCACATACACCCCATACTTTGGCAAATGATGCAAAATGTGCTCTCTCAGATTTGTACTAGTAGTCATAGATGAGAGCTCATGTCACCTCCTACTGAAGGCATCTGCAACTAAATTCTCCTTCCCCTTGATGTAATGACCATAAAAATCATACTCACATAAGAACTCCATCCATCTCCTCTACCTTGTGTTAAGATTAGGCTATGTAAAGATATACTATAAGCTCTGGTGATCTAAATGAAGCTCAAATCGGTGACCTAGAAGAAAGTGTCACCATCTCACTAAGGAATGAACCACTTCTATGAGCTCTAGGTCATGAGTAGGGTAATTAATCTTGTGATTCTTTATCTTCCTAGACTCAAAAGCTATAGGTCAACCATCCTACATAAGGACTTCTCCTAAACTATGCAATGAAGCATCTGTGCATACAACAAAATCTGCCAAAGGATCTGGCACTGCTAAAATTGGTGCACTAGTGAGGGATCTCTTGAGCTCCTAAAAATATCTCTCACACTTCTCTATCTACTCATAATTATTCCCCTTTCTTTGAAGGGAAGTGATGGGATGAGCTACTATAGAGAATCCTAGCACAAACCATCTATAATAACTTGCTAGGCCATACAACTCCTAACCTCAGTGACATTGGTGGGTTCCGACCAATCCATAATGGATCTAATATTTGATGGGTCCATAGAGATCCCATCACCTGATATGACATGATCAAGATAATGCACCTTTGGTCTAAAGAAAGAACACTTTGACATGCTACCATATAACTGATTCTCTCTCAAGTGCTGCAAAACTTGCCTCAGGTGCTCCTCCTGTTCCTCCTCATCGCAAGAATATATCAATATGTCTTCAAGGAACACTACCACAAACTTATCCAAGAATGTACAAAATACTCCATTCACGAGGCTCATGAACACCATTGGGGCATTCTTGAGGCCAAATGGTACCATGGTGAACTCATAGTGACCATACCTTGTACGAAAAGTAGTCTTGTGGATATCACTCTCCATAATCCTCAACTGATGGTAGCCCAACTTCAGATCTATTTTTGAGAATAATTGGGCACCCTGCAACTGATCAAATAAATCATCGATCCTGGGGAGTGGGTATCGGTTCTTAATAGTTACTTTATTAAGCTATCGATAATCAATGTACAACCTAAGTGACCCATCCTTCACAAAAATCACTGGTGCACCCCAAGGTGATACACTATGTTGAATCTGGCCTTTCTAAAAAAGCTCTTCTAACTAAATCTTGAGCTTAATGAGCTCATGTGTGGTCATTCTATAATGTGATCTAGATAATGGCCCAACTCCTAGCACAAGGTCTATATGAAAATCAACTTCCCTAGGTGGTGGCATACTAGGTAGCTCAGAAGGAAACACGTATACAAAATCCTATAGGATAAGATAATCCTCAAGTGAGGGTTCCCCCTTTGAATCCTCCTCTCTATCACTAATGGTGATGGAAAATAACTGGCATCCCTTCCACATGCACCACCTAAGCTGCATAGTTGAAATCATGCAAAGAGATACATGTCTTTGTACCCCATATGTCACCATAGGAGTATTATGATCATCAATGCACTCAACCCTCTTCTATCGACAATCCATCTTGGCGCTATGGGCATATATACAATCCATTCCAAGGAATACATCGTAAGAACCTAGAGGGGTAATGTGGAGATTGAACATCATGATCATGTCACCAATCTGAATCTGACAACTATGAATCAAAGAACTAATAGATACTCTAGCTCCTGAGGCTAAGTTGACCTCCCAACTGGAATCCTATCTGATTGCCACTAGCCTACAATGCTCCACTACATATGGAGATACAAAGGAGTTTGTAGCTCCCAAATCAAACAAGATAGTAATACTGATACCCTAAATCATACATGTGGCCTTAATGACCGTGGCCTGATGCTTTTCTTAGTGGTTATCAAATGCTACAAATAATCTATGAGACCTACCCATATCACCTACTATTAGCTCAACAGTAGCCCCTCTTTGACTTCCCATTGCCTATCCCTATGGGCACTCTCTCGCTAGATGGATCATACCACCACAAGTATAACATGGCCCATGTGTTTGTACCTATACTCCCTGAGACCTAGGCTACTACTAGCCTCCAATCCTATTGGATCCATTGTATCCACCCCTAGAGGACTTTTGAGTCCTAGCTGGCTATGTGTAAGGGGCCCGAGACCTCTGATCCTGCCTAGGACCCTAAGATTTCCATTGTTTGGGCTTAGAGCCCTGCTATCCCTAAGATGGTTTTTGCCTAGAATCCTGTTGGGATCACTACTGAGACTGTTGGCCCTTAAAGGACCCTACCGAATGTCCTCGATTCTCCTTCCAAGGGGGTCTTTTCTATCTTGATGATTGGGTAGAGTTGTTTTGGTTCTGAGATTGATTTCCTCTCAATTGCCTCTCTAAAAGTGGTAGGGAGTGCTAGTCAGACTAGACCCTAAAGAGAAACATTAATCCCCTTGATGAAGAGATGCATACATAGCTTCTCATCCTTCATGTAGTCAACATAAGGAAGAAGCTCAAGGAATCTACTCTCATACTGCATCACAGTAAGGCCTCTCTGCTGGAGGTCATGAAACTCCTCTATTTGTTGCTGTCTAAAGTGCTCTAAAAAGTATCTCTCTCTAAACCTACTAAGGAATGTCTCCCAAGTGAGTGTATCTATACTCATGCTACCGATGGCCTCTTGCCCCTTCCACCAAGTAGAGGCTCCCTCTTGAAGGAGGTGAAAAAAAAGTCTTTCCTTTAGATTGCTCCCATAGGAACGTAACCCAAAGCATCATTGTAAGCTCAGTAACCACGCCTCTGCTCCGGCTCCATAAGTAGCTCTAAAAAATAAAGGAGGCTAGAGTTGTAGTAACTCCCTAATATGGTCCCCATATCATAAGTCTCTCTCTCAAATGCATGAACCCCTAAGTCACATGGGTGCCCTAACTAGTGTACAAACTCAGCCTCATGGTATGCCTGACCCTCAATCTATCTAGGTGGCAGAGTGCTACTCTACTCCCTGCTGACTATCCTATGGCCCTCTAAAATTACTTCTCTTCCTACTATGCTACTAGTGGTAACATCTACTGTATGATACCTACAAGGTTCTTTAAAATAGCTAAGATGTCTTGATTCAGATTAGGAGGTGGCTCAAGTGGGGGATTTTGAGCTTCCCCAAGAATCTTTGCCTCCTGCTCCCTCTCCATATGTACTAAAGGGGTATGCCTACACCCCCATCCATGCTTATGACCATTATGTGTGATGAAAGGAATCCTACACCATAATGAAAAGTTATAAGTGAAACATGAAGGGTTTAAGGTCTCAGTGTTGAAAACTATGCTATGATACCAAATGTCATGCCCAAAATAAACTATGCAAAAACTCTTTACAACCATTCCTTTTCATTTCTTACAACAAGAAATCTTTACATTCATCAATAGTAATATAATAACTTCTCTGCAACATTAATATTATCCTACCATATACATAATCATTTCTCTCCAAAATTTTGAACATTATAATAAAAACATTTGGGGAGTTTCTCCATTACATGAAATCAACAACACAACAACATTTCTTGGTCCAAGATGACACCAACAAGAAGGGTTTCCAAAGGCCTTTCCACATAAACATATCCACCAAAACCTATAAATAAAAGAAGGAACATACCATGGAGTTCTCACCTCCCATCCAAGGTCTCAAAGAGACCACCCTCGAGCTTGGAGAACCGAGGCTAAATGGGTACACACAAATCAACAACATTAAAAAATGCATACATAACACAAAACTACATTGAACTCCCTCAAGACATGGCTTCACAAATGGGTCACCTATAACCCATTTAAATAGGGTGAAGGTGGGCTCATCAAAGAAGATAATTCCATTACAAATAAAAATATACATCCATGAGATATTCATTCCTTCCAAAAGGATACATTACTACATTGTTCCATCCTCACAATTTTCCCTTATCACCCCCAAATGCAAGATTTCACATATGCCTTCATGGAGCCTATATAACATGAGATTTCCCTTCTTCTCCAAGAGAAGAAGCTCTCAAATTCAATGGAAAGCCCAACTAACCCCTTCACCCAAGGCCACTTCTTCCCTCCCAAGGGTGAGTGATGCCTTATATACCCACGAACAACATATCCAAACAAACAACAAGGAAATGATTCAAGAAACCATATAAACCCAAACCCAACACAACAATAAAAAATTTACATAACATGGATATCATACAAGATCTAAATATTTATTATACACAACAATATTTCAAACTAAAAATACAAAGAGGCATTACTTCATGGCAAGATCACCAACCTTGGTCCAATGAAAATGGTAAAATGAGGTTGAGAAGAGCCCTTTTTCATTTTCCTTTTCTTTGTCTTTCTCTTCCAACTCCAAAACTCTAAGTGTCTCTAAAATTAGAGAGTGGGTGAACAACCACTAAGTCTCTCCAAGCCCTCTAAAAAGACCTCCAAATCCTACTCATGATCTAGCAATAAATGTGATATGACCACTAGTCCTTGACCTTACCCATTGTCTCCCCCCTCTTAATGGTGAGTTTAGAAAGGAGTGCGGGACAAGTCAAGTGCATGTGGCCTTCTCCAATTTCACCACTCTTGAAGAGTAGCCTTTTTATAGGGCCATAATTGTGATCTAGACCTTTCCATAAGAAAAATCTAGCCCTTAACTCAAGGTACCCCTACATGGTTAGCTAATTTTGACCAAGAAAGAACCCTAGGGTAACTTTTAACCCCTCTAAAGTTCAACTAGAGTTTGAATCTAAATTTCAACTAGAGCTTTAATCTGAATTTCAACTTGATGTGATCCCTACACAACATCTACATGCAAGTGGGGTTAATAAACTATCTTATTAGGTTGGGTGATTCTTGCCAAAACCCTAATTGACATGTCACTATCTAGATAGACATCACCAGTGTCAAGTGACACCCTAAAATACACTTCACATTTACAAGTGACATATCCAATAACAAAATGATTTTAGTCTAGTAACATACATACAAATTATGATTATACATACAATCACATTACAATGAGGTTTCAATCTCTTCAATAGATTAAACCTTGGCTTTCTCAATGACAAATATGTTTAGCCCTGATTCTCCAAATAGTTCCATGGTTTTCTTTCCTGCACACTAAACTCAAGAATCAATAGTCCAAGGAAATAACATCACACACACACACACACACACATGCACACATACAATTCAATGTTACATAATTTGCAGACATTATTCAATACATAATATTCAATTTCTAATTACAATTTTCTTTAAGGTAATGCTCCAACATAGTGCTTACATAATTCAAACATCATGACATGTTATTTATCAAACTTTAGAGAATAATCTATGCAATAATAAAATCTAACCATGATTAATTCTTTCTCATCAAAATACATATCTAAGCGTATATAACAAAATCAACAATATGCTCTAGGTTCTAATCTGCATCATAAATAGAATCCACATATTATAATCATCATCATAAGACATAATAACATAAGTCACTATCAAATCAACCAGAAAGTGTATCAAAATATCAAATCATAAGCTATCAAAATGTGAATGCATCAATAGTTCTATGATGGGTCGGGGTGAGGCATCACATGGGAGCACTTTTCCATGCTTAGACTACTAAAGTTACATGATCAAGAGGTAGGAGAGTTGTACATGTGCAAGTATATATCACCTCTTACATACTCATCGATGGGGGCCATAGGATACTTGTGGAGGATCCTAGATGATATATTGGCATTCACATGGACATCATATAAATACTGTGAGCTATGGGGAGTCTTTTTGGAGTAGACCGGGGTACATGATGACTGTGATGATAGGTATTAACTTTCCTTTGTGCAGAAAAATTGCTGACTACTGGGTCCTACCATCTATTTGATAGAGAGTTATATACCATCATGGGTTACAAGATAGTTCAGAGTTACATATGATGTGGTTGGTGGGGGAATCCTCCATCCTCATGTTACCAAAGAGGTAGAGTTTGGGGGAGGTACGTAGATGTTGTGTCAGTGAAAATGATCTGGTAACCTATGAAGCCAGCTCCATGAGTGAGGGGACATGACATACCAGATGTAGGGATGACAATAACTTATGCAACATGGTCGGAAACACACCTAACAATATGATTGAAAAACCCAAACCATGTATCAGTGGAGGATAATCCCAGGGATGATATGAATGTCAACAAGTAGGGGGATGAAGAGGATGATGGAGACCAATAAGATGGAGGTGAAGGAGGGGCTAGGGAACCTAAATAGAGAGTGTCCTTCAAGAATATTAGGAGAGAACCTACATAGAGGTAGACACAAGTATAGGTGGGGGTTAGGAGAGCACAACAACATGCTCCCTAGGTAAAGGGATATGGAAAGGTATCATAGGGTAAGGCCTAGGAACATGTACCACCACTCACACCAGTAGACACAGTTTTAAGGGCTCAAAATTATAGTGTGTAGGATAGAATATATTTGGTTAGCTAGGACAAGGATCAGAGAATTTATAAGGGCTTATAGAATGGATTTAGAGAAGGACATGTATAGAGGAGAGTGGGATAGCCTATAGACATAGGTTATCCAACTGTAGGGGATACTAGACACTGAGATGGCTCATACTACTAGTTTGGAGACAACACTTGCAAATGTGAAAATACAGAGGGATGTGAAAAAAGAACTTGCAGAAAGACTAGAAAAATTAGTGGGGAAAGAGCCATCTACCTATGATGGGACACAAAACAAACTTGCATAGGTCACTACCAAGAGGGATAAGGCACATAAGTAGGCTTCCCAATACTATGCAGAGAGGGAGATCTCTGGAATGACAGTCATAGAAGGGGGTTTAGCTGAGGTAGTGACATAGACATTTTTTGCACACATGATAACAACTATAGTAGGATGAGAGGCCAAGTATTATAGGTTTCTATATTAATAGGCATTTTTAGAGGACCAATGAGATCCTATATTCTCAAAGAGGACATTACCACAAGCTATAGGGAGATTAGTTGGGTTGGGACTACTGAAGCAACCACACATAGATGAGGGAAATGGACCATATTCCCAATTGACACCATGAGAATCGGCTAACTATCTGACACATAGTTTTTGATTTAGAGATAATACTTATACATGGGCTATATGTATGCATTTATGATGTTTATCTATTGATTCAATGGGCTGATAATGATTATTCCTAAATTATGTATATGAGACACTTTGATGGACAATGGACTTGATATATAAATTTTATAATGATGCAGTTGTATTTACTATATGATGTCGTGTTATGAGATGCATAGATGCTTTAACTATGATGCATGATGCTTTACTATGATTTCTATGATGTGTATGTGGGATCCTTATGTGAGACTTAAACTTTGTGATGCATGATGTGTGTGCTTATGAGATGAAAATTATATGATATGCATGGTTATGATGATTTTATTAACCTGTGTGATGCATGAAGACATTGAGCATTTGTGATTATTATGATGTGATGTATATGATTTTATGAATATTTGATAATGTAGATGTATGCATGTGGTCATATCACATATATGTATGATGCATAGATACATGTATGGATACCAATGATCTTTAAATGTAGTGGATGTGATGATGTTATACTATGGATGTTATATGATGTGAAAAGTGTGATAAATGATGGATAGTCTTATATATATTGTTAGACATGAGATCATATTATTGAGAGGGGGTGTGAATCAATAATCAACCAAATATACAACTTTTAACCTTTTAAACTTTATCACGACATTTACAAGATTAAATTTAATAGAAATAAATGAAAATATAACCATAAACACATCCACACAATAATGAAACACTTGACATAAATATTTATCTTGTGGAAACCCACATAGGGAAAAAACCACGGTGGGGATTAGTACCCACTAAATGATGTACTTTTCTAAAGTATGCCTTGTGAGGAGCTTAACCCTATTAGGAGTTTACAAAAGCACTGTTAGGTACTAACCGGTTAAGGGATTTACCTTAGGCCTACTAGAACCTTTATCTTGTTAAGAGTAGCCTTATTAGAGGAATTCAAACACAAAATAATGTGCCACCTTGTTAGAGGATTTACAATAGGGACCTGCTAGGATCTACCTGATTAAGGTATTTGAACTATTGTAACTGATGAGGGAGCATCTTGGGTCTTGAGTAATCTTGCATTACCAAAAATATTTCCTATTCCTGTACCAATCTGATGTTTGTTTTGTCACTGATGTTGCTGTTGGTTTCTTGCATTAAGAAGTTAATGCACTAATGTGGACCTAATTGTGAGCATTCTCCTAAGATCGTACACCCTAATTCATTTGGATCTAGAAGTTATCGCAATTTTCCTCAATCATCAATTTTATGCTAGTTTCTCTCATGAAATGTGTGGTATTTTGGCTTGCACGATTTAGTGCAGAGAAATTGGATCTTGTGTGGTTTGGGATCTATTCTTGGATCATGTGTGGACCTAAATGCAACTTCACATTGTGTTTTGTTGTTTCTTGCTTTAGTTTTGGTTTCTCCTCCTAAGTAGACCTATATTGTAATTAAATGCTTGACTAGCTGACTTGTGGCTTTGTTGGCTATATATGTGGAGCTTAGGTTATTTAGTTAGTATCAGTTGGCAGTAGTAGAAGTAATTGGGAAGATAATATGTGAGCTGTGACTCTGAATGCATAATTCTCATTGTATAAGGCCGAAACCCATTGAAGGATTAATATAATTGTTCCAGTGTTGCACCCAATTAGTTGTCTCATATCCATTGTGTTTTCATTGATTTCATGTGGTTTATTTAAATTTCTTCCGTGTGTAACTCTCCACAGGGAATGTTTGTGGGTTTAAGGAGTCTCAATTAACCTTGATTCTACCTTCACCTTCCCTACCCTTGCGTCAAGTGGTATCAGAGAGAAGTTATTTCTTGTGGATTGGATCATGGAGAACCTTATTGGATTGGTTGTAGGGTGGTAGATCTGAAATATGACTTATAACTTGTAGAAGGTTACGATCTTTCTGGAACCTAATAGTCAAGATGGTTCGAGGTAGAGGAAATGATAATGCTATCATGGATATGTTGAGGCAGATTGCAACTAGTCTTGAAGTTGTAGAGACAACCCAGAGAAGAGATGCACATCTTGAAGATGTTAGTGATGAAGAAGAAGTAGCACCTAATCTTGAACCTAAAGTTGAGTAGGATGAGGAAAGACTCTTGAGAGTTTTGTCTAAGGCTAACTCTAGACCTTTAGTTGAAGTTTCTTGCTATGATGGAAGACTTGAGATCAATACACTTTTGGATTGGATCTTTGATATGGATAAATACTTTGAGTATGAAGGTACACCTAATAATAAGAAGGTTAAGATAGTAGTCACAAAGTTGAAAGGTCATGCATCTCTTTGGTGGGATCATTTGCAAACTGAGAGACAAAAGAGAGGAAAAGAAAAGATCAAGAATGGATGAAGATGCTTGGAAATATGAAGAAGAAGTTCTTTCCAACTGAATACCAAGTTAGTTTGATGAGAAAAATGCAAGATCTGAAACAAAAGGACATGAGTGTGAAGGAATATACTGAGGAATTTTACAAACTAGATATCAGATCTGGACATGTGAATGATGAAGTTGAGAAAGTGGCTAGATACCTGAATGGTTTGAGGACATCTATTCAAGATGAGATCAGCTATGTGAAGATATAAAGTGTGGAAGAAGCATACCAATTTTCTTTGAAGGTAGAAGAGAGATTGACAAAGAGACATGAACAAAGACAAAGAGGAAGAGGTGGAATATTTTAGAGAAGTAGAGGTAGATCTTATGGAGAAAGTAGTAGATCTGACAATGCAGTACAAGATAAAGGATGGAAAGAGGAACCTGCTAGAAGAGGTAATTACTCTAGAGGTAGCTATACTGGTTACTCTAGGAATAAAAATAATGGAAAAATATAAGAGAAATCTTGGTTTAAAGGTACTTGTTACAAATGTGGTGAAGAAGGACATAGAGCCTTTGAATGTACTAACTCTGGAAAGAAGACTAGAGGTAATGTCAGAAATAATTTGGCTTGTGAAGAAGTTGAGGAAATGTCTAATGAACCTAAACATGGTGATAACTTGATGCTAAGAAGGATCTTGTGGAATGAAAAAGATGATGAGGAACCTATTCTGAGGAAAAGTTTGTTCAGAACCAGATGTAAGATCACTGAAAAATGTTGCAAGGTAATCATTGACAATGGAAATTCTGATAATTTGGCATCTGAAAAGCTGGTTAACAAATTGCAGTTGTAGAGATTGAAACATCCTAAGCCTTACCATATTGCTTGGATCCAGAAGGAGCATAAAATACTTGTAAGTGAACAATGCCTTGTTAAATTCAAAATTGGGAATTATCATGATGAAGTCTTGTGTAATATTATGCCTATGTATTGTTATCATATTCTTTTGGGTAGACCTTGGTAGTATGATAGGAAAGCTTTGCATGATGGTAGATTGAATGAATATACTATTTGGATGGATGTGAAGAAACAACTATTATTGCCTTTGGTAGAAAGGTTTGAGGAAAGTCATTGTACTACAGTCAGATTATGCTTGGTTGGTGGTAAAAAGTCTGCAAGAGAAATGCAAGAACATAATGTTTGTTTTACTTTAATTCCATAGAAAACTGAGAAACAAGATGAGCTAGAACATGCACCTGAGGTTAAACATTTGTTGACTAAATTTCATGACATCATTTCTGATAATGTACCTAATGGTTTACCTCCTATGAGAAATATAAGTCATTGTATGGATTTGATACCTGGAGCTAGTTTGCATAATAAGGCACCAAATAGGTTGACACCCAATGAAAAGAATGAGTTGAATAGACAAGTGCAATAATTGCTTGAGAGAGGTTTGATTAGGGAAAGTTTGAGTCCTTGTGTAGTAACTACTGTGTTGGCACCAAAAAATAATGGAGAATGGAGAATGTGCACTGATTCTAGAGCTATAAACAAGATAGCAGTAAAGTACAGATTTCCTTTTCCTAGGATGGATGACATAATGGATAGTTTAAGTGGAGAAAAGTATTTCAAAAAGATTGATTTGAAGAGTGGAATCATTAGATTAGGATCAGAGAAGGGGATGAATGGAAAATTTCTTTTAAGACTAATGAAGGTTTGTATGAATGGTTAGTTATGCCTTTTGGTTTGACTAACGCACCTAGTACTTTCATGAGGCTGATGAATGAAGTTCTGAAAAGATTCTTGGATAAGTTTTTAATTGTATATCTTGATGAAATTTTGATATTCAGTAAGAGTAAGGAAGAACATCTTGAATATATCAAAAAAGTATTGCAGAGATTAAAGGGAGAAAAGTTTTTGATTAATTTGAAGAAATATTCATTTATGAAAGAAGAGATTGTGTACCTTGGTTTTGTAATTTCAGCTGATGGATTAAAGATGGACCCTGAGAAAGTGAGAGCTATATTTGATTGGCCTACACTAGAGAATGTTGGAGAGGTAAGATCATTTCATGGATTGGCAAGTTTTTATAGGAAGTTTATAAAATTTTTTAGTTCTATTTGTAATGCTATGATTGAAACCATGAGAGGAGATGAAATGGATTTCAAATGGACACATGGAGCACATAAGAGTTTTCAAACATTGAAACAAAGAATTGCAGAACTACCTACACTTGCTTTGCCTGATTTTAGTAAAATTTTTCAAGTTGACTATGATGCTAGTGGAAGTGCAATTGGGTCTATTTTGAGTCAAGAAGGAGGACCTGTAGCTTTCTTTAGTAAAAAATTGAATGATGCTAAGAGAAAATATTCAGTTTATGACCAAGAATTCTATGTTATTGTTCAAGTTTTGAAGAAATGGAGACATTATTTGATGCCTAAATATTTTGTGTTGTATACTAACTATAAAGCTTTGTAGTATTTGGGAAGTCAGAATAAATTGAATCAGATACATATGAAGTGGGTTGAGTTCTTGCAGAATTTTTCCTTTTCATTGAAGCATAAGAGTGGATAGTCAAATAAGGTTGCTGATGCCTTGAGATGAAGAAGAAATTTGCTGACATAAATGAGAGTTTAGGTACTTGGTTTTTATGATTTGTAGTGTTTGTATGAGACTGACATTTATTTTGTAGAATGTTGGAAAGCTTGTAAGGAACAACTAGTGAGTGATAAGTGGACTGATTATTTTATTCAAGAATACATGTTGTTTAAAGGAGTTTAGTTGTGCATACCTAGAGAATCTATGAGAGAAAACATAATAAAGGAGAAACATAGTGGTGGACTTGCTGGACATTTTGGGATTGATAAGACTATGAGACTAATTTTAGAAAGATACTTTTGGCCACATATTTATAGAGCTCTATAAATAATGGTTAGAGGTTGCAGAATTTGTCAAGTAGCAAAATGAACTAGTTAGAATTTGGGATTTTATACACCTTTGCCTGTACCTAATAGACCTTGGAAAGATGTGAGTATGGATTTTATTCTTAGATTGCCTAGAACTTAGAGAGGTAATGATTCTATTTTGGTAGAGGTTTTCTAAGATGGATCATTTCATACCTTGTAAGAAGACATTTGATGCATTGAATGTAGCTGAATTATTTTTCAAGGAAGTGGTAAGATTGCATGGTTTGCCTAAGTCTATTGTTTTAGACAGAGATACTAAGTTTACTAGTTACTTTTGGAGAACACTTTGGAAAAAGATGAATATTGAATTGAAGTTTAGTTCTACATTTTACCCTCAGATAGATGGATAGACTAAAGTTGTGAACAAAAGTTTGGGAAACTTGTTGAGATGTTTAGTTGGAGATAAGCCTACTAATTGGGATTTAGTTTTGGCACAAGCAGAGTTTGCATATAATAATTTTGTGAATAAAAGTACTAAGAGGACACCATTTGAGATTTTTATTGGATTTCATCATAAGGGAACCATAGAGTTGAGATATTTACCTATTGAGATCAGAAGAAGTGCTGAAGCTGAGGATTTTGCAATATACATGAGAACTTTTCATGATGAAGTTAAAAGGAATTTGGAGGACAGTAATTTGAAATATAAACAAAGAGCAAATAAGAGAATGAGACATAAATCTTTTGAAGTTAGAGATGAGGTTATGATTCATTTGAACAAAAATAGATTTCCAGTTGATACCTACAACAAGATGAAAATGAAGAAGTTTGGACCTTGTAAGATTTTGAAGAAGTTTGACAGTGGAAATGCTTATGAAGTGGAATTACCAAAGGACATGGATATATCACCTATATTCAACATTGATGATATATTTGAGTAATTTGAATCAAATGATGAGACTAAAGATGATCTAGATTATCCTAAGAAGAATAGAGACAACATTGAGAAGATCTTGAATAGCAGATTAAGAAAGAGTACAAGAGGAAAGGACTACATGGAATACCTAGTTCAATGGAAAGATAAGCGAGTTGAAGATATTTCATGGATCACACAAGATGAGTTGGATCTTTATGATTCAGGTTAGAATTTGACTAGTACCTGATGTGGACATCAGTTCTTTTGTTATCCCAGGTGTCTGATGCAGGAGCATCTTGGGTCTTGAGCAATCTTGCATCACCAAAAATATTTCCTATTCCTGTACTAGTCTGATGTTTGTTTTTTGCCGATGTTGCTATTGGTTTCTTTCCTTGTGAAGTTAATGTAGTGATGTGGACCTAATCATGAGCATTCTCCTAAGATCTCACACCCTAATTCATTTGGATCTGGAAAGTATCGCAAGTTTCCTCGGGCATCAATTTTCTGCCAGTTTCACTCATGAAACATGTGGTATTTTGTCTTGCACAGTTTCGTGTGGGGAAATTGGATCTTGCATGGTTGGGGATATGTTCTTGGATCATGTGTGGACCTAAATGCAACTTTGCATTATGTTTTGTTGTTTCTTGCTTTAGTTTTAGTTTCCCCTCCTAAGTAGACCTATATTGTAATTAAATGCCTGATTGGCCAACTTGTGGCTTTGCTGGCTATATATGTGGAGCTTAGGTTGTTTAGTTAGTATCAGTTAGTATTAGTGTTAGCTTGTGGTGACTGATAAGGAAAGTACTATCTAGGAAAGTACTATACACTTTTCCTCCCGACCTCACTGGGGTTATTTTTAGGCCAATATATTGTAACTCATTATAACCCTAAAGCAGAAAAATATTTTTATAATATGGCTTAGGGTTAGGGATTTCATAATGTATGATTTTAGTACTTGCGGTAGATTTGAGCTGTAAGGGATTATAGATTGTAATCAGGTTGTAATCACTAGATAATAATAATATTGGACTTGCTGTTGGTGGATGTAGCCCAGGGATTGGGTGAACCACGTTAAATCTTTGTGTATCATGTTCTCTTCTATGTGGTTTATTTTTTTTGATATTAGTTATATTTGCATGTAATTGTTATTTATATCTTGTTAATCCTAATGAGTGGTATCAGAGCGAGGTTGTTTTTCATTTATCCTCTGTAGGAAGATCTCACAGTTTAGTGGGAGTCTCATGGTTGAGTGGGAGCAATGGTAGATGAGGGTATGCTGAAGGTTGACAAGTTTAACGGGTAGAACTTTCAGTTATGGAAAATGCAAATGGAGGACTATCTCTATCAGAAGGATCTATGGTGGCCATTGGAAGGAAAAGCCAATAAATTGACAAGCATTTATGATGCGAATTGGACAATTCTTGATAGAAAGGCTCTTGGTAGTATTCGATTATGCCTGACACAATCGGTGGCATTCAATATTACACAAGCTACGACAAATGACGATTTGATGAAAACCCCAGTGAAGTTGTATGAAAAGCCCTTCGCTTCAAATAAGGTATTTCTCATGAAGCGTTTGTTTAATATGAAAATTGTGGAAGGTGGGTCATTTTCTGATCATTTAAATGAGTTTAATACAGTTACCAGTCAATTAACTTCTGTCAATATTATTTTTGATGAAGAAGTCAGGGGTCTCTTAATTTTGTGTTCTTTGCCTGAAAGCTGGAATGGCTTGGTCATGGCTGTTAGTAATTCTGTTTCTGGTTCTAATACCCTAAAATATGATGATGTTATTGGTGTTATTATAAGTGAGGACATTCATAGGAAAAGCTCAGGTGGATCCACAATAGGTAGTGTCTTAAATGCACAAAGCAGGGGTAGAACCAATGAGAGAGGAAACAACTCTGGAAATCATGGGAAATCAAGAGGAAAATCAAAGGGAAAGAGGTTTGAATCCAAAGGGCCAAATGATTGCTGGTACTATGGAAAACTAGGTCATAAGAAGAAATATTGCTGGTCTTAGAAGAATAAAGGAGACAAACAAGAAGGTAACAAGGAGGTAAATGAGGTAAGTAATAAATTTAAAGAGGATGCTTTGATTCTTTCTTTAGAAAGTATTGATGATTCATGGGTTTTAGATTCTGGGGCTTCATTTCATGCTACACCCCATAGAGGTTACTTTCTTGATTATGTCCAAGGTGATTTTGGGCTAGTTTATTTAGGAGATAATGAACCTTGTCAGATAGTTGGAAAGGGAAAAATTAAGATTAAGTTGCAGAATGAGAATCATTGGCTACTACAAGAGGTAAGACATGTTCCAAGGCTGAGTAGGAATTTAATTTCAGCAGGGCAACTGGGTGATGAGGGTTGCATAGTTACTTTTAATGATATAAATTGGAAGGTTTCAAAAGGTTCCTTACTAGTAGCAAAAGGTGTCAAAGTAGGCACCTTATATCTTTGTACAGGTCATACTATTCCTTCGACTTTAATTGTTTCAGAAGATAATGAATATTCAAGAACAGTGGCTACAGTTGAGTAGGAAGAACATCAAATTGTTGCTATAGATTCTAACACAACACTATGGCACAATAGACTCGGGCACATGAGTGAAAAAGGTATGAAATTACTTCATTCAAAGAAATTTTTACTTGGTTTAAAATGTGTCAATATGGATTTTTGTGAGAGTTGTGTGTATGGAAAACAAAAGAGAGTTAGTTTTGTGAAGAGTGGGAAGGAAAATAAAAATGAAAGATTAGAGCTTGTGCATACAGATGTATGGGGACCAGCTCAGATATCTTCCCTTGGTGGCTCTCTGTATTATGTTACATTTATAGATGAAGCAAGAAGAAAAGTACAAATTTATTTCCTTAGACAAAAATTTGATGTATTTCAAACTTTTAAGAAATGGAAATGCTTGGTTGAGAATGAGACTGGTAAAAGGTTAAAATGTCTCAGATCTGATAATGGTGGTGAGTATTGTAGCATAGAATTTGAAGATTATTGTTCCTCTAATGGTATTCATAGGCATAAAATTATACCAAGGAATCCACAAGAAAATGGAGTGGTTGAATGCATGAACAGGACAATAATGGAGCATGCAAGGAGTATGAGGTTGCATGCTAGGCTGCCCAAAAATATGTGGATAGAGGTTGTGCCCCTCTACTCCTTTGGACTATGGTATTCTAGAGGAAGCATGGAGTGGTAAGAAGGTGAGTTATTCTTTTCTCAAAACCTTTGGTTGTGAAGCTTTTGCATATATAGATTCTGAAAATAGAACCAAGCTAGAAGCTAAGTCAAAGAAATGTGTATTTTTTGGATATGGCATTGATAAATTTGGTTATAGGCTTTGGGATTTTGAAAATCATAAAATTGCAAGAAGCAGGGATGTCATATTCAATGAGAAGGTATTGTACAAAGATATGTTGTAGCAACATGAGAAGAAAGAAAATGACTATGTAGTACTGGATGATACTCTAAAAGATGATGTTCCAGTAGTTCGTTATGCTCCACAACAACAACAACAACAAATACCACACACCTCAATGAATGTTAGATGGCCAACAAGGCTAAGTAGACCTCCAAAAAGATTTTCTCCATCTTTGTATTCTATTTTGTTAACAAATGCTGGTGAACCTGAATGTTATAATGAAGCTGTGCAGGTGGATACAAAGATTTAGTGGGAGTCTTAAATGATAGAGGAAATGGACTCCTTGCTGAAAAATCACACTTGGGATTTATGCAAGTTACCTGTAGGTAAAAGGGCTTTACAAAATAAATGGGTTTATAGGCTAAAAGAAGAGGATGGAGGTAAGAAAAGATTTAAAGCTAGGTTAGTTGTAAAAGGATTTGCACAGAAAAAGGGTATTGATTTTGATGAGATATTTTTTGTAGTTGTTAAAATAATTTCTATCCATACTGTTTTAAGTATTGTGGCTACTAAAGATTTGCATTTAGAGGAGCTTGATGTTAAGAAATTTTTTTTTCATGGTGATTTGGATGAAGAAATATATATGGTCCAGCCACAAGGATTTGAGGTCAAGGGTAAGGAGAATTTGGTGTGTAGATTGCAGAAAAGTTTATAAGGCTTGAAGCAAGCACCTCGGCAATGGTATATTAAATCTAACACTTTTATGAATGAGCATGGATACAGTCAGTGCCATTCTGACCATTGTGTTTATTTTAAGAGGTTGGATGATGACAACTACATTATTTTATGTTTATATGTTGATGATATGCTTGTAGCTAGGTCTAACATGGATCACATTAAGGGGTTGAAACAAAAGTTAGCACATTCATTTTCTATGAAGGATTTGGGGGCAACAAAAAAAATCCTTGGTATGAAAATTTGTAGAGATAGGAAAAATAGGAAGTTGTCTCTATCTCAGGCTGATTATATTGAGAAGGTTTTGCAATGTTTCTCTATGGAGAATGCCAAAGGTGTTAGCACACCTTTGCCTGGTCATTTGAAATTGACTAAGGAGATGTGTCCTAACACATTAGAAGAAGAGGTAAAAATGTCTAAGGTACCTTATGCTTCAGCTGTAGGGAGCTTAATGTATGCTATGGTATGTACTAGGCCATATATTGCACACGCAGTGGGAGTCGTTAGCCGATATATGAGTAACCCTGGTATTGAGCATTGGAATGTAGTCAAATGGATTCTCAGATATTTGAGAGGTACATCCAGTAAGTGTTTACACTTTGGGGGTTCTACTACTACTGTACAAGGCTATGTTGACTCAGATTTGGTAGGAGATATAGATAGCAGGTGGAGTACTATAGGTTATGTATTTACTATTGGTGGGACAATAGTGAGTTGGATTTCTCGACTATAAAAGGTGGTTTCTTTATTGACTACAAAGGTAGTGTATGTTGCTACTACAGAGGTAGCTAAGGAGATGATATGGCTTAATTTCTTCATGGAAGAATTGGGACATCCATAGATAGATAATTTTTTGCATACAGATAGCCAAAGTGCCATTCATCTTGCGAAGAATTCTTCTTTGCACTCAAAGAAAAAACACATACAGTTGCGGGGTGGCTGCAAGAAGTTGGGTGCCAATTTTTTGCAAAAAGTGGAAGTGTTTTTTCTATTTTTCAAAATTTATCTGAATTGATTTGAAAATTTGAGGCACTTAGAGATTGAATCTCAGAAAAATTCACTAATAGAAATTGTAGTACTTGGAGTCTACTTTTCAAATATATAATTTATTTTAATACCCACATGGTATAAATTATATTTTGATAGGCATATTTGAAAATCACTTTTTCAAAATGCCTGTTTCAGGACCATACCACATCCATGTACGACCACCATATTTTGACACAAATAAATGAATTTTTTTAAATCCTTTTTAGGCAAGATACCTAAGATATAGAATATTGATGAGAATATTTTTTCTTATTTTTTTGTTTTGTAAATTATTTTTTATTAATTTTTAATTAACAATAAAGCTTATTTTTCAAACCTCTCGTGTACGGCCACCATAATTTAATATATTTTTTCTTTTTTTCAAAAATTCTTTTTTTTAAATTCAAAAGAATTGAATCTAGATTGATGACATATAATTTATTTTTAAAAATACTTAAAAATTAAAAAGTTATTAAAGTTTTAGTGAGTCTCACTATTTTACGTTTATGTACCACTATCAACTAATAAATAATGTAAAAATAGTAAAAATAACCATATTATTATGAAATTTATATTTTTAGAATCCTGATAGTGAGATCTTTAATGGGTTTTTGTTTTGTCAAAAAAATTGATCCAGAAGGGCTTCAAAAAATTACGGTAAGCCTTAAAATTTTTATTCCAATGCCTTAGCCAAAATTTTGGAGGCTAAGGCATAGGCTTGGTCTCACCAAACCTATCCCAAACCAAAAACCGAGGCAAAGTGAAAACTCCCGCGTGCATATTTTAAGAAACGGGCACCCGTTATTTAAATTCAAAAAATGGGCACCCGTTTCATAAATTTAAAAATATGTGTTTAAAAAAATATTTTAAATTAAAAAAAAAATTAAATTTTTTTTTAGAAACGGGTACCCGTTTTGAAAAAAATGGGTGCCCGTTTCTGGAAAAACGGGTACCCATTTTTTAAAATTCGGATCGGATGTCCGAGCCTAAAACGGGCACCCGTTTTTAAAAAATGGGTGCCCGTTTCAAGTGGGGCAAATTTTCAAGCCGCGGACTTCCGCGGAATTGGCACCCAACTTTTTGCTTCTACCATGCGGTACAATTTCATTCGGTCAATTTTGGATGATGGGAAGTTAAAGATGGAAAAGATTCATAAAGATGATAATCCAACAGATATGTTTACAAAGGTAGTAACAAGGGAAAAGTTGAACTCATGTTCAGCTTTAGTTGGTTGTCATGACCCCTTATTGGATAGAACCTAGTAATAATAAATAACGATCATAGAAGTAAAATATTCTAATATAAAATAATAAGTTAAAGAAAATAATCATAACTCAAATGTTAATAAAGTAATAATAGTAAATATACTATTAATAATATATTATTAAAATATTAATATAATATATAATAATATATTATTGAGATAATGATATTGATATTGTTAAATATTGTGAATATAGTAATATTACTCAAATAATATTAATTTCCCTTATTGATAATATCTAAGTAATAATATTATTATATTAATCAATTAATAATTAACTATTAATTTAATAAATATAATAGTTAATAATACTAATCTACATATAATATTAATCTATGAATAGTAGTAAAGAAGCCTATTAATAATAATACCACCCGTAAAGAGTTTTATAATAATCAAATGTAAATTATTAATACTAATACTATATTTCAAAAGATGTGACTATTCATATTTATATATATATTGAGTGGGAAAAGACATTATATCACGGAGGGAAAAAAGAAGAAATATTAAGAAGGAATTTGGAAAACTTGGGAGAAAATAATAGAGGAGAAATTGAAGGAGAAAATATAGGAGAAAATGAAGGAGAAAATAAAGGAGAAAAATAAGGAAGTAATCGGAGCATTCTAAAAGATATATAAAGAAAATGGAATAAGAATCTCCATTTCTAAAATAAGAGATAATTCAGCAAAAGATTAAGGAAATAAGGAAAAGAGTAAGCCCACGTGGAAAGTAGGGCATTCGGTCAAATAAATTAGAATAGAGGAATCTTCCCTCTTATAAAGGTATGTAACTTTATTTTTGTTTATTTAATCAATGATATATTTATTTATATATTGAAATGTACTAATATTATTATGAAATTAATTCATATTAGATAGTTAAACAAATGTAACTTAAATATGTTAGTAAATAAGTAATTCTATATATATAATTGGTTATAAAATAAATATATGTAATTAATATATATCTGAGAATTATATTAATGTTAATTAATTAATAAGTAATTATAATAATGAAAATTATATCAAATTAATATGTATTCTCACTGGTTAAGACAAGAATATATGGTTCAACTTTGTCATAATTAATTATGTACTAATATCATTATGGAATATAAATATTTATTTTTATCATAGAATAATATGAACTATATATGTAAGATATCTATTTGGAATATAAATATAATATATTTCTAAAGGATCTAATCTAATCTTTCTATATATATATATATATATATATATATGAGATTGTTCTTAATATAATTGGATTTAAATGCAAAAGTGTCATATACTAATCATTGAGAATTGATATTTCTGATGGCAATCTTAATTGTGAATTCTAGGGCAAATCTAGTAAACTACCAATTGAGAACATTACAAGGGATATATAGATATATGAATCTTAAATGATATATACTGATATATGAATCTTATATATATACGGAAATAATAATGATTTAGGAATATGATCTAGATTACTCTAATTATAGTACATAGGGATATATCTCGTCTCATACTACGATATCTTAGGATAGGGAGTTTGTGGAGGGAGAGGCGGAGTAATTTCGGGCACATGACGAATATCCTAAAAGGAGCCGCTTGTAGTCTATTTCACGCGCCCTTTGGCACTATAAGTCTTCCATCTTATGATGATCATAGTAAGGGAAGGAGAAAGATTCATGTGCCCTATATGAAGAGATCTTCTTTATGACTACGTTCATTAGCTTATCACTCAATAGTTTCCTCTAACTTTAATGATAGTGATGGTTATATGTTGTTAATTATTCGATGATTCCCTAATTTATGCCTAACTGATGGAATTTCGGTCTAGGGGTAAAAAGGGTTCATTACAAGTGGTATCAGAGCATAATCCTGCCATCCTGTGGAAATTTTAATTCATGCAAATGCATAACGAACAAGAGGAACAAGTAACTATTGCACTTAAAATATTAAGAAAGAGATATATTAATGTTAAACTATTACATCCAGTATAGATCAGATGAACTCATTTCTTCCATCTAAGGCATCTCGACGAAGAAGGTTGTGGATGGTAGAGGCGGGGTAATTTCGGGCACATGACAGATTCCTCCAGGGAATCGCTTGTAGTCTGTTCCATGCGACCAAGACACTGTAACACTTCCACTCTTGGTGTCCTTAGCCGGAGTGAAAGAAAGAGTTCTACAAGATTACTTCGATAAAAATTATGTTGTTCACTTACTCCATAGTTAAGATCAAACTAATATAGCTTGTAAAGCTTATACAAATTTTAATCCTTCCATTCCAATAAGGAACCTTGACGGAGGAGGTGGTGGATGGTAGAGGCGGGGTAATTTCGGGCACATGATAGATTCCTCCAGGGAACTGCTTGTAGTCTGTTCCACATGACCTTGACACTGCAACTCTTCCACTTGGGGTGATCTTAGAGGGATAGAGAGATGAATTTCCCTATGATCCTTCATACATCAGTGTGTATGCTTCATGTTTTCAATGTGTATACTCTGTGTCTTCATGCACCAGTATGTATACTTCATATTTTCAATCTGTATACTTTGTGTTTTCATGCATCAGTGTGTATGTCTTGTGTTTTCAATGTGTATACTTTGTGTCTTCATGCATCAGTGTGTATGCTTCATGTTTTCAATGTGTCTACCGCGTATCTTTATATAATCACATGTATGCCTCATATCCTCATATTTTCATATATATACATTGTTATTGCAATCTTCGTGTAGGAGTAACTCATATTCCTCATGTATGTTTTGTGTATTGTTGTGTGCTTTCTTCCCTACGTGTTTGACATATACTAATGTATTTCTTCATGTCTTAAATATTTGATGTGTATTTATATCTATCTATGGTATGTTGATATGTACTTATGCACTACTTCATGTCTTTTATGCTTGGTGTGTAATTAGGTGTGATACCTCATGCTTTGAGTGTCTGACATATATGTATTGTATTGTGTATGTTATATGGCTTAATGACCAATTTGTGTTCATTTTCCATGTATACCACCTCATGCATTAAGTGAATGTTTTTGAATACTTTAAGTGATATATGTATGCTTCATGAATGTTCTCTATGTATAAGTATGCTTTATGTGTATGATGTATATGAGCACTACTCCATGCATTACATGTCTAGTGTGTATTTGAGTGTACTGCTTCATATTTTATGTGTTTACCATGTATTCATTTCCTTATGTTTGACATGTTTACTCCATTCATGCTTTATGTGTATTCATGTATCTTTGTGCATGATTTATATGTACATATCATACTTTTTATGCTACATGTATCCATATGTGTACTTTATGATTTAATCTATTTATGTTTCTACTTCATGTGTATATTGCATAATTTATGTGTATGCTTCATGAATAAATAAAAATTAAGTGTATGTTTTATGTGTTTTGTGTATTCACATATGTACTTCAAGATTTGAGTGAATTCATGTTCTATGTGCTTCATTGTATTCATGTATATCCTACTTGTGCTACATGTATTCTTCACAACTTAACTAAATATGTATGTATTGTGTGCATTTATATGTATACTTGAAATCAGTAAATTCATGATATGCCTCTTAGCTTGAATAGATTCATACTTCATGTTCTAAGTGCTAATAATAATTACAGATTTGATTCATGTATAATGTGTTTGCAACATAGTTACGTAAAGATTGTATGTCCCTTACTAATGCATTCAGTTCATAATTGTTATGTCTCCAAACAATTTACTCCATGAATATTTCTTGAGTATCTATAAGTCTGTCAAGAGCAATAATTTTGTATTTGAAGGGTAGGACTGTGATGACCCCATCCTGGAATTTGATAATAAATAATTTAATTAGATCACAAAAGAAATATTTTATAAAAAATATAATAGTTGAATAAATAGAAACAAAGATTGTCATTATTATAATTGTAATAATATTAATTATCTATTATTAAAATATTATTGAAGTAATAATACACTATGAACAAATAATTTATAATATAATAATTATAAATATTAAATTATAATTAAATTAGTATAATATATACATAATTAATATCTACAAATTAGTGGTTTTAAATATGAAATATATAATTCATATACTTTTATATTGTAAAGCATGTCCTTGACTATGGTAAGTTGACAATACTACTAACAATCGATGATAATTTAGCTAAATGGTAAATCAGATTATGATTAAGTTACATATGAATTAAAGATGCATCTGGGTTATAAGGGTGAAATAAATATAATTATGTTTTTTTGCTTGAGGACAAGCAAATTCAAGAGGGGAGAACTGTCATGACCCCTTATTGGATAGAACCTAGTAATAATAAATAACGATCATAGAAGTAAAATATTCTAATATAAAATAATAAGTTAAAGAAAATAATCATAACTCAAATGTTAATAAAGTAATAATAGTAAATATACTATTAATAATATATTATTAAAATATTAATATAATATATAATAATATATTATTGAGATAATGATATTGATATTGTTAAATATTGTGAATATAGTAATATTACTCAGATAATATTAATTTCCCTTATTGATAATATCTAAGTAATAATATTATTATATTAATCAATTAATAATCAACTATTAATTTAATAAATATGATAGTTAATAATACTAATCTACATATAATATTAATCTATGAATAGTATTAAAGAAGCCTATTAATAATAATACCACCCGTAAAGAGTTTTATAATAATCAAATGTAAATTATTAATACTAATACTATATTTCAAAAGATGTGACTATTCATATTTATATATATATTGAGTGGGAAAAGACATTATATCACGGAGGGAAAAAAGAAGAAATATTAAGAAGGAATTTGGAAAACTTGGGAGAAAATAATAGAGGAGAAATTGAAGGAGAAAATATAGGAGAAAATGAAGGAGAAAATAAAGGAGAAAAATAAGGAAGTAATCGGAGCATTCTAAAAGATATATAAAGAAAATGGAATAAGAATCTCCATTTCTAAAATAAGAGATAATTCAGCAAAAGATTAAGGAAATAAGGAAAAGAGTAAGCCCACGTGGAAAGTAGGGCATTCGGTCAAATAAATTAGAATAGAGGAATCTTCCCTCTTATAAAGGTATGTAACTTTATTTTTGTTTATTTAATCAATGATATATTTATTTATATATTGAAATGTACTAATATTATTATGAAATTAATTCATATTAGATAGTTAAACAAATGTAACTTAAATATGTTAGTAAATAAGTAATTCTATATATATAATTGGTTATAAAATAAATATATGTAATTAATATATATCTGAGAATTATATTAATGTTAATTAATTAATAAGTAATTATAATAATGAAAATTATATCAAATTAATATGTATTCTCACTGGTTAAGACAAGAATATATGGTTCAACTTTGTCATAATTAATTATGTACTAATATCATTATGGAATATAAATATTTATTTTTATCATAGAATAATATGAACTATATATGTAAGATATCTATTTGGAATATAAATATAATATATTTCTAAAGGATCTAATCTAATCTTTCTATATATATATATATATATATATGAGATTGTTCTTAATATAATTGGATTTAAATGCAAAAGTGTCATATACTAATCATTGAGAATTGATATTTCTGATGGCAATCTTAATTGTGAATTCTAGGGCAAATCTAGTAAACTACCAATTGAGAACATTACAAGGGATATATAGATATATGAATCTTAAATGATATATACTGATATATGAATCTTATATATATACGGAAATAATAATGATTTAGGAATATGATCTAGATTACTCTAATTATAGTACATAGGGATATATCTCGTCTCATACTACGATATCTTAGGATAGGGAGTTTGTGGAGGGAGAGGCGGAGTAATTTCAGGCACATGACGGATATCCTAAAAGGAGCCGCTTGTAGTCTATTTCACGCGCCCTTTGGCACTGAAAGTCTTCCATCTTATGATGATCATAGTAAGGGAAGGAGAAAGATTCATGTGCCCTATATGAAGAGATCTTCTTTATGACTACGTTCATTAGCTTATCACTCAATAGTTTCCTCTAACTTTAATGATAGTGATGGTTATATGTTGTTAATTATTCGATGATTCCCTAATTTATGCCTAACTGATGGAATTTCGGTCTAGGGGTAAAAAGGGTTCATTACATTGGTCTTCTAGACTGAATAGAATAAAGGAACAGTTGAGTCCAGGGTGGTTCGATCTAGTGGGAGCCTCATATGGTAGCGTTATTGCTACAGGATCAGTCTCCAAGTGGGAGGTTTTTTAGTGTGGATACTGATTAGTCACCAAGTGGGAGATTGTTAGCTTGTGGTGACTGATCAGGAAAGTAATATCCAGGAAAGTACTGTACACTTTTCCTCCTGACCTGACCAACATATTTTTAGCTATTTTTAGGCTGACATATTGTAACTCATTATAACCCTAAAGTAGAAAAATATTGTATAATATGGCTTAGGGTTAGGGATTTCATAATGTATGATTTTAGTACTTGTGATAGATTTGAGTTGTAAGGGATTATAGATTGTAATCAGGTTGTAATCACTGGATAATAATAATATTGGCCTCATTGTTGGTGGACATAGCCCAGGGATTGGGTGAACCACGTTAAATATTTGTGTATTGTGTTCTCTTGTGTGTGGTTTATTATTTTCTGACATTGGTTATATTTGCATGTAATTGTTATTTCTATCTTGTTAATCCTAACAAGTAGTAGAAGTAATTGAGAAGATAATATGTGAGCTATGACTATGAATGCATAATTCTCATTGTATAAGGCCAAAACCCAGAAGGCCTCACAATCGGGCATGTTGAAGGATTAATATAATTATTTTAGTGTTTCATCCAGTTTCTTGTCTCATATCCATTATGTTTTCACTGATTTCATGTGGTTTATTTATATTTCTTCCATGTGTAACTCTTCGCAGGGCATGTTTGTGGGTTTAAGCAGTCTCAATTAACCTTGATTCTTCCTTCACCTTCCCTACCCTTGCATCAATAACTATTAGGGAAGAACAAAGAGAATAATATGTAGAATAGAACTACCTCTTCTTGATCAGATCCAATGAAGCAAAAAATCTCTCCTCAACACACTTAACTCTGCATTGGCTTAATCACAACTGGTTCTTCACAACCAAAATTATCCAACACATGATCAACATTAAAAACTTTCAACTTTATCCATTATATACTATTCATCAAGCCCTTGAGTTTTTTAACACCTTAAGCTAGCCCCAATGTCTTACAATTTAACTTTCACACTTTTTGATCGAATTCAACCCACCAATACACACATCTCAATGTATAAAACAATTTTCCTATACCGTGTTGGCCAACACAATGATTTACTTAGAATTTTATGTCAAGGGGTCAAACATGTTTTTGTTATTATAACTGAAGGTGATGATGATGAAGACTGATTATGATTAGAGGTATACCAGATTGTAGAATTATTAGATCAGTTATTATCTTGTCATTGATGTCATGCAATTGATATTTGATTTATATTATGCTACCATATCATTCAAAGTATGATATAAGTTTGAATAAGTTAGGAAGAAGTAGTGAAATGTTATGAAGATGAAGAACTTAATTGGGCAACTGATACAGATCAAACAATGTTAAGGTTATGTTGATATAATTATTTTCTACCAAACATTTGATTATATCAAGTCAATAAAGAAGATTAGTCAAGTCAATAAGAAAAAAAAGTTTGGCTATCGAGTAGGAAAAAGTCACCTAGTAAAAGGAAAGTAAGTTTCAATAAAAGGCAAAGGAACTTAAGACACCAAGAATAAGGTTTTAGTCATTGAGTGAAGTTAACCAAAATTTAGTTGAAATAAAAGAGTGAGCCACTGAGCAAGGAACATAAATTAAATACAAGGATGAGAATGACATTTAATTTTGAGTTGGAAGATTTTGATGATAAGGAAGAGTTAGTTGGAGAGATCTACGATCAAGAAAATTTAGGGTGATGATCTATGGTATAGATCTAAGTGGTAAAAAGAGAAGGAACAAGTGCCAAGAAATTTCAAGTTTCGAGGTGATGATAAAATGTTTAACCAAGATCTAAATTCATTGAATTAGTGTATGAATTCAATTGGACGGCTGAGTAATTGAAAAGAAAATGTAATAAAGGAGATTAAGAAGAAAAAAAATGTCTATATAAAGGATGAATTTTTATGAAAAAAGAGCTGGAAAATTTGAAGGGTTAATGAGTCATCGAATGATGCAGTGAAGAAGGAAAAAGGTGAATTCTAAGTCAAAAAGAAGAATTTGATGAAGTGTTGAAAGCTAGTGGAAAGTGAAGGATTGAAGTGAATACAAAGAGCGCACACATGATCTAATTATGCAAAGGATAGTTTTTGATTTACAGGTCAATTTATATACTGTTACTTATTAACAGTTGTATCACAAAAAATATCTTAACCGAGTGGACCTAACAGTCTTATTTTTAAATCCTTACAAAAGATAACATTCTAAAAGAGTGTTTGAAGACCTTTAACTAGGCCATTCCTAACAGGGTGAAGATCCTAATAGATCTGAGGTAAATCCCCTAACAGGGTCACATTTAACAATGTGTATTGTAATCTTTAACTAGATTGGCTTTTAATCAAGCATACTTCAAAAGAGTATTTTCTTTAGTGGGTGATAATTCCCACAATGATTTTTCCCAAATTGGGTTTCCACGTTAAATACTAGTGTTATATGTGTTGAATATTTATTGTGAATGTTATTTTTGATTGCTAAAGTTAATTTACTATTAATGGTTAGTATTGAAGTATGTACGATTGAGTTGACATCGAGTTGAATCAGAGAAAGTTTTCAAGGAGAATCAAGGATTACTAATTCACCCCCCTCTCTGTAATCCAACAGTTTTGACCAAACAAAAGCTTCCTCTAGAATTTTATCCACACGGTAGCATCAAACAATGTGATGCTAGTAATCACCCCCAATCTTTCAGATGCATCACTAGATCATGACTAACTCAACCAAATTCACTACAAACTATACACCAATCACCAATCAAAGATTTATCAATTATCACTCAAGAACATAAATACTTCAACCTGTTAACAACTCTGACTCTACTCACCAGTCACATATCCTTCACATCGGTCCCTCAAATGAGTTGCAATTGAAACCATAGCTTCTAAAACTATTGACCACCCTATCCTATAACCACATCACATGAAACACCAAAGATATGACAAACCAATAAAATCCCCTATAACTTCTCACTAATTGTTCTAGAAATTTCTCTATCATACTTCATCTGATCAAAACTTCCTTATCGATCTTCATCAACAATAGTGGTCATGTATTTTACATTCAAAGACATACCTAAGTCTCTCATAAGATTCACTACAAATAAAACTTACTGCAACACCATGATCTTCATACTTATACTTAGCAATATACTAGAAACAATAAGTCAATACTTGACGTCAATGACAACACAATAATTGATCATCATGCAATCGAATCTATATTATTACAACATGAGAAATTACTTACCACCACTACATTAGTTATACCAAAACACACACACACACACACACACACACACACAGAGATGCAACATGTTTATGTGATGGACATGTAATGGATCTAAATGTAATGAAAATAATAAGATATGTAATTTAATGATTGGTGACACTATATGATTATGAAAATATGAATATGAAACCTATAACAAGATGTGTGAAATGATGAACCTTAATGGATATATGTAGTATAATTAGATATGAATGTAATGGCTACAATATGTAGTGGACTAAATGTAATGAAATGCAACATAAATGTAATGATATAATGAAAATGAGATAAATGTAATGAATGAACCTAATTATGTAATTATTATGCAATCCAAGATGAAAAATGAATGCTACTAATATGAAAAAATGATCTTAAAAAAATGATATGCAAACTATTCCTAAAAGGAAATGCAATTAATGCAACTAAGACCACTAAATGCAAAGTTTTGTGTGTGTATCAGAGTAACTAGTAGGGACACTTTGCAGGGTAGAGATGGGTGAATAAATAGGTTCCTCAAAGTGCAAGATGCAATATGAAAAATGAAACCTAAAATGAAAGTACAAAATGAAATGGTGATTTTAGTTGTGTTGATGTGGAAAGCATACCCTAGTTTGATTTTGCAAAAGGAGGCATGCGTCACATGTTAGAAAACATGGGTGACATGGTTCCTTTATATGGACTAGACTCTTCGACATACAAGGTAGATTTAGGAACATAGATGTAGATTAACAATCATGGTGGAACTAATGTAGCATGACACATGAGGAGATCATAGTACACCCAAGGCTTGATTAGAGACTTGGTGGAAGTGCAAAAGACCCTAACCCTAGTGAGGCATACATAATCATAATTGACTAACCAACACAAATGCACTAAATTACCTATAAAAAAATCATTCCACAAACAAAAATGTGTATCAAATACACATTTAAAAATACACCAAGATATGGAAGATCAATTTGATGTTGAGTAGGATCTATTGAACAACAAAGATAAAATCAAACCAAAGACCTTATGACCAAGCATTCATTCAATCCAAAGTTCTTGCCAAAAACATGACTATGTAATGGTGGATTGATAAGTTGACTAAGGAAGGATATATCCTAAGGGAAAGGATTGATTGATATAATTAAATGGATGCTCGATAGGAAATACATGTGAAATGAACAGTATATAGGAAACATGATCTCAAGATTTTATTTTGATAAATCTTATGCAGTCAAAGTGTCTGTGACAAGCTTAGTGTGATAAGATAAAGTGATTGATGGATCTTTATTCTAAACATGAGTGAATGGTAGCTTGTCATGAAGGATGTGATGGAATTGGGAGGGGCGATGAGGTATAGAATGTGGATAGGTGGATGAGACTAGTAGGGTTCTCATATAGGCATGTGAAGGGAAAATGAATCTATGATAATGTATGAAGAAAATGGATGGAAGGAATTACTCAAAATGAGATGGAATGGATGAAAAGGTGAACTAGATAGATGATGGACCCAATTTGTTATACATGATGATTTTGGTAGGTTTTGACCATAATACTTGTCCAAGGTGCTTGATTATAAAGTTTTCAATAGTGGACGCTTAGTTTCTTTTCTTTTTTGATTTTTGATTTTTTTTGTCTTTTGTGAATATTTTAATTTTTATGGTATTTTCTGATGTTAATAGGATGGGACTTCCTAATGACATATGCATATAAGAATTTAAGATTAATGATATTGATAGGATTAGGGATAGGATCTCCCTTTGGTGATGCGATATGATAAGCTCTAGATCCAAACTTAGTTGTGATGACATATGTGCCCAACCAATTAGGCTTGAACTTTCCTTTCTTTTCCCACTTTTGGAGATTCTTCTGATTTTGTTATAGGACAAGGTCACCAAATTCAAACTCACGAGGTTTGATCTTCTTGTTATACTATAATAATAGGTGATTTGGATATACATGGAGATGATTTATGACATTGAGGCATCTCTCATCAAGGAGTTAAAGCTCTTGCAAGTAGGCAGCTCAGTATTCTTTACCAGATAATAAATTCTTTAGGGATATTATGAGGGAAGGGATATTGATATTGATAGGAAGGATGAATTTAGTACCATAAATGAGGGAAAATGGAGTGTTTCTAGTGGGTTTATGGATGGAAGTGTGGTAGGCCCAAAGGGAAGGATTAAATTGTAGATGCTAGTTGAAGCCAATGTCATTGACTATCTTCTTGATGATTTTAATGATGATTTTATTCATAGCCTCAACTTGACCTTTATATTATGGGTATTAGTTGGAGGAAAAATGTTGTTTAATTCAAAAAGTATCACATAATTCAATTATATCCTTGTTCTTGAAAGGGGACCCATTATCAGTAATGATGTCTTGTGGGATACCATAGCAAAAAAAAGGTAATTCAAGATGAACTCTGAGACTTTATTTCTAGTAGTGTAAGTAAAGAGAGATATATTATAATCATTTAGTGAAGCACTCAATAGAAACAATGATGTATTTATGGCCATTGGAGGAATTAAGATATAAATGTCCAATGAGATTGAGTTCCAATATGAAAAGGGGCCATGAGGTGATAATAGTTTGTAGGGATTGGGAGGGTGCATGTATCAAATCATCATGCTGTTGAAAAGGAAAACATCTATTCACATAATGATAAGCATTTTATTTCATGGTCAACTAGTAGTATCCTATACTTAATAGGCTCTTTGATAGAGTGAGACCATTAGAATGGGCTCTACAAATTCCTTGATGAACCTCTTCTAACATTGTTTTAGCTTCTTCTGATCCAAGACACCTAAGGAGGGTTTTTTTGAAGTGTTTTCAAAAGAGCGTATCACATAGGATGGTATATTGAGAAGTACAATGAATGGAGGTATTTTTTTGGTTAGGAGTGAGTTGGAGTAGAATGATCTCATCATGTAGTTAGGCATAAATTTCTTGGTGCTAAGGACTCTGTACCAATAATATCACATACCATTTTAGAATTTTGCATTTCATAAGAAGGGACCATAAGTTCTTGACAAGAAACTCACATGTGTTACTATTTTTAGGCATAAAAATCAAGAATCTAATTGCAACCATTGAATTGACTACTTTGTTGTTGGTTCTAGGAATTTGTTGGAACTAGATTTTTACAAAGTGTTGTTTTAGATCTTTGAACATTATATAGTAGGGAATCAACTTATCATCCTTGGTTTGATATTCATCATTGAATTATCTAACAACGAACTAAGATTCACAAAATAAAAGTAGGCTAGTGATTTTCCATTGAACAACTAGACAAAGTCCTATAACTAGGGCCTCGTATTTTACTATGTTGGTTGTGCACATAAATATCAACTTGTAGGATTTTGGGATATAGTCTCCCCGTAATGTCACAAAAAATACTCCTACCCTCAATCCTTTCTTTGTAAATGATCCATAAAAATAGATTTTTCATTGTATACTTAGGGTAATAGCCATAATAGATTTCCTAGGGAAATACGTAATGATAGGATGGTCTCCTAGAATAGGAAATTTTTATAACTAGTTTACGATCACTTATTAGTTTATATATTTTTGATCTATGTACTCAATAAAATCAAATTCACTCATAATCATTAACCCATTTTTTTGTAGATCCAATAAGAGAAACTTTAGATAATAGGTACTTAAGTGGATCAATATTTACAATGAGTTGGGTCTTATGATTAAGCATGTAATGAAAAAGTTTCTATGTATATAAGACAACAACCAAGAATGCTTTCTTTATAGATGTGTAGTTCAATTCATATCCAATTAATGTTCTTCTCAGGTAATAGATTTGTTTTTCTTTTTGGTTATCATTTAGTTGTACTAAGAGTGCTTCTAGTGTGACACTATTGGAACAAAGGTTAGCATAGGACAAGAAGGACCAACACGAGAGGGTTAGCTGGATATTTATTAAGTTGTTCAATAGATTTATGACATAAACAATCCCATAGGAACTTGATATATTTCTATAGGAGGTGAGAGAAGGGGTGGAATTTATTTGAAAGATGAAAAAAAAATTTGTAGATTGTCTAAAGTCTCCCTTGTAGGCTACAAAGCTATTTTAATGTTTTAGGAGATAAAATCTCTAAGATAGATTTCACTTTCTTTAGACCTACCTCAATTCCTCTGTGGGTCACAATATAATGTAATTTTTTTTTTATTGTACACCGAAGACAAACTTCTTAGGATTCAATCAAAAACTTTATACTTCTCTAATATGTCAAATATTTTTGTGAGTATGACAATGTGTGATTCTCTAGTATTTGATTTTCCCAAAAGATCATAAACATAGTTTTCTATTAAGTCATGTATAAGGCCATGAAAGATAGTCATATAAGCACACTAACATGTGGATCTAACATTATTAAGTCTAAAGGGCATGACCTGGTAAAAAAAAGTACATCGAGGTGTAGTGAATGTGGTCTTGTGCTAATCTCCTACTATAATTCTAATATGATATTAACCAGAGAAACCATCCATAAGAGATAACATCTCATGTTTCGTAGTTAAATCCACTATGATGTCAATGTTGGAAAGTGAAAAATAATCCTTTGGACATGCTTTATTCAAGTCTCTAAAGTATGAACAGATGAAAATGCCCCCAATAGCTTTACCTACTAGCAAAATGTTGGAGACACATTCAAGATAGTCTATAGTTCTGATGAATTCATGATCAAGCATCTTATTTATCTCTTCTTTTACTAACAAGGATATCTGTGGATGCATATTTCCTAGTTTCTATTTGAAAGGTTTCTCTTTAGGGTCTACTGCAAGGTGATGTATGTGAGGCCTCACCCTGTGCCATCATTCATAGAAGTTTATTTACCATCTTATGACTCTTGTTGACACTCTATTTTATCATGTTGGACTATTTGGACAGAGACATTATATTTTGATTCTATGTGATGACCTATGATTATGTGATGATGATATAGGACTTTTACTTTCATGCTATTTATTAGGTCATGAGCATAGTAATTGATAAATCTTTGATTTAAGTATGATACTTTAATGTTGCACTTATGTTAGGAAAATCAATGAGAAATGATCATGATTATTATGTTAGGTGAATTACCATGTATCATTGTATTTTTTATTTTTTATACTTTAGATGCAATATGGAAAATGATGATAATTACCATGAGATGCAGTTAGAAATTTATGATGTTAGGAATGTGATTTTGAGATGTATTCTATTTACATATATATGCATATGTTATTGACATTTCATGAGCTATCGATATTTTGTCAAGTGTGCAGGTAAGACCATGGATATATCAGGGGAAATCAAAGATGGATAATTGTTAAAATCATGTTAAGCTAAGGTTATCTCCAAGGGGAGAAATAAACCTCGTTGTAATGTGTAATTGTTGTAAAGTGATGCATGAATGTATTTATTGATTATGTATATTTTTATTTTATTATTTTAGTCCACTTGGCATGCCATGTGTATTGTGTTGTAATGTGATTCTTTTGTGGTGTCAATTGGCACATGTCATGTGAGTTGGCATGCCCAAGTGTTTTATGTGTGTGAGTGGTCTCTATTTTTAGGAGCCTTGAGTGGGAATCTCTTTCATTTTCGTATGCAATCTTTGGGTGGTCTTTTGAGTGGATTTTAATGACCATTTAAGGTAGTGGAGGTTAAAAATAAGCTACCTCATAGTGGTGCCATGTGTTGGTGGTAAAATTTTGACTATTATGATGTATTTTGGATACTTTTTCCCTTTCAAAAGATGCTTTTTTGAAAAGTGACGAAAATTGGAATTTGCATGCCAAGCCCACTCCTCTTTTTGAATTTTGAATTTGAATTTCCCCTCTTGTTTGAAAGGATTAGGGTTTGTCTTCTTAAGGAGATGGAGGGAAAATTTGTGGGTAATTTTCCACTCTTCAATTTTTGGAGACTTGAGAGATTGTGAAATTTTTCCTTGATTATTTTTTTTGGAGGACTTTGGTTGTTGCATAGCAAGGAGGAGACTAGTTGGAGAAAGCTCATCTCAACCCTCATTGCCATTAGCTTGGATTGAGGTTGGATCTTGAAAATTCTTTGTCTTAATGTTATGTACATGATTTACTTTATTGTGTTATGTGAATGCTTAGTGTTGTAAGTAATTGTTTGACATTTTGGCTTATGCATGCTTGTGGTGTCTTCCTTTCTTTGTTGCATTGTTTTCTTTGGGGTGTGAAAGGCCAAACTCACCCTTGGGATGGAAGAGAGCCTTGATGGGTGAAGGGAAAGAGTTGGGACTACTCATCTAGTGTAGAGTCCTTCCTCTAGGAGGAAGGGGATAAGGCACAGATGTATGGGCATCCATGTTGCCATCCTTGTGTATACTATTTGGGGGGCATAAGGGTGTTGATTTGGTGTAGATTATGTGAAGGGTTGATGGTTGTATCATTGGCCTTGTGAAGGCAATATGAGCAGATTTTAAAGCCTTTTTGAAGGCTGGTTTATTCTTGTATTTTGGCATTCTCCTAGTTGGGTAGATTCCACCTTCACCCCTACTATGGGTCCAAGGTGACCCATTGTGTGCATAGCCTTGGGAAAGGGAATTTGATGTTTATGTTTTATTATTGGTTTTGTTTTGAGCATGTGTTTTATGTATGCATGTTAAACCCCTATCCATCTTTGTTTCCCCTAGCTCGGGGGTGGCCATGGAATGGCCTAGGTTAGGAGGTGAGCCTTCATGGTCTATTTGTTTTGTGTTGTAGATTTCAAAAGACATACTTGCTAGTTTTCATGGAGCTAGATGGAGATTTGGATACTTATCTTCTAGTTGTTAATTGAGTTGTTCGGCTTTGAGCCATTTGTGATAGTTTCTTAATCAAGGCTACGTTGAAGAGCCTAGCATGTGCATGCTTGTAACAGTTAGGTGGATAATTATCCTCTTAACTCCTTGTACTAAAATGTTTATAAGAAAGATGCATAGATTTTATTTATGCTGAAGAGAGATGTTAGTATAGAAGTTTAGAGTTAGTTGGAATGAATGTAAATGTTTTGGTTTTCTACATGCAAGGAAATAAAAGAAAAGATGTCTCTATTCTACAAATTCATTTTCAAAAGTTTATATGTATATTCCTTGTTAAAGTTTGTTCAAAAGGAAAAAGATTTATTTCCATTTTTTGAAGAGTTATCAAATAAAATGGATGGATATTAGTTTTGTTGCTTGACATGGATAGAATAGTTTTATCTTTTCCTTTTTTTAAAATGATAGAATTAAATGGAATCTATAGTTAATTTCACGAATATTGTGTATATAAAAGAAAAGGAAATTAGATTAATTTAATCTAGATGAAGTGGTTAATCTTTAAGTATTTTTGATATATATATATATATATATATATATATATATATATATATATATATATATATATATATATATATATATATATATATATATATATATATATATATATATATATATATATATATATATATATATAAATGTTATTTTATTTTTGAATACATTAACTTATAGATATTTTATATGTAGAAAGCTCTTAATTTTGTTTATTACTTTCCATAGTTCACATTATATTTATCCAAGTAATCATATTAAGGTATATATATATATATATATATATATATATATATATATATATATATATATATATATATATATATATATATATATATATATATATATATATATATATATATATATTTGGCTGTATATATATACATTAATACTTTTCATATTATTATTCATGCTGGAATTCATGTTAATACATATATAAATATAGATTTTTCTATATATACATATATGTATTAATACTTCCCATTTTAATAAATTTGATACCCATATTAATCCATTTATATATTCTGCTATATAAATATATTAATACGATATATATTTCTTTTAGACCGAACTTACCATAGCATTATTATTGTTGAATGAAATTTTCATATCGAAACAAGAGTATTGTAAACCCTTGTATATAATGTATGTTTTTTTTGTGTAGAACTTAACTTTTTAAACTAGCAACAAACCTTACTTTACAAAATGTTTAGTAAACAAACTAATTTCTCATAGTAGTGTGTAATATTTTAACCCTAGCAGGGGCCTGGCCGAAAGACTTCATGGAGGCACTGCTACAGTGGCCTAGTCGTGACGGACAGTGGCCAAGCCACTGCCGCCAGCGGCTATCCACTACTGCAGTGGCCTTGCCATTGTCGCTGACGGTGATGCCGCTGGGAAGTGGCAAGACCACTACAGTAGTGGTCGGGTTTGCAGATCGCCCTCCAAGTGCTCGACGCTTTATTTTTTTTTATATATTCATTTTAATATATGTTTCATTTTATCAAAAAGATATACACTAAAGTTTTTAAACATAAATTTAATCCTTTTGCTTTACGAATGTTTCGTCTAGTATTTATATTTGTTTTAAATTTGAATACGATAGTTATTATATATTTCTTTTAGCTTAGATATTAATGTTGAAGCATCTTTCTTTATTTTACCTTAACTTGTTAATTAAATAGAATCTATTCATGCTAAAAAGTACAAACTTAGCTCAAACTTTAAACTGAAATCTTAGCAGAGATAAAATAAATTGATGCCAGAATTGAGAACAAACTGAAATATACTTGGATTCGTAACTTTAACCATATATGTATACTCTAGTATACATCCTCTAGATTATAAACTTCTTGCAAACATAACCCTAATGTTAATCCAATGACGCATGCATTGAAGCACAATGGTTTTACCTTCTGACCTGGATTTCTCCTTCCAGAATGGTAGATTTGAGTCCTTCCTTAGTTGTAGCCCTTTTATATACTCAAGAATACACAAGGGTGTATACACACTTGTGTGTATATGCATCTATGTATGCTTGGGTGTATACTCACCTTTTGAGCTTTTGTGTCTTCTTGATTTGGGTATTGGACTATGTTTTATTTTGGCCGAAACCTTAATCTCATTTAGGGTTTGGTTGACTTTTAGAGCTTAGCTTTATATTTTATTTTATTTTATTCATTGCAATATATTTTGCACTAATGAAGGAAAGTGGGTGAAATAATTTTTATGGACTTATTTATTCCCCACTTTTGATTTCTTTTTATGTATTTCTTATCATTCATTACATTGCTTTTTTTTTTCTTAGTCTCCCTTTTATATTGGGATTTGAAGGGATTTTTGGATAAGGCATTTTGGAGACTTTTAAATTCTATTTATTCATTTTAGTGTGTAGAGTTTATATCCTTCTTTATTTAAATATAAATTTAATTTAGCTTGTACAAAAGGACCTTTATTAATGTATTTTCCCATTTGGGTAACATAATTTATTAAATTAATTAACCATTATTAATTGACGTACTAATAATGGTTATTTAATTTTTATGGTGGCATTATTTTAATGTTTTATTTAACCTTGTGTAACACTACATTCTGTTATAATTTTAAACTAGGGAAACTTATTTATATTTAATTAAATTAGTTAATCAAGTATTATTGTCCTAAATTCGAGACTTATATTAGGGATTCCTCCCTCATGATCTCCTTAGGATTATATATATGGGACCCTAGTGAGTGGCTTCTTCGGTCTAGTGCACCTGACATATAGAGGATGCCGGCAAGCTAGCGCATGCCTTGAATCCCCTTGCGAGGTGAGTGCATTGGTTGTTATTTTTTCTTATGTTTTGTATGAAACCTTTTAGTTAGTGTCTTTAAAAAAATAAAATTTGTTGTGGGTGTGTTTTGCCCTACTTTTGGGCATGACATTTTGGTATCAGAGTACAATTTCAACTCTAGGAACCTTAACCCATTGCATTTTCAACTTATGTCTTGTCTTTCAGTTGTGTAGGATGCCTCTAGTTACATGTAGGGGTTGTCATCATGGGCAAGGTGCTAGGGCTTCTAGTGAGGCCTCAATGGATGCTGAGAAGCTAGTAGAGGGTGTTGGTGATGAGCCAGAACCACCTCCAGGACCTCCACCGAATCCTAATCAGGATATTCTGAATGCCCTTCAGAATCTTTCTGGTATCATTATGGACAGATTGCCACTAGAAGGTCAGTAGACAGAGGCCTGAGAGAGGAGTAGGAGTCCTCCTTCTAGGAAAGTTGAGGGATAGGAAGATTTAGAGGATGAGTTAGTACACATGCCAGAACCACCACCACCACCACCACCTGAGATAGTGCATAGATCACCTTGTGATACAGGGGATCAAATCAGAGAGCTCCTATGCCTTTAGCCACCACCCTTTTTGGGATCTATAGATGGGACAGAGGCAGAGGCATGGCTTTTGAGCCTTGATTTTTGCTTTGGGTTGCATCCTTATGAGAGAAACCTAAAGGCATGTTTGGCAGTACATATGCTTAGAGGTAATGCCTTTACTTGGTGGAGACATGAGGAATATAAACATCACTTGAATTTAGACACCCTCTCATGGGAGATCTTTCTTGAGAGATTCAGAGCCCGATACATGTCAGAGAATTTTAGATAGTGTCACATAGATGAGTTCCATGACCTCCAGCAAAGAGGTATGATTGTGGCACAGTATGAGAGAAAGTTTTTTGAACTCCTTCCCTATGTGGATTATATGAAGGGTGAGAAACTTTAGGACAATCGCTTCATCAAAGAGTTGAACCATGCTATATCAGAAAGGGTACAATTGGTACCTCTAAGAGATTTGTGCTATACCATTGAGAGAGCCATGATTGCAAAGGAGATCCATAATCAGTCACAGAACTGTAATTCTACACCACAGGCTTCTAGTTTTTAGAGATCCCACTGGAAAGGGAATCAAAAGAACTCATCATGATCATTCAGAGCACCTCAGCAACAATAGCAGCAGTCTCAATAGAGTTAGAGATAGAGGCCTCCATAGGGACAACAAGGCTCTAAGCCCAAGTAGTGGAATTCATAGGATCCTCGATGAGATAAAAAATCTCAGTCACAGTATGTGCCACCAGCTAGAACTCATCAATCTTCTAGAGGTGGATTCAATGGGTCTAGTATGATAGGTGGACAATAGTAGTCCAGATCTCAAGGGATCTAGATTTAGGCTAGAGGCTCATGTTACACTTGTGGTGCTATGGGGCACATTGATAGGGATTGTCCATCAGGGTGTCGAGTAGGTAGTCAGAGGGCAGCAGCTTCAGAGCCTACGATGGGAGACATGGGAAGATCTCATCGAGTGTTTGTAATGGTTAATAACCACTAGGCTGAGCATCAAGCCATGGTTATTGAGGCTGTAGGTAGGATCAGAGGTATTAGTATTTCTATTCTGTTTGACTCAAGAGCTACCGATTCTTTCATTACTCCATTTGTAGTGGAGCATTGTGGGGTAGTGGTAGCTAGGCAGGATGTGAGTTGGGAAGTTGAGTTAGCCTTGGGTGCTAGGGTGTCAATTAGTTCCTTGGTGAGAGGATGCTAGATTCAGATTGGTGACTTGACCACCACAGTTGACCTACATATCACACCACTTAGATCCTATGATGTTGTCCTTAACATGGATTGGCTTTATGCCCTTAGCACCAAGGTGGATTGTAGGAAGAAGAGGATTGAGTGTGTAGATGATTTTGGTGTGCCTTCGATTATCTTAGGAGTTAAGAGACCTATATCTCTTCATATGGTTTCTACGATGTAGCTTAAGTGGTGCATGTGGAAAGGTTGTTAGTTATTTTCCATCACCATCAGTGATTGAGAGGAGGAGGTTGAGAAGGAGCCTTCCCTTGATGACCATCCTATCTTGCAGGAGTTTGCAGATCTATTCCCATTAGAGCTACTTGGTATGCCACAACCTAGAGCAATGGATTTTCATATTAATCTTGTGCTAGGAGTAGAGCCTGTATCTCAAGAACCATATAGGATGACTACCCATGAGCTTAATGAGCTCAAGATTTAGTTAGAAGAGCTGTTGGAGAAAGGGCACATTCATCCTAGTGTATCACCATGGGGTGCACCAGTTATCTTCATTATGAAGAAGGATGGATCTCTTAGGTTGTGTATGGAATGCTGATAGTTGAATAAGGTGACCATCAAGAATCAATTTCCACTTCCTAGGATCGATGACTTGTTTGATCAGCTTTAGGGTGCTCGAGTGTTCTCTAAGATTGACTTAAAGTTAGGGTACCATCAGTTGAGGATTATGGAGAGTGATATCCAATAGACTACATTCCACACACGCTATGACCATTATGAGTTCACAGTGGTCCCTTTTGGACTCAAAAATTCTCTAGATGTGTTCATGGATCTCATGAATGGAGTTTTCCACTCGGATAAATTTGTGGTAGTATTCTTGGATGATATTTTGATCTACTCTCAGGATGAGCATAAGCATGAGGAGCATTTGAGGTAGGTCTTGTAGTGTTTGAGGGAAAATCAATTGTTTGATAGTTTTTCAAAGTGTGCCTTCTTCAGATTTGAGGTTCATTATCTTGGTCATGTGATATCAAGAGATGCGATCGCTGTTGACCCGTCTAAGATTAGAGCGATTATGGATTGGCTAGCACCTACCAGTGTGACTAAGGTTAGGAGTTTCATGGGACTTGTAGGTTATTATAGATGTTTTATGAAGGGATTCTCTAGAGTGGTTCATCCTATCACTTCCCTCCAGAGAAAGGGGTAGAATTTTGAGTGGATCGAGAAGTGTGAGAAGGCTTTTCAAGATCTCAAGGAAGCACTCACTACCACACCTATTCTTGTAGTGCTAGATCCTTCAGCAGAGTTTTTGGTTTGCACAAATGCATCTTTGGATGGTATAGGAGTAGTCCTTATGCAAGGAGGTTGAGCTATTACCTATGAGTCTAGGAAACTCAAGACTCATGAGCTCAACTATCCTACCCATGACCTTGAGCTCACAGTAGTAGTGCACACTTTGGTGAGATGGTGACATTTTCTTTTGGGTCATATATTTCAGCTTCACTTAGTTCATCATAGCTTGTAGTATATCTTCACTCAGTTGAATCTCAATGCTAGGCAGAGGAGATGGATGAAGTTCCTTTGTGAGTATGACTTCAATGTTCACTACATCAAGGGTAAGGAGAATGTAGTTGTAGATGCCTTGAGTAGGAGACGTCATGAAATTTCATCTATTTCTTCTAGCACAAATTTGAGAGGATGCATTTTGTAGCATTTTCTTGAGGATGGATTCTATTCTGAGGTTTGTCAGATGGTTCAGTTGCATAGACCCCTTGAGGGGAAGTTCTCAGATTATAACCTAGAGTTAGATGGTCTTCTCTATCATAGAGGACATATTTATGTACCTTCTTTCAGTGGGTTGCATGATTTCATTATTCTTGAGGCTCATAGAGCTCCTTATGCAGTGCACCCCAGAGTCAAGAAGTTACATGTAGATTTGAGGAAGCTATACCATTGGCTGGGTATGAGATTGCACATTGGAGAGATTGTGGCTAGATGTTTGGAGTGCCAGAGAGTTAAGGCAGAGCACCACCATCCAAGTGGGATTCTTCAGCCACATGAGATACCTAAGTGGAAGTGGGATATTATATCCATGGACTTTGTTCTTGGTCTTCCTATGTCTTCTCATTTCCATGATGCTATTATAGTGATAGTGACTACTTTCACAACACCTGAAATGGCACAAGTATTCTTGCAGGATATCATTAGACTTCATGGCATTCCTCGTAAGATTATATTTGACAAGGATTCTCTTTTCACATCATCCTTTTGGAGGGAGTTATAGTCAGCATTGGGCACTAGGCTCAATTTTAGCACAACTTATCACCCTAAGATAGATGGTTAGATTGAGAGGGTTAATCAGGTATCAAAGGATATGGTTTGTATGTATGTGATGGATCACCAGACCAGATGGGAGGAGTACTTGCACTTGGTGGAGTTTTCCTATAATAATGGGCTTCATTCATCTTTGGGTACGCCACCTTATTAGGCATTGTATGGTAGACCTTGCAAGACTCCTTTGATTTGGGATATGATTGAGGATAGAGTGGTAGTAGGACCAAATTTAGTTAGGGAGATGGAGTAGTAGGTAGACTTGATCAGGCATCACCTTAGAGAGGCACAAGATAGACAGAAGAAGTATGCAGATGAAAAGAGGACTGATCATGTCTATATGGTTGGAGACAGAGTCTTCTTGAGAGTGAGACTACATAAGAGCCCAATCCATTTTGGAAAGGGTTCTAAGCTCACACCTTTTTTTGTTGGACCTTTCAAGATCTTAGAGAGGATAGGCCCATTTGCATATCGACTAGCTCTGCCACCTAGCCTGTCGTGTATCCACGATGTATTTCATGTTTCTGCTTTGAGGAAGTATATCTATGATGAGACTCACATTATTGATTGGGATGCTTTATAGGTGGAGTTAGAAAAATAGATAGCATTGGAGCCCATACGCATTTTGGCTCATAGGATGCTGGCCCTTCGAGGTTGAGAGCTGGACCAGGTTAGGGTCTAGTGGGATTTCTATGATGAGGTTACAGATTCATGGGAGGACATGACACAGCTGAGAGCATAGTATCCCCATCTTTTTGATGAACTCCAAGAGGAAGTTCATGCCTAGGGGGGGAGGATGTGAGGCCTCACCCCATGCCATTATTCATAGTAGTTTATTTACCATCTTATGACTCTTGTTGACACTCTATTTTATTATGTTGGACTATTTGGATAGAGACATTATATTTTGATTCTATGTGACGACCTATGATTATGTGATGATGATATAGGACTTTTACTTTCATGCTATTTATTAGGTCATGAGCATAATAATTGATAAATCTTTGATTTAAGTATGATACTTTAATGTTGCACTTATGTTAGGAAAATCTATGAGAAATGATCATGATTATTATGTTAGGTGAATTACCATGTATCATTGTATTTTTGATTTTTTATGCTTTAGATGCAATATGGAAAATGATGAGAATTACCATGAGATGGAGTTAGAAATTTATGATGTTAGGAATGTGATTTTGAGATGTATTCTATTTACATATATATGCATATGTTATTGACATTTCATGAGATACTGATATTTTTTCAAGTGTGCAGGTAAGACCATGGATATATCAGGGGAAATCAAAGATGGATAATTGTTAAAATCATGTTAAGCTAAGGTTATCTCCAAGGGGAGAAATAAAACTTGTTGTAATGTGTAATTGTTTTGATTAAGTAAAAATAGGTTTTGAAAGGACTCAAAACCTTATACAATGGGAGAAAAGATATTCAATTAAGCTTTGAAAGTTCAAAGTGCAATAGCACCAAAAAAAACCACCACAACCGAGTTCATAAATAAAAAGATAGCCAGAAAACAAAGGACAACAAAAAAGGAAATCAAGACAACAAGCTACTATCTAAACACAATTCATCAGTTCTGTAGCCTGATCGACAAGAATTTGCATGTTTGTAGTAGACAGCTTTAGATCTTCAATGTAGTTCTTGTTGTAATCCTCCATCTTCTTGAACCTAGATCTCGTGCGCTTTCTAGGTCCTTGATCCTCTTTAGTCTCTATGATCTCTTGGTTCCCTTTCCCACTATCAAGCTTGTCCACTAGGATCTTCACGTGCTCATTTGAAGCCTTAAGGATAGCAAAACTCTATTCTACAATACTCCCCACAGTCTTCTCTAGCTTTTCAATTCTCTTTTCCATAGTCTCAACTTTCTTGGTTAAACCATTACTACTATCAATTTTCTCCTCCATGGTAGTTATTCTATCATTGAAAATTGCAACACCCTTAGCTCTGGCAACAATGTTAGTGAGCTCATCAATAGTCTAACCCATAGTCTTGTCCCCCAGATTCATCCTTTTGAGTACCCTCATTTCTTTTTGTAGCTGGTGAATGTGGATCTTCATTGCAGTAATATCATTTTTGTCATAACCCCTGTTCTCCTCCTCCATGTTCTCCTTGGGACTTTCCACATTCTCCTTCTCCAATTTGACCTTATCCTTCTTGTTCCCATCTTTCTCAATCGTATTAACAGCCTGAGCAACCTCATGTAGGATATCATCATCAACCCAAACATTTTTCCCAGTTCCCACACTCTCCTCCACATCAAGGTTGATGTCCTCCGGGTTTTCCTGATTAAGCTTTTCCTAGGAAGAAGAGCCCTCATCATAAAAAATAACAACCCTCTTCATGGTTTTCTTCTCTCTTTTAGCTCTGGTGCTTTTGCTAGTAGGTTCCATTCTCTTTTTCTTTATCCCCTATTTCTTAGGACTCTCCTCCCTACTCCATTCTTCCTCTACCTCCATCTTCATTGTTGAGTGCTCCATCTTCCTTTTCTTTTTATTTTTCTTAGGACTGACCACCTGGTACTCCTTAGAATCCCCCTCATCATCTTCTATATCCTCCATGAAAGGCTCCTCAGACTCTTTTCCATCAGTATCATAGTCCTCGAGGGCTTTCCTATTGAGCCTAATTCTCTCCACCTTCTTCAACTTCAACACATCATAGATGAGGACCATTAGCCCTTCATGGAAAGCATGATCACCCTCTGGATCCCTTTTCCAGTGGAGGAGGGAGGCATTCAAAGAACTCAGCAAATAGAAAGGAAAATTAATCTTAACCCCATGCCTAAAGTGATTCAGAAGGATAAGGTGATGGTTGTAAATTTTAGTATACCGACCATCAAGGGTAATGTAGCCTATTATAACAAATACAACAAGGTGCCAGGGCCTGGAAATGAACTTAGGGTTAAAGTACAAATTGTCCACATTAACCATATGACTTCTCTCCTGCTCCGTGGGCACAAAAGCCTCCAAAGCCTTGTCTGAAATCTTCCTGTCCCTGTAGAAGTTGATGCCCTCAATCATCAGACCAGTCACTTCTGCAATCACCTCCTTAGTAACCTCCATGCTTTGTGTGCCAACTAGAACACTCCCCTTGTTCTAGGTTTTGATGAAGTTTCTAGTCACCGCAACTTTCTCCCCATTCAGTCTCTCCAAAAAAATTGCCAGACCCCTTTCTTTGACAATTTTCCATATCTCCTTGTTCTGTTTCTAGTCACTACAGTTCCCTGGCTCACACCTCCTCTTCTTGCCTCCCATGGCTATGTTAGATAACAAAAAGCCCTTGTCCAAATAAATCCCCACACTCTACAAATAAACCTTCAGCTTGTAATAAAAACTTTTAGTATTATGCGAACCCCATAAATCATACCAAAGGACCTTATTAATTGTCTCAGAATCAGGCCATCATCCTTCATGATCGTCGCACAGATTGCTGCACTCAATACTCATTAATACATTCTTCATTCAAAATGTGTTGCTTACTCATCATCCTCTCCTTACTAATTAATGATGATCCATCACAAGGGATATCCGAACCATCATTCCACTCAATTTCCACCTGGCTTTTACAAGCCACATTCACAGCCCAGTCAGCCACCAAATTGGCCTCCTTGAAAGTGTGGGTTATCATGCATTTTTCAAGAGTGCCAATAATACTTTTATCCTTACTAATAATATTAGCGATGGTCCACGAAGGGGTCATTGCATTCTTCAAACATTTAACAATACTAAGGGAGTCCCCTTCAATCCAAATTTTAGTATAGTTCTTCCTTTTGGCTAATAGAAAACTGAAAAGAGCAGCATTAGCCTCTGCCACTTGATTAGTATTGAAGCCTATAGGAGTTTCCATTTCCCCTTTGCAATTCCCAAACTCATCTCTAATAACCATACCACAACCAACAGTTCTCAGATTGCCTTTCCAGGCACCATCAAAATTGATTTTGACCCATCCATTAGGGGGACAGTCCCACCTAGCCTCTTTTCTTAGATTCCTTATGATGTATTGGACCTTCCTTCCTTCAAGCTTCCAATTCTTATAGACTTTGGTCTCCCAATCATTCTTTGAATCTTGATAGTTCTTAATCAGCCCCATATTCTCTAAGAAAGAAATCTTAGTCTTGTGAAAAATACTATCCCAATTGGACTCCTTATTCCTGAAGATTCTTTCATTCCTTTCTTTCCAAACCCCCCAACACAAAAAAGGTAGGAAGAAGTTCCAAAAAGATATAAGAAACTTATTGCTAGTCAGTGGTTTCTAGCACATAAACAGCTCCTGAATGTTTTGAGGAAACACCCACTCCATATTCATTAGCTCAATTTTTTCTCCCATATTTGTCTAGTAAAAGAACAGTGGATCATCATATGGTTGATATTCTCCTCATCTTTTTTGCAAAGACTACATCTATTAATAATAACAAAGCCTCTTTTCTTGAGATTGTCAATTGTGAGAATTTTATCTTGCAATAAGATCCAAAAGAAAACATTAATTTTAGGAGTTAAACCTTTGAGCCAAGCTTTAGCCCAACAAGGTTCAGAACTATCTTCAAAGTTCTACATGTAAAGGGAAGACATTGAGAATAGACCATTAGAAATATATCTCCAAATAATAGTATCCTCATCCTCAATAAGAACAACAACATTCATAAGGTTATTTAGGCTCCTGAGAGAAGGGTCAAACCTAGACAAGTCAATCCATTTACTCCCCCCCCAATAGTCCTCCACATGATTGCCCAAAGTCTGTTTACAAAGGTCAACCACCTTATTCTAGATAGGATCCTCCTTAAGGGGTTTATCACTCAGCCACATGTCATCCCAAAAAAGTATTTTCTTACCATTACCAACTTTCCATTTCACCCCTTTTTTTATCATGTCCTTTCTTCTTAACGCATTACCCCAAATACATGAACCACCTTGAGAAGAATTAGAATTTAAGAAATTATTGAAATCAAGGCTGTTCCTATTATATTTATTGTGCCATATAGTGCTCCATTCTCCCGAGTTCTTGAACATTCTCCATAGGAGTTTATCCATGAGAAACTCATTTATACTTCTAATAGTGCGAAGACCAAGACCCCCTTTCCTAGAAGGCTTACAAACCTTGTCCCAAGCAATGAGAGCCATCCTTTTCTTTTTCTCAACTCCGGACCAAAGAAAGTTCTTTTGAATTTCTCTATACTTTTAGAAAACTTCTTAGGTATTTTGAAAAGGCTTAAAGCATAGAGAGGAATACTTTGAAGGGTGGCTTTGAGAATGATAATCTTGCTAGCCTGGCTAAGAAGAGTACCCTTCCAACTAGCTAGACTTTTGTGAAATTTGTTAATCATTGCCCACCAAAAAGAGTCCGGGGGAGTGATGCAAAGCGATATGCCAAGATAAGACCCTAGGAGACACTCCACCTCACAACCCAATATTCTTTTTAACCTTTATTATCTTTTTTCCAGCACATTAATGAAAAATATAGAGCTCTTATTCCAATTAATACTCTGACCCGTAGCACCAACATAGTTGTCAAGGGCTTTTTTAATGATTTTACCATTTTTGATAGAGGCTTCACCCATTATAATGGAATCATCCACAAAATATTGATGCAAGAAAATCAAGTCCTTGGAGGAAGGTTGTAATCCCCTAAATTCACCTCTGTTAACCAATCTACCAATGTGTCTACCCAAACATTCTGCCAGAATAACAAAAAGAATAGGAGAAAGGGGGTCCCCCTACCGAAGACCTCTAGAAGATTTGAAAAAAGGGGTAGGAGAACCATTCACAAGGACATAAACAATGGTAGAGGAGACCAAACAGTGAGTAAGGTCTCTACGTCTTTTATTAAAACCAAAAGCCTCAAGAGTAGCCAACAAAAAATCCCAGTCAACCCTGTCATAAGCTTTGGATAGATCAAGTTTCAACAGAAAACCTTCCTTCTTTGACATAGTTAAGGAGTGTATGTTTTCATGGACCGAAATGATTGAGTCTAGAATCTGCCTTCCAGGGACAAAACCATTATGTTGTCCAGAGATAATAGAAGGTAGAAAAAGGAGAATTCTAGACGTAAGGATTTTTGAAATAATCTTATATATCAAGTTGCATAAGCTTATAGGTTTGAATTGGTCCAAGCTATCAGCCCCATATTTCTTTGGGATCAAGGCAATAAAGGTTCCATTAAGTTCCTTGAGGATCCTTCTAGCCCCAAAAAATTCTCTGACAGCATTAGAAACATCATCTTTCAGAATCCTCCAATACTTTTGAAAGAAGAAAAGAGGATAGCCATCTGGACCAGGGGCTTTATCTCCTTCAAAGGAGAACACAACCTTTTGAATCTCATCCATAGAAGGTATATCCGTTCTAGACCTATTTTGAGCATCATTCAAAATACTGGGAATACCTTCCAACAAATCTTCTTGGAATAATGTGTAATTGTTGTAAAGTAATGCATGAATGTATTTATTGATTATGTATATTTTTTATTTTATTATTTTAGTCCAGTTGGCATGCCATGTGTATTGTGTTGTAATGTGATTCTTTTGTGGTGTCAATTGACACATGTCATGTGATTGGCATGTCCGAGTGCTTTATGTGTGTGAGTGGTCTCTATTTTTAGGAGCCTTTAGTGGGAATCTCTTTCATTTTCGTATGCAATCTTTGGGTGGTCTTTTGAGTGGCTTTTAATGACCATTTAAGGTAGTGGAGGTTAAAAATAGGCTACCCCATAGTGGTATCATGTGTTGGTGGTCAAATTTTGACTATTATGATGTATTTTGGCAATTTTTTCCCTTCCAAAAGATGCTCTTTTGAAAAGTGACGAAAATTGGAATTTGCATGCCAAGCCCACTCCTCTTTTTGAATTTTGAATTTGAATTACCCCTCTTGTTTGAAAGGATTAGGGTTTGTCTTCTTAAGGAGATGGAGGGAAAATTTGTGGGTAATTGCCCACTCTCCAATTTTTGGAGACTTGAGAGATTGTGAGATTTTGCCTTGATTGTTTTTTTGGAGGACTTTGGTTGTTGCATAGAAAGGAGGAGACTAGTTGGAGAAAGCTCATCTCAACCCTCATTTCCATTAGCTTGGATTGAGGTTGGATCTTGAAAACTCTTTGTCTTAATGTTATGTACATGATTTAATTTCTTGTGTTATGTGAATGCTTAGTGTTGTAAGTAATTATTTGACATTTTGGCTTATGCATGCTTGTGGTGTCTTTCTTTCTTTGTTGCATTGTTTTCTTTGGGGTGTGCAAGGACAAACTCACCCTTGGGAGGGAAGAGAGCCTTGATGGGTGAAGGGAAAGAGTTGGGAATACTCATCTAGTGTAGAGTCCTTCCTCTAGGAGGAAGGGGATAAGGCATGGATGTATGGGCATCCATGTTGCTATCCTTGTGTATACTATTTGGGGGGCATAAGGGTGTTGATTTGGTGTAGATTATGTGAAGGGTTGATGGTTGTATCATTGGCCTTGTGAAGGCAATTTGAGCAGATTTTAAAGCCTTGTTGAATTCTGGTTTATTCTTGTATTTTGGCACTCTCCTAGTTGGGTAGATTCCACCTTCACCCCTACTATGGGTCCAAGGTGACCCATTGTGTGCATAGCCTTGGGAAAGGGAATTTGATGTTTATGTTTTATTGCTGGTTTTGTTTTGAGCATGTGTTTGATGCATGCATGTTAAACCCCTATCCATCTTTGTTTCCCCTAGCTCGGGGGTGGCCATAGAATGGCCTAGGTTGGGAGGTGAGCCTCCATGGTCTGTTTGTTTTGTGTTGCAGATTTTGAAAGACATACTTGCTGGTTTTCATGGAGTTAGATGGAGATTTGGATACTTATCTTCTAGTTGTTAATTGAGTTGTTCGGCTTTGAGCCATTTGTGATAGTTTCTTAATCAAGGCTATGTTGAAGAGCCTAGCATGTGCATGCTCGTAACAGTTAGTTGGATAATTATCCTCTTAACTCCTTGTACTAAAATGTTTATAAGAAAGATGCATAGATTTTCTTTATATTGAAGAGAGATGTTAGTATAGAAGTTTAGAGTTAGTTGGAATGAATGTAAATGTTTTGGTTCTCTACATGAAAGGAAATAAAAGAAAAGATGTCTCTATTCTATGAATTCATTTTCAAAAGTTTATATGTATATTCCTTGTTAAAGTTTGTTCAAAAGGAAAAATATTTATTTCCATTTTATGAAGAGTTCTCAAATAAAATGGATGGATATTAGTTTTGTTGCTTGACATGGATAGAATAGTTTTATCTTTAAAAAAAAAAAATGATAGAATTAAATGGAATCTATAGTTAATTTTATGAATATTATGTATATAAAAGAAAAGGAAATTAGATTAATTTAATCTAGATGAAGTGGTTAATCTTTAAGTGTTTTTGATATAAATAACACACACACACACACACACACACACACACACACACACACACACACATATATATATATATATATATATATATATATATATATATATATATATATATATCTAAATGTTATTTTATTTCTAAATATGTAGAAAGCTCTTAATTTTGTTTATTACTTTCCATAGTTCACATTATATTTATCCTGGTAATCGTATTAAGGTATATATATATATATATATATATATTTGGCTGTATATATATACATTAATACTTTTCATATTATTATTCATGCTGGAATTCATGTTAATACATATATAAATATACATTTTTCTATATATACATATATGTATTAATACTTCCCATTTTAATAAATTTGGTACCCATATTAATACATTTATATATTCTACTATATAAGTGTACTAATACGATATATATTTCTTTTAGACCGAACTTACGATAGCATTATTATTGTTGAAAAAAAAATTCATATCGAAACAAGAGTATTGTAGACCCTTGTATATAAAGTATGTTATTTTTGCGTAGGAATTAACTTTTTAAACTAGTAGCAAACCTTACTTTACAAAATGTTTAGTAAACAAACTAATTTCTCATAGCAGTGTGTAACGTGTTAACCCTAGCAGGGGCTAGGTTGGAAGACTTCATGGCGGCACTGCCGCAATAGCCTAGCCATGATAGACAATGGCCAAGCCACTATCACCAATGGCTAGCCACTTCTGTAGTGGCCTTTCCATTGTCACCGACGGTGATACCATTGAGAAGTGGCAAGACCACTACTACAGTGGCCGGGTCTGCAGATCCCCCTCCAAGTGCTCAGTGCTTTATTTTTGTTGTATATTCATTTTAATATATGTTTCATTTTATCAAAAAGATATACACTAAAGTTTTTAAACATAAATTTAATCCTTTTGCTTTATGAATGGTTCGTCTAGTATTTAGATTTGTTCTAAATTTGAATAGGATAGTTATTATATATTTCTTTTAGCTTAGATATTAATGTTGAAGCATATTTCTTTATTTTACCTTAATCTGTTAATTAAATAGAATCTATTCATGCTAAAAAGTACAAACTTAGCTCAAACTTTAAATTGAAATCTTAGCAGAGATAAGATAAATTGATGCCAAAATTGAGAACAAAATGAAATATACTTGGATTCGTAACTTTAACCATATATGTATACTCTAGTATATGTCCTCTAGATTATAAACTTCTGGCAAACATAACCCTAATGTTGATCCAGTGACACATGCATTGAAGCACAATGGTTTTACCTTCTGACCCGAATTTCTCCTTGCAGAATGGTAGATCTGAGTCCTTCCTTAGTTGTAGCCCTTTTATATACTCAAGAATACACAGAGGTGTATACACACTTGTGTGTATATGCATCTGTGTATGCTTGGGTGTATACTTTTCTTTTGAGCTTCTGTGTCTTCTTGATTTTTTTTGCCCCAACCTATAGAACCCAAGACAACACATTGGGCCATGTTTTATTTTGGCCCAAACCCTAATCTCGTTTAGGGTTTGGTTGACTTTTAGAGCTTGGCTTTATATTTTATTTTATTTATTCATTGCAATATATTCTGCACTAATGAAGGAAAGTGGGTGAAATAATTTTTATGGACTTATTTATTCCCCACTTTTGATTTCTTTTTATGTATTTCTTATCATTTATTACATTGCTTTTTTAATTTTTCTTAGTCTCCCTATTATATCAGGATTCGAAAGGATTTTTGGATAAGGCATTTTTGAGACTTTTAAATTCTATTTATTCATTTTAGTGTGTAGATTTTATATCCTTCTTTATTTAAATATAAATTTAATTTAGCTTGTACAAAAGGACCTATATTAATGTATTTTCCCATTTGGGTAACATAATTTATTAAATTAACTAACCATTATTAATTGACGTACTAATAATGGTTATTTAATTTTTATGGTGGTGTTATTTTAATGTTTTATTTAACCTCGTGTAACACTACATTCTTTTATAATTTTAAACTAGGGAAACTTATTTCTATTTAATTAAATTATTTAATCAAGTATTATTGTCCTAAATTTGAGACTTATATTCGGGATTCCTCCCTCATGATCTCCTTAGGATTATATATATGGGAACCTAATGAGTGGCTTCATCGGTCTAGTGCACCTGGCGTACAGGGGATGTTAGCAAGCCAACACATGCCTCGAATCCCCGTTGTGAGATGAGTGCACTAGTTGTTGTTTTGTTCTCATGTTTTGTATGCAACCTTGTAGTTAGTGTCTTTAAAAAAAATAAAATTGTTGTGTGTGTTTTGCCCTAGTTTTGGGCATGAAAATGTACAACTAGATTAGGGTCTAGTGCAAGAATATATTTGTAAGTCTAGGAAAAGTTCTTTTTCTTTTTCTTTACAAAGAAACTTAGTCATGTCTTCTTTCTCTTCTTCATTTAGGGATGCTGCAATAAATGTTATCCATGGTTTATTAATAGTACCAAGGTTTAATTCAAGTGTATTCTCTATAAGGAAGGGTGATTTATCTTGTGGAAAGGACATGAAAGGAAAGTCAACTTCTCCCTCTTTTGGCACCTTAGAAAGGTTTTCATTAGAAGATGTGTCCTTTTTTTAACTTTTTCTCAATCTGAAGGCACCTTAGAAAGGTTTTCACCAAGGGATGTTTTATTTTATTTTTGAGTTTTATCTTGTTTTTCACTTTTGTGACTAAGAGAGTTGACTTTTCTTCCAAAGTAGGATTGATCATTATACTTTATTTCATGCTCGTAGTCTTGGAGATCTCTTTGTCCAAAGAGAGATAACACTACTTCATCTAAATTACATTTGTCCATAGCTAGTGGTTATGCAGGAGCATCTCGGGTCCTTGGCAATCCTGTCTCACCAAAAATAATTTGGAGTTTGTCTATGTTGGTCAGTTTTTACTTTGACCAAGTTGGTCAGTTTCCTTTGGTTATTGAGTGTGGTTGGTTATCTCCTGGGTGGTTGGTTGTTTCACTGGCACTCAACATTGCCTATCTGTTGCTCGATTATCTTGCTCACCGACGGGTTTAGTTTGAGTTTTTGTTGTGGTCGACTCGTGCATTTATATTGAATTGCAGATTTAATGTTGGAATCCATCATTGGGAAGTGTGTGGTCCCAGATCTGACCATTCCTTCCGTTGATTATGGATCTGAAGGCTGACTTAGTCTGGTAACTTCTTGTATAAATTTAGTTGTTGGTTTAGAGTTTAGGTAGTCTGAGTTGATAGGAGTTGGTAGAAGATAGAAGTAGAGATTCTAACAGATCCTCACTTGTTGGAGGACTTCTGTAATTCATTTTAATATCTGGCCCTAACCGAGAAGGCCTTACAACCCGACATGTATGGTTCTATTTGATGATAATATATGAAAGATTCTGCATTCTCTCTCTCACTATTGTTGTTTGTTGCTTCTGCATGTGTTGGATAGGCTTGATCATTAGGGTGCACCATTGTTTGGCCCCTCTTGCTCCCTGTCTTGCATCAGGTGGTATCAGAGTGAGGTTAGATCTTGATCAAGGTTTGTGGATCTAGGTTTATAGGTTCCTCTTGAAGCCCTAGTTGATTGTTGTGGGGTAGTAGATTGCGATCTGACCTGCAATTGCAGAGGGTTGTCAAGATGGTTCATGGGAGGTGAGATGCAGATCTAGGATTGGTAGATATGCTAAGGTAGATTGCTACTAGGTTAGAAGCTGTTGAAATAGCCCAAAGAAGAGGCAGACATCTTGAGGATGTTAGTGATGATGAAGTTGAGGAAGAACAGGTGAATGTAGAACCTGCACCTATTATGGATCAAGGTGAAAAAATATTTTTGAAGGCTTTGAGAAGTCTGAAGTCAACACCACATTTCAATCCTCCTGAGTATGGTGGAAAGCTAGATTCTGATGAATTGGTGGATTGGATCACTGAGATGGAAAATTACTTTGAATATGAAAACATTCCTGAGGATAAGAAGGTGAATATTGCAAGCACAAAGTTGAAAAGTCATGCATCCTTATGGTGGGAACATCTGTAGCTGGATAGGAAGAGGAAATGAAAAGAAAAAATCAAGGTATGGAATAAAATGGTGAACAAATTGAAAGGAAAGTTCTTACCTTGTGATTATCAGATTAACCTAGTTCAGTGAATGCAAAGTTTGAGATAGAAAGATAGCTTGGTAAAAGAGTATACTGTGGAATTCTATAGATCAGATATCAGATTTGGACATGATGAAGATGATGTGGAAAGAATTGGTAGATACCTAAATGGTTTGAGAGTTTCCATCCAAGAGGAAATTAGTATGGTCAAGTTGGAGAACATTGAGGAGGTTTATCAATTTGCTTTGAAGGCTGAGGAGAAATTGAAAAAGAGATATGAACAAAGAAAAAGAGGTCGAGGTGGTAGATTCCCTAGAGGAAGAGGTAGATCTAATTGTGAAAATGGTAGATTAGAACTAGAAAAGACAAATCTGGACAAAGGCAAGACTGAGTGGAAAAGTGAAAGTTCATCTAGAGGTAGAGGCAGTAACTACCGAGGTGGTTATGGCAGAGGAAGTTTCTGAGGAACTTGTTACAATTTTGGAGAAGAAGGACATAGATCTTTGAATGTACACATGCAAGTAAGAAGGCCGGTAGTAGTAGAAATGCCTTGGTGCAAGAAGAGTCACTGAATGAACCTGAGAAAGAAAATAACTTGATGGTAAGGAGAGCACTATGGAATGAAGGCAAGAAGGAAGATCCGGTAAGGAAAAGTTTGTTCAAGACCAGATGTAGAGTTTTTGATAAAGTTTGGAAGGTAATCATTGATAATGGTAGCTCGGAGAATCTAGCATCTGAAGAGATGGTCACAAAATTATAGTTGGAAAGGTTGGTACATCCGAAGCCCTATCAGATTTCATGGATCAAAGATGAGCACACACTCCTGGTAAGTGAACAATGTTATGTTAATTTGAAGATTGGAAAGTACTATGATAATGTATTATGTGATATCATACCTATGGATTGTTGTCATATTTTGTTGGGTAGACCTTGGCAATATGATAGACATGCTATATATGATGGGAGATTGCATAAGTATACTATTGTGGCTGATGGAAATAAACAAATCTTGTTACCATTGATGGAAGAACTTGTTAGTAATGTTTGCACATCTATGAAAGTTTGTTTGATGGAGGGAAGAAAGTTTGTTAACTCTGTTGACACTAAAAATTTCAGGTCCTAAAGGAACAAAATGTCAGGGAAGTATAATATATATTTTCATATTTTCCTATGATAAAAAATTAAAATGGATAAAAGGCGCAAGCATTTTTTATTTTTATTTTTATTTTCATGTATTAGGTTGTAAATTGATTTATTCTAATACATATTTGTTTTGAATAAATAATAATTTTAAAAATAAAAAATAAAATAAGTTGAGCAAAAAGGGCGATGAGAGGGAGTTGAACACTCAACCTCTCAAGCCGACCTTTTTCCTACCTATCTACCCTCCTACCCCCTAACCAATTAGTCTATTTGTTTTCTTCGAGAGGATTAGGAGAAGATACTAATTTATCTTTGTTTTTATGTGCAGGTGAGAAATAAAGTGCAACCTCTTATACAGGGAGTAATTTCTTCCCAAATTAACTTTCAGATTAGGAATTTCTCTATGTATTTATTTATTTTTCCAATTTTAGGAAAAAGAATGGGGAGAGGGAGTTGAACACTCGACCTCTTGACCCATTCCTTTTCCTACCTAACTACCCGACTCTACCCCCTACTAGTTAGTCTATATTATTCCTTGAGAGTATGTGTGTAAATAAATGTATAAATTAAAGTTAATCTTACTCCTTTAAAATAAATTATTAAAATTAATATTGTTTATGAGATAAAGTTTTTAAATTGTAGGATCATTAATAATTGTTTCAATTTTAACTTGTGATTTACCCCCAAAACCCTAAAAGTTAAAAAAATGATAAAAGGGGATATATTTTGATGAATGTAAATCTATTTAGGGTTTTTGATATTAATTTTTATGTATCCATATATTTAATTTGATTTTTTTTTAACAATTAATATTTTAGGGTAAAAGGCATGTAGGTTGATTGTTTATCTTTTAGGGTTTGAATAGTAATTGATTGATTTTATTCTTTAGTTTCAAATCCCTAAAAGAAGTTTTTCACTTTGTGCTTTTATCTTAATTTTAGGGCAAAGTGGGTGTAAATAATTTTACCCCACTTTATTTGATTTTTCATTCATGAATTAGTTAATTATTATATGTACTTCATGTAATTTAATATTATTTTGCATTAGGATTGTTTTGATTTTAAGTAAATGCATTTCTCCTTTCATTAGGGTTGAATGTAAAACCTTTTTACCCTAAATGCTTTTTAATATTTCTATGTAGCATTATTATATTATGTTTGTGAATGAATTTATTTTATTTTGAAAATAAAAATAAAGTGCTAAAATATAATGTTATCTTATTTATTAATTTTAGAAACTATTTCATTATTAAAATCCTTTATAATTTAATAATTGATATGTTTGCTATTATTTTAGATTATTAATGTGGATGATATATTATGAATTTTTAAGTTTCATTTTTCACTTTATGATAAAGTATGACACATATTCATTTTCAATTAATTATTAATTAATAAATGAATAATGAATAATTTTGTATAGGCCTAATATATTATGTATGAAATGATTTCAATTTTAAATTTTTAATATTAAATGACATTAGGTGTTTTGTGTAGGAACTTAAATGTGGATTATTATGCACGGAAATACCTAAAGTGAGATAATCAAGTTGAATTTACGGGAAACATTTCCCTAAAAAACCATTATTATGGTTTATTTTGTGTACTTTGGGGGTAATTGTATAATTAGGTCCTGTGAAAGGGCACGTCCTTTCACAGGGAACCATTGGGATTTATATATATAATCATTCAATTGTAAACAAAAACATTTCCAATCAATCATGACAAAAATTGGAAAGTCTCCCAACTCACAGATTTGAATTTAATGCTCAAAATCTCATGTACGAATATCATATAAGTGTTTGTACCTTAATGTTAATATAGTTTTTTATGTTCAATCAATTTCTTGGATTACTCTGTGAACCAGGGTATCCTACTATGTTTTTCTATTTGATGCATTCATTTATGACTAATTTGTACAATTTGAATAATGGTAGCATGGTCTAAGAAGCTGTTACTATTTCCTTTCGGGCTCTTAAGTTGGGTTAAAAACCATAGGACCTATTGTATAAGTTGTTTTAAATTTTGTTTCAATAGAAGCTTTTAGGGTAATGGTCTCGCTTTACAGGAGTGAGTTATCTTAAAACCATCTTCATTTATACGTAGGATTGAATGTATTTGACTCTATTCCCAATTTGGTATTAGGCACTAGTCTATTCGTTCATTTGAAATTGTCATTTTACTGGTTTACATATCATATCAGTCATTTTCTTTACAAATCATTCAATTAGGTTTAGCATTACTTTCTAGCCTTAGTTTAGATTTCAAGCTATTTGACAATTAGGATATTAGGTTGTTTTTCCTCCAAGGATCATTAACCCCTTTGGAAGGAATTTTTGTTGTTTATGCACGTGTTTGTGCAGTTAGAAAGCATATTTGATTTAGTCCTACCAGCCTTGGCTAAATCAAGCCAGAATTGCAGAGGCACTTGGCCTCAAAATAGTCTAGCATTTTTGAGCACCAACAAACTCTTTGAAAAAGAATGATGTATATTTTGCTATGATCCCTAATAAACTAAGTAAGAAAAAAAAGGATAATGTCCCTGAGGAGATTGATAAGTTACTCACCGAGTACAGTGATATCATTTATGATAATGTACCTAATGGTTTACCATAAAAAAGAAGCATTGATCATTGTATGGATCTAATCCAGGGAGCTAGTTTACCGAATAAGGCACCTCATCGGTTGAAATCTACTGAGAATCAGGAATTGAATCGACAGATTCAAGAGTTGCTGGAGAAAGGTTTGATTAGAGAAAGTTTGAGCCCTTGTGCAGTACCTGCTATATTGGCACCGAAGAAGAATGGAGAATGGAGAATGTGTATTGCTTCTAGAGAAATCAATAAGATAATAGTGAAGTATAGATTTCCTATACCAAGAATGGATGTCGTAATGGACATTTTGATTGGAGAAAAGTATTTCACAAAGATTGATTTGAAAAGTGGGTATCATCAGATCAGAATCAGAGAAGGTGATGAATGGAAGACTGCTTTTAAGACAAAAGAAGATTTGTATGAGTTGTTGGTTTTGCCTTTTGGTTTAACTAATGCACCGAGTACTTTTATGAGGCCGATGAATGAAGTTTTGAAGAAATTCTTGGGTAAGTTTGTGATTGTATATCTTGATGATATTCTGATATTCAGTAAGACTAGTGAAGAACATTTGTTGCATGTTAGACAAGTTTTGCAGAGATTGAAAGAGGAAAAGTTGCTGATAAATCTGAAAAAGTGTTCATTCATGAAAGAGGAGATTTTTTATTTGGGATTTGTTATTGTAGCTGATGGTTTGAAGATGGATCCTGAAAAGGTTGAAGCTATTTTAAATTGGCCTACACCTATGAATGCTAGTGAGGTAAGATCATTTCATGGTTTGGCAAGTTTTTACCAAAATTTCATAAGGAATTTTAGTTCAATCTGTAATGCTATGAATGAGACTATGAGAGGAGACAAAAGAGAATTCAAGAGGACACATGGAGCTGACAAAATTTTTGAGACTCTGAAGTAGAAGGTTGCTGAATTACCTATTTTGGCATTACTTGATTTCACTAAAGTATTTCAAGTGGAATGTGATGCAAGTTGAAGTGCAATTGGAGCTGTGATGAGTCAAGAAGGTAAAACTGTTGCTTTCTTTAGTGAAAAGTTGAATGATGCTAGAAGGAAATATTTTGTGTATGATCAAGAATTCTATACTATTGTTCAAGCACTGAAGAAATGGAGACATTATTTGATATTGAGTGAATTTGTGTTGTATACCAATCATAAGGCTTTACAATATTTGGGTAGTCAGAATAAGTTGAATCAGAGACATATGAAATGGGTTGAGTATTTGCAGAGTTATGCATTTGTGATAAAGCATAAGAGTGGAGTTACTAATTGTGTTGTTGATGCATTGAGTAAAAGAAGATCTTTGATGACCTAGATGAAAATTGAAGTTCTTGGTTTTGATGAGATGAGAGATTCTTATGATTTTGACCCTGATTTTTATGAGCCATGGAGAAAGTGCAGAGCACCTATTCAAGATCGACAAGACACTAAATGGGATGAATATTTTATTCAGGAAGGTATATTGTTTAAAGGTATCCAATTGTGTATACTAAGAGGAATAATGAGAACTAATTTGATAAAGGAGAAACATAGTAGTGGTTTGGCTGGACATTTTGGTATTGATAAAACATGTAATTTCCTTAAGGAGAAGTACTATTGGCCATAGTTGTATAAAGATGTTCAGAAATTTGTCAAAAGTTGTGGAATTTGTCAAGTTGCAAAAGGAGTAAGTCAGAATAATGGATTGTATACACCGATTGCTATTCCTGAGAAAGCTTGGATTGACATCAGTACAGACTTTGTTCTTGGCTTACTGAAGACAGTAAGAGGTAATGATTCTATATTTGTTGTTGTGGATAGATTTTCAAAGATGTCACATTTTATACCTTGTAGAAAGACATCAAATGCAGTACATGTAGCAGATCTTTTCTTTAAGGAAATTTTTAGATTGCATGGATTACCGAGGAGTATTATCTCTGACCGAGACAGTAAATTTGTTGGATACTTTTGGAAAACACTTTGGAAGAAATTTTGCACTGAGTTGAAATATAGTTCTACATTTCACCCACAAACTGATGGATAGACTGAAGTTGTGAACATAAGTTTGGGAAATATTTTGAGATTTTTAGTTGGAGACACACTGAGTAATTGGGATTTTGTATTGGCACAAGAAGAGTTTTCATACAATAATTCAATGAATAGGAGTACTAGAAAGACACCATTTGATATTGTGAATGGCACACAACTGAGAGGAATATCTAATTTGAGAGACATTGGTGATGAGAATAAGAAAAGTGCTGAAGGAGTAAAAATTGCTGAGTACATGAAAACATTGCATGAAGATGTGAAGCTGAAGCTAGAAGATAGTAATAAAAAATACAAAGATAGCGCTGATAGATCAAGAAGATATAAAAATTTTGATGTTGGTAATGAAGTGATGGTTCATTTGAAGAAAGGCCAATTTCCTATTGGAACATATGGGAAGCTGAAAATGAAGAATTTTGGACCTTGCAAGATTGTGAAGAAATTTGACAGTGGAAATGCATATGAAATTGAGTTACCTGATGACATGGACATATCACCTATTTTCAACATTGCTGATTTGTATGAGTATCATGAACCTGATGAAGAAGTGACAATACCGACAAAATATCCTAAGAAGTAGAATGATGAGGTTGAACAAATTTTGAAGGAAAGAGTTGGCAAAAGTACAAGAGGAAAATAGTATATGGAATATCTGGTAAAATGGAAGAATAGACTGATGGAAGATAGTTCATGGATTTATCAATTTGATTTGGATGCATCTCAAACCAGACCTACCAAATGATTCAGAGAATGATTTCAATATAACCCCAGTTGTCTGATGCAGGAGCATCTCAGGTCCTTGGCAATCCTGTGTCACCAAAACAAATTTGGAGTTTGTCTGTGTTGCTCGGTTTCTGCTTTGACCGAGTTGGTCAGTTTCCTTTGGTTATCGAGTGTGATCGGTTATCTCCTGGGTGGTCGGTTGTTTCACTGGCACTCAACATTGCTTGTCTACTACTCAGTTATCTTTCTCACCGACGGGTTTAGTTTGAGTTTCTGTTGTGGCCAACTTGTGTATTTATATTAGATCGTAGATTTAATGTTGAAATCCATCATTGGGAAGCATGTGGTCCCAGATTTGACCATTCCTTCTGTTGATTATGGATCTGAAGGCCGACTTAGTTCGGTAGCTTCTTGTATAAATGTAGTTGTTGGTTTAGAGTTTAGGTAGTCTAAGTTGATAGGAGTTGGTAGAAGATAGAAGTAGAGATTTTGACATATCCTCGATTATTGGAGGACTTCTATAATTCAGTATAATATCTAGCCCTAACCAGGAAGGCCTTACAGCCCAACATGTATGGTTCTATTTGATGATAATATATGAAAGATTCTGCATTCTCTCTCTCACTGTTGTTTTTTGTTTCTTCCGCATGTGTTGGGTAGGCTTGGATAATTAGGGTGCACCATTGTTTGGCCCCTCTTGCTCCCTACCTTGTGTCAAGTGGTGAGTCTTGTTGGTCCTAATCAATAATTTTAGGGTGTTTGAGTGGGAGGATAGGGGATGAAAGGTTAACAATAATGATGGTAAGAAAATAATTGGTGTGAATGAGATCATTTTTTATGTATTAAAAGGGTATTTCATAGAATTCCTTTATAAGGTCTGAATCAAAAGAAGCTTCAAAATCATTAGCAAGTGAACCTTTGTCTCTAGGAAGCCCAATCCTATATTTCAAGGGTAAACATTAGCTTTTATAAGACCTTTCATACCTTCCTCTTATGTACCTAATCCAGTTTCATGTCATCCCATACTTTAAACTATGGGAGTTGCCTTTGGATACTTTACTTTTGGTATGTCAATAGATTTATCTTGTCCATCTTTGAAAAGCCATGATAGTACATCATCTTCCATATGTTCATTCTCAAGAAATTCACAATATTCAAAGATAGTATTCTTACATTTTATGGTATCCTTGTCCTTCTTAGGAAAGAGTTGTGAGGGATGACTATAGGACTTTAGGGATAAAGGAAGTTGACCAACATAAAATGCATTCTCAAATTTATATTCTCCCATGCATTGGTCAATAAATTCGGTCTTCTTATCAGATTCATGGATCTTCTCTTCAGTGTTCTTCTCTTTAGAATCAATGGATTTAGATGTAGATGCTTCCTTATTGGATGTTTTGGCAATATGCTCAATGGATATTTTGGCATTATCTTGAGGAGATGGTTTGATAAAATCATTCAACGGACAAAAGTTGGTTTTCTTTCATTTGAATATTATTCAATATTGAAAGGATTCACGATCTCTAATGATAATAAATTATCTCCCTTGATGTGGGAATTTTAGAAATTCATGTAAAGTAGAAGGTACACCTAAAATGGAATGTATCTGAGTTCTTCCAAGGAGGATATTATATGTAAATTCTAGATCAAGCACTTAGAATATGGTTTCAATTAATATAGGGCCTAATTGAGGAGGAAGTGTGATAAAGCCTTTAGATTCTCTTTCTCTGTCATCATAGGCCTTTATTATGATTCTCTTTTTAATATCAAGAAGGTCATCATGAAGTCCTAACTATCTTATTAACTTTAAGGTATAAAGGTTCGAACCAAATCCACCATCTATAAGGACCCCTTTTATTTTATGGTGATGGATAGGGGCTTCAATATGCAAGGTCTTATTGTGATATTTTTTAGGAGCACAAAAGTCCTTATCAGTGAACAAAAGGTATTTTTTTGTTGAAAGGTTCCCAATCATAGCTTGGAATTGTGATGCATTAATTTTATTAGGAACACACGACTCAAGAAGGGTTTTCTCAAGGATGTCTTTATGAATAGGTGATGTGCATAAATGCTCAAGGATTGATATCTATGTAGTAGTCTTCCCAAGTTGTCCAAGGAGATCATAAAATGAAGCAAGTATAGTGGAAGTGGATGGTGCATTAGGTGGTGTGAAATATTGAATAGTAACCCTTCCTCTACGAGTAGTGGCATTGCAATAAAAATCCTTAAGGGTGAGAGTATTCACATGGTTATTAGATTCTTCAATGAGACCACACAAGGATTCAAAGATAAAGATATCATTTTCTTCAAGGTTTCCACACAAGGAATCAAAACCCATGATGTTGTTTGTGCTATATTCATATGGAATTGTCTTTGATGACGAGGCATTTTTTTTATCATACTTAGGAAAAGGAGTGTTATATATCTTCAATTGTACATTGATGATGATGGGTTTGTCCTTCAACCTCAATCTTTCCATTGTCAATAAGGTCTTGTAAAAAATTATTTAATTTCATACACTTGTTGGTATCATGACCTTAATTGCGATGATAGCCACAATATTTATTTTCCTTATACTAGTGACATTTAGGTTGATTGTTATCATAAGGTTTAGTGATTGGAAATTCTTTGATATTTTGGTCAACAAGGTGATCAAAGATGACATCAAGAGGTTTTGTAAGTGAAGTGTATTATCGACATTGGTGATTATTTGTTTTTTTATTACTATTATTATGTCATGGGAAGAGATTTTTGGGTGGATTGTGATTTAATTATTGTTTTTGTTGAGGTTGTTATTTTTTTTTATTATTCTAATTTTGTTGATTGTTGTTGTAGTTTTGATTATTTTTATTGTTGGATGCTTGGATATTCTGGATATGCTTGGTGTCAGTCACACCATCATTAAAAAATTCATATTCTTAGTCCAAAAATTTGGTTTATCATTTGATGAGGATGTGTAATTTTTAATGGTACCTTGTTGTAAGATAGCATCCTCAATGTTCTTCCATTTCTTAATGAAGACTCAAAAGTATCCATGGAAGCCATTTTCATTTGGGATGAAATTTGAGATACTAGCTTTATTTAGAATATGTCAATCAAATGTTGTTCAATTATCTTCCATGGCATTCTATTGGAAAAGTGTCTCGACCTTTGTAGGAAATTTTCAAATGTTTCTCCATTTCTCTGCTTGAGGTTACACAAATTTCTTAGGGATATCTGACATTTGATGTTGTAGGAATATTGTGAAAAAAATTCTTTGAAATTTTGTAGAAGGTAGATATTTATCCTTGAGGGGGATTCAAAATCACTCAAGGGTGGGCACTCCAAGACTTCTAGTGAAAAGTAATTTAAAATAATTTTCTTTGTAGGAGACCTCTTGACTTGCAACATAAAATTACTTAAGGTTTTAGACCAGAAATATTTCCCCTTGTACTTATCAAATTTAGGAATTTCAAAGTCTGGGGGAAATGGTTGCATGCTGATTGATTTATCAAATGGGTAGGGACGCATTTCATCAAAAGAGAATTCCTCCTGTTGGTTCCTGAAATCACTGGATTTCCTCTTAGTGGTTTCGGGAAGCCAATTGACGAATTCAACCTTTGTCTAGGTCGGATTCCTGCACTTTAGGTTAGTAACCAGGGCAGGTGTACCCAAACAAAAATGATAAATGAAAACTGATAATCTAAGAACTCGGATCTAATATGTTTAATCTAGGATCAAAACTGATCAAACTACAACTATACTAAAGTACCAAAACTATAATGTTATAACGAAATTAGGGTTGGAAAAGATGAAAATGCTGTTAGAAATCAAGATTAGTGAATCAATTGAAAACTTCTTTTTTTTAAATGTAAGTCCTAATATAGATAATTGCTTCAAAATTGAAATGGACGGAACCTGGAAACAAATAAATAAAAATCACATAAATATCAACATGAACTGAAGTAAAGATCAGTGCCTATAACATTGGGCAATAGAGTCTTGATAATCAAGTTGTGCCCGGAGACAGTAAAAACCCTAGTAATCATTATAGACAACTTTGTTGAATTTAACTCCAATGCTTATAGACCAACCAACTACAGTTTGGAAGAGTTTAACTAAAAACATATCCCGGGAGACCAACAGTTTCATCACATATAATAATTACTAAAATTTAAACGATCACATTAAAGGAACTTAATAAAAAATTCATCCAATACAACATAATTCATCAAAAAAAAATTGCTTTTCAATATTAAAGATTTTAAACTTATCTCTCCTCCAGTAATGTGATAATAATGTTCAAAATTCGTTCATCGGTTCACCAGGTTCACCCAAAAAATTTACTCCATCATGTATTCCTTTATAAACATTTTGTTCTCAAAATTGTCTTCTAAAGAGTTCCCCCTCTTTGTTTACAAATGAATAAATATATAGATCCCAATAGTTTCCTATGAAAGGACATCCCGTTTCACAAAACCTAATCTCAGCAACTAACCTAAAAATTTGTATAATAAACTATTACAATGATTTATTCGGGAAAGTCTCATATAAATTTGTCTTTGTTCTTCTTTAGGCACTCCGTGCATTAATAATTTATCTATTAATTTCCTGCACCCAAAAAACAATCAACATTAGTTTATAATAAAAATATTATATAATGTGTTAATAATATTACTTGAGATTCTATAAGTAAAATAAAATTTATCCCACAAAAATCATGAAACATTCACACAAAAAACACTATTCTCATGTTTATACTTTATTATCATTATTATTATTTTATTTTTTGTAAAAAATAAAACATATTACATTCTTTTATAATAACATTAGTTTTAAAACAAAATCCATTTACTTAAGGGCTAAATTAATAATCTCACAAAATAATTCCCTTAAGAAAATTAAAACTAAAGGAAATTTAGTAATTATTAAAATGTACATAATTAGGGCATAGAAATTTTTACATTCCTAAACAACCCTAATGTACATTAAATAATAAATTTACTCATAAAAGTAAATAACAAACCCTAAACCTAAAATTTAAAAAAAAAGCACAAAGAAATTACTTTTTAGGGATCAGTAGGTAAAATTTATAATCAAATTTATATTCAATACTAAAGGGAAATAAAAGAAAAAACTATTACCATAAACATGAGAAACTACATATAGGGAAATAATTTATCATTATTCTACCCTAACATAGAAAATTGAATCTATAAAACTTGTACAATTAAAGATTAATAATAATAAAATTACTTCACCCTAAAAGTATTTTCATATTAGCTATAGGTGAAAATGCGAAAATGAAAAGAGGTTAGGTCATTTGATAAATAAATTAATTAAATAACAAACTAACCAAATCATATAACTTAAAATAATTAATTTAAATATTGAAGTTCCCCCTAACATATAATATTAATTTTAATAATTTATTTTTAAAGAAATACAATTATTTTATATTTATATATTTATTCCTACACATACTCTCGAAGAATAAAATAGAGCAATTGGTTATGGGGTAGGAGGGTAGGTAGGTAGGAAAAAAGGACGGGTCAAGAGGTCGAGTGTTCAACTCCCTCTCCCCATTCTTTTTCCTAAAAATTAGAAAATATATAAATACAAAATAACATAATAATCACATTATTAAATTATAGAAATAATTTGAGAAGAGGTAACTCCCTGTGTGAAAAAGTTGTTTTGATCTCTCACCTGCACATACAATTAAAATAAGTAAATACTTCTCACCATCCTTTTGGCCTCATTTTATATATATATTTTTTATTTTTTCAAAATTATCAATATCAAACAACAAAATGCATAAACTGAAACATTTACAATCTAATAAATTTATAAAAATGAAAATAAAATTTCATACTTCCCTGACGTTTCATATATATTTAGGCATGAATTTTTAGGTGCCAACAGTGGCTCCAATTGGGGACGTGTGTCCATACCTGGGCACAGCAAGAATCCAGACTTCTCTGGAGGAAGTAGACCACTTGAACATAATGTTAATAAAAATTATTTGAAATCACTTATATGAATCTGATGGTTAGATTGAAAATGAAAATAACATAACAGAAAAATATTAATCTCAGCAATGATTCTTTATTAAAATATTTGATAATAATATGTTTCTCATTTTTAAAATCTTCTCGATAAAACATCTTATACCGATCCGGATGGCATTAGGCTTAGGGTTCGAAGATATTTTACCATTTGGAAAATAGACCATGTATCAAAAATATTTCTTGCACTCGTTACTCTTTGTAAATAGTATCAATATGTAAAATATTATATTGTAAATTATAATACAAAAGATTATGTTAGGTTAAATTGAGTGAGAAAATACTTCCTGACATAAAAAATAATTTATCTCATACCACCATTTTTTATTTTTTATGGCTGCTCCAGCTGGTGACTCCTTACGCATGCTTGTTTTCGAACCATTCTCCAATTCAGACAAAATCAAATGATAAACTTTGATTATATATTCTGTTTCCTTGGTTTAAGCAACCAACGCCATTGTCTTTTCAAGATCTTTAAACAACGTGATCTCCTTTATGACAATCAATAAAAGCTATTGATCTTCACATAGGAAGCTTGAGTAACTACCAATGATAAGAATTCTCCCAAGATTTCATTCTGGCAAATATTCTCTGTATTTTATTACAAACAGCTGGGTCTTCCAAAAGTGTTGATGTGAATCGAACTTCCAATATACTTAGGCTCTCAAAATGATTCTGTATTGCTTCAGCAAACTGTAAGTACCATGGTCTATTTTATATTTTTTTAACCTGTAATTAATAAATCTGAGCCGTTTTTAAAAAAATTCTGGGCGTTTTTGAGGCTGCCGGCGTCTCCAAAATATGAAAAAACATAAAGAAATCCTTCCTCGTTCATAGCAAAAGGTCTGGGAACCTTTTTAAATGTTTAAACAATCGTTTCAAACCCAAAAACAAGTCTAAATTTCTGCTCAAATATTAAAAACGTGAACAGAAAATTTGTTTTATTTCTTTCTAATTGTTTCATCAGCCAGCTGGGTATCTTGTTTAGCATTTCCTTGATGTATTTTAGCTTTCAATATCTCAACTAGGCCGATGTGCATCTTGATCTAGTGCATTTTCTCCATTTTATTTAGATGACAGCATCATCTCCTGTATGATATGCTCAATAGAACTTACTAAGTCACTCTGATGAAGCTCTGCAGCTTGCACAGAATGCTATTGCAGAACATTAGCATTAGCATTGAGAGGACTAAATTGAACGGATGTGTTTGATTGAACAGCAGATGAAGCAGCTTGCGGATGATTTGAACCCAGTGGCATTATTTTAGGGAAAGATGAAACAGAACTCGCATGTGACTGCTGCAAATAATTCAATGGAACCTCAACAGTGCTCGCAAAAGAACTTGTGATAGTGGTCAAGAGACTACCCTGCCTGGAGTTTGTTGAGTTTGGGTGAGGAAACCCTGCACTCCGTTCACTGCCAGGAGTACCCAGCGCACTATTTTCTTGTTGCCATGCTGTCTAGTTTTGAACCTCAATAGTCCGACGAGGAAAGCTATTCAAGCTTTCAATAGGCCCGGTTCTATTTTCACGGCTAAAATCAATTAGATCCTTCATACTGTTAACTACCTCTGATATCTGAAGGCATTGAACATATCTTTTTGTATACCTCAAATCATTCACTAAGGGTACTTCCAATGCTTTAGCAAGTTGACGAGCGGTTGCCACAAACATGATTTAAGATCAGGAAACTGCTGTATAGTTTGAGACTAATGTACAACCTTCTTATGATTACCATCATGTTGCTTATAATATGTATCGCTGTGCAATTGACCTTCATGCTACACCCAAGATTCAAGGGCATCTTGGTGTGTAGGGCCATTAAATTTTGGCACACTTATTTCAAATTGTGTTCCTTTTGCTGAATACTGCGCATTGTTTCTGATATACATATGTTGCGCAATATCTTTGCTTTGATCTTGGTGATATTATTCATCATTAACGGAGGTAATATCATCTCTTTGATGTTTGGGCATACCACTCAGGTACCCATTTGTGTTCCTCAAATAACCACATGTATTGTCCGACTGCAAGCTACGAATGGCTAAGTAGCTGATAAACACTATTGTTTTAGCAATTAAAAATTAAATTAAAAATAAAACACGAAGATCATTGAAATTTCAAATAATTCAATAAAAATAAAAAACTGTCTTGTCAAGGAGAAATAATCCCCTGGCTGCAAGCTTGGCTCTAAGGTTTCCCACATAGGGGTCTGCCACCTTTCTTCTTTTGTCATTGCAATCTGTTCTTTAACAGTTTCAAGAAGCTGAGATGGGTCGACCAGTCCAGAATCCATGGAAGCCATTGCTTCAAAGTGCTTGACAGACCTTATCTTTTCCCTTTTTTGAATGAAGGCCACCGAACTTTTAGTTTGGGGTTTCGCAGCTTATAACTGCTATCTATTTTAAGAAGATGAGACTCTTTTGCATATTGTGATGCACCAGCATTAGTGGAACCAAAATTGTTCCATCTTCAAATGCTATAGGCTTCTTCAGAAGAATACTGCATCCATCTAAAACCATTCTCTCTCCCCACATGCTAGCAAATCGGTATTCTCTTGCTCAATACTTGATTGACACTCACTTCCATCATGCCTCTGTGCACAGTATTGTAGAGGATACTACACGATATGCTGGGAACATTTCCACATGGTGTGGATAAATATTTGGTGTGTGTAGGGAGAGACGGCTAGGCGTGAACTTGAATTAAACCTCTACCCATTTATTCAGCAATGGAGGTCTTTCAAAAAGTGCAATGACTCTGAGAGGACGCTTGCATTTTCCTTCTTAAGCATGCATGCTAAAAGCATAACGAATTTTGGGCACACCTTTGTCTTCTCTGAGTTTAGCTTTCCCCTCCTCAATATATCTTCATGACTTACATATGCCAACTGATAAGGTTTAGCAACATTTTCAATGAAACAAAGGTGAAAAAACTTTAAGTTTAAATTTTAAAATTCAACTCACAAATTTTAACAAATATTTATAATGAGTAAAGGAAACCTAAAACTATCACTTCCAATCAAAATATTAATTTTCTTAATACTTTGATTTCGAAGGAAAAATATCCATAGCGATAATGAAAATTTCTGTCATTTATCCATTTTGAAAGAATGACAAGGAAAATATACTTTCCTTTACAGGTATACAATTGTTCTTTATATTATCATGCTAAAAATATAATACATATGTTCATAAAAAATGTTTTTAGATCTTATGCATCGACGGATATCAACAAAATTTTAACCATTAAAATCATACAAGCCCTAGATGTACACAAAATTAATTATTCACATATATACTTCAAATATTTTAAGGGCCTTGTATTAATTAATTTAGAAAATTTCATTTAAAGAAGATTCAATTATTTCAATAAATTAAATTTGATATTCGATAAACTTTGCACAAGATATAGTCATTTGCATAAATAAAAAAAATAGAGTATATAAAAAATATATACAGACAATATATACAGATTAATGCAAAATAAAAAGAAAAATCACTACCTACATTTTCCCAAAATAAATAAACAAATAAAAATAACACAAAATACTTACCATCTTACCTCTGTCAAAAATTCTATTTTGGTTAATTGATAAGGCGAGATTTATGAGGCGGAATTTGTGTAACAATTTGAAAACCCCCCATTCAATTTTTAAATAAGCCTTATTAAGAAGATTTTTCACTTTCAAAAATTCTAAAAATATATCAAACCATAGGGGATTTTTGTGAATACTTTGTTGAAATGATTTTTTGTTCTCATTATAAAACTTATTCAAAGAATGTAAACCATTAATAGATGCATTTTCTTCAAATAAATTTGAAAATATAAGGAATTTGTGCATACCTTCTTGAGCACTTACCTCTAGGCCCTCAGGCACTAGGTTTCCACCCTGTGAGTCATCAGGTGTTCTACTACTTTTGACCTTCGAATGCACAATCTCCTGCTCCTCTAACACTTCGTCATATAAATGGTTTGAGTAAAAACTCAACTCTTTCCCTGTCATGCCAACACAATAGTGCAGGTAATCATACTCACAAACATTTTCTTCTACTTCATCTGTCTGCGAAGTGATTTCTTCTTCAGCCGTGTCATCGGAAGGTATGCATTGTCCCCCTTCCATGCTGCAATCAAAGGATTCTTTATACAACAAATCATTTTCACTCTCATAATACCCATGTAAGAACCAACGTTCAAGTTCATTCCATGAAGAGATGCACCGATTAGGCAGTAAATCAAATCCCATTCTTGCATAACCATATAATGTCATGACAAAAAGCCTCATCACAATATCTTCTGCATTTATTTGATATTCATTTATGAATGCATAAAATATACTCAAATGACCAAGTTGTGATTCACTACATATTCCATGATACTGGGGCAAAAGTTGTGCGAGTTCAGCAAGGGCACCCTTAGTGGGAACACACTGAAATCTTCTTAAATCTAGTGCCCCCCATGGAACAAATGGTTCTTTGTGATACATGTTACTTGAAAATTTGTACTATACGGAGTCACCACCCTTTATAAAAAGGAGATGAAATAAAACAAACTAAATTCTTACCTCCCAGCAGAGTCGCTTCTTAAAACTTACATAGAGTCACCACCTCAACTGTTTTGAGGAAATTATACACACTAAGATCGCTTTTTATGACTTCAAACACGACCAAAGCCTCTGAAACTGTCAAGTACTGATAATCGTCCCCAGCAGAGTCGCCAATTTGTTGGTTCCTGAAATCACTGGATTTCCTCTTAGTGGTTTCGGGAAGCCAATTGACGAATTCAACCTTTGTCTAGGTCGGATTCCTGCACTTTAGGTTAGTAACCAGGGCGGGTGTACCCAAACAAAAATGATAAATGAAAACTGATAATCTAAGAACTCGGATCTAATATGTTTAATCTAGGATCAAAACTGATCAAACTACAACTATACTAAAGTACCAAAACTATAATGTTATAACGAAATTAGGGTTAGAAAAGATGAAAATGCTGTTAGAAATCAAGATTAGTGAATCAATTGAAAACTTCTTTTTTTTAAATGTAAGTCCTAATATAGATAATTGCTTCAAAATTGAAATGGACGGAACCTGGAAACAAATAAATAAAAATCACATAAATATCAACATGAACTGAAGTAAAGATCAGTGCCTATAACATTGGGCAATAGAGTCTTGATAATCAAGTTGTGCCCGGAGACAGTAAAAACCCTAGTAATCATTATAGACAACTTTGTTGAATTTAACTCCAATGCTTATAGACCAACCAACTGCAGTTTGGAAGAGTTTAACTAAAAACATATCCCGGGAGACCAACAGTTTCATCACATATAATAATTACTAAAATTTAAACGATCACATTAAAGGAACTTAATAAAAAATTCATCCAATACAACATAATTCATCAAAAAAAAATTGCTTTTCAATATTAAAGATTTTAAACTTATCTCTCCTCCAGTAATGTGATAATAATGTTCAAAATTCATTCATCGGTTCACCAGGTTCACCCAAAAAATTTACTCCATCATGTATTCCTTTATAAACATTTTGTTCTCAAAATTGTCTTCTAAAGAGTTCCCCCTCTTTGTTTACAAATGAATAAATATATAGATCCCAATAGTTTCCTATGAAAGGACATCCCGTTTCACAAAACCTAATCTCAGCAACTAACCTAAAAATTTGTATAATAAACTATTACAATGATTTATTCGGGAAAGTCTCATATAAATTTGTCTTTGTTCTTCTTTAGGCACTCCGTGCATTAATAATTTATCTATTAATTTCCTGCACCCAAAAAACAATCAACATTAGTTTATAATAAAAATATTATATAATGTGTTAATAATATTACTTGAGATTCTAAAAGTAAAATAAAATTTATCCCACAAAAATCATGAAACATTCACACAAAAAACACTATTCTCATGTTTATACTTTATTATCATTATTATTATTTTATTTTTTGTAAAAAATAAAACATATTACATTCTTTTATAATAACATTAGTTTTAAAACAAAATCCATTTACTTAAGGGCTAAATTAATAATCTCACAAAATAATTCCCTTAAGAAAATTAAAACTAAAGGAAATTTAGTAATTATTAAAATGTACATAATTAGGGCATAGAAATTTTTACATTCCTAAACAACCCTAATGTACATTAAATAATAAATTTACTCATAAAAGTAAATAACAAACCCTAGACCTGAAATTTAAAAAAAAAGCACAAAGAAATTACTTTTTAGGGATCAGTAGGTAAAATTTATAATCAAATTTATATTCAATACTAAAGGGAAATAAAAGAAAAAACTATTACCATAAACATGAGAAACTACATATAGGGAAATAATTTATCATTATTCTACCCTAACATAGAAAATTGAATCTATAAAACTTGTACAATTAAAGATTAATAATAATAAAATTACTTCACCCTAAAAGTATTTTCATATTAGCTATAGGTGAAAATGCGAAAATGAAAAGAGGTTAGGTCATTTGATAAATAAATTAATTAAATAACAAACTAACCAAATCATATAACTTAAAATAATTAATTTAAATATTGAAGTTCCCCCTAACATATAATATTAATTTTAATAATTTATTTTTAAAGAAATACAATTATTTTATATTTATATATTTATTCCTACACATACTCTCGAAGAATAAAATAGAGCAATTGGTTATGGGGTAGGAGGGTAGGTAGGTAGGAAAAAAGGACGGGTCAAGAGGTCGAGTGTTCAACTCCCTCTCCCCATTCTTTTTCCTAAAAATTAGAAAATATATAAATACAAAATAACATAATAATCACATTATTAAATTATAGAAATAATTTGGGAAGAGGTAACTCCCTGTGTGAAAAAGTTGTTTTGATCTCTCACCTGCACATACAATTAAAATAAGTAAATACTTCTCACCATCCTTTTGGCCTCATTTTATATATATATTTTTTATTTTTTCAAAATTATCAATATCAAACAACAAAATGCATAAACTGAAACATTTACAATCTAATAAATTTATAAAAATGAAAATAAAATTCCATACTTCCCTGACGTTTCATATATATTTAGGCATGAATTTTTAGGTGCCAACACCTCCTTCCCCCCATTTTGCATGTTATAAATAAGGATCTTAATCTCATTAACCTTGTTGGTTCCTAAATGAACAGATTGGAAATCCTATGAGCTTGACTAACTCAATGCTTGGAATAATTTCCAAATGACTTGGCCAATGAACGAGAATGATATATTATGATCATCATCCCTTACTCTTTAGGCTCTGTAGGACCAAGGTGGGTGTACCTATTCATTCACCTAATCTATTGGTTGAAGGATCTTAATAGAAGATACAATTGTATTATAGCTTATGGTTGATATATCAAGATGGGCTTAAGGGAAATCAAATTGTGTACTTCATAGTTTATAAATAACTAGCTTATCCTTCTATTTCTAAATTTTTATTTACAATTACTAAATTTCCTTACTAATCAATGAACTTATTTGTTAATTACTTAGATGAAAGAATCAAGAATTCTTTATAAAATGATTTCTTGTATAAAATGAAAATTATTCCTACTTTATTATTGTGATCCTTTTGACAGAGACTTCAATTAAAGATGATAGACAAATGGATTTATTCAATTGGGAAATATAGATAGTTCTTCCTTAACCCTATGTACAACTTATGAGACATAAAATATCTTTTAAAATATTCCTATAAACTTCCTTTTACTTTTAATACTTATTATTACTTTGTCACACCATAATTAGTCTTATCAAATTTAACCCAAGCTTAATGAGACCAATAAGAGAGAAATAATAGTGCCTATTATTCTTGATGATCAAATTGTAGCATAACATAAATATCTTCCACACAGAAATTCCGAAAACAACTTTACCTTTTGGAGATATAATCACAAAGGATTGATTAACTCAAAATGATCAGATCCAAAACTCCAAATTAGAAAAAATACCAATTTATATTAATTCTTCAAAAAGCCTTCTGTACAATAAACCACTTGTAGAAAGTGTAGTGGAAAATAAAATATTTACATTGTTGATTGATGATGTTATTAAACATGAATTCTTCTCTCTCTTTACATTTTACACCACACATATGTTGGCATAACTAATGTAGTGATGATAAGTAAATTTAGATGCTATAATGATACATATTTGATTGCATGATGATCAAATTATTAAGTTGTCATTGATGTCAAGTATTGAATTAGTGTTTCTAGTGCGATCTCCAAATATAAGTTTGAATATCAAGGTGTTGCGGTAAGTATCAGTTATAGCAATTCTTTAGGAAGACTTAGAGGCTATTTTGAATGCCATATGCATGACCGCTACTGTTTATATCGACTAGTAAGGTTTTTATGATTGGATAAAGTTTGAGTAGTGCAATGGCTAGAACAATCAATGACAGATGATAGGTGATTTGTTTTGTTTGTCAAATCATTTATGCATTGTGAGATGCAATCAACGGTGAAGGATGATCATAGTATTTAAAAAATATGGTTGCAATCACAACTCATCTGGATGACCAGAGAGAAGGGTATGTGATAGGTGAGAAGAGTCAGAGTTATTATTTGGAAGAAGTGTTTGTGTTCTTGAGTGATAGTTCATGAATCTTTGGTCCGTGATTGGTGCAGTGGTTGCTATGAATTTGATTGAGCTAGTCATGATTTGGTGACATGTCTACATGATTGGAGGTGATGATTTGAAATCACATTGTTTGATGCTATCATGTGGAGGTGATTCTTGTTGAAGTCATCATTGACCTCAAAATGTGTTTGACCCCATGTCACAAAATTCTATGTAAATCTATGTATAGGCCGACATGGTCTTATAATTTTTTTTTGTACATCAGATTTTGTTTTATGCAATGTTTGGTTTGAGCGAGATATTTGGAAATTAAATATATTTCATATTTAGGGATTGATTAATAAGGTGGACTTATTATATATTGGATAGAGTTGAAAGTTCAATGTGTTGATCATATGTTGGAAAAGAGAAGGTTGCAATCAAGCCAGTGCAAAGATAAGTGTGGTAAGAAGGAATAGTGTGCTTCAGTGGACCTGATCAAGAAAAGGTTGTACTATTTTACAAATCATTCTCTCGATTATTCCCTAATAGTTACAAAATTCAAATCTATTAACAAGGTGGATCCCAACATGTCCCTATTATAAATCCTCTAACAAGGTGACACATTAGCTTGTGTTTGAAGTCCTATAACAAGGCTACTCTTAACAAGGTAAAGGACCTAAAAGGCTTGAGGTAAATCCCTTAACTAGGTAGCACCTAATAGGGCTGTTGTAAACTCCTAATAGGGGTAAGGTCCTCATAGGGCATACTTTAGAAGAGTATATCATTTGGGTACTAATTCCTGTTACCATAACTGATAGTAATGTTGAAGATTTATTATGTGGTGATGATGATGAATACTGACCAAGATTAGAGGAATAAAAGATAGTAGAAAGGTTAGATCAGTTATTATCTTGTCATTGATGTCAAGCAATTGATTTCTATTTTATATTATATTAAAATATCATTCAATATATGATATAAGTTGAATAAGTTAAGAAGATGAAGAAATGAGATGTTGTGAAGTTGAAGAACTTAATTGAAAAATTGATACAAATTAGAAAATGACAAGGTTATGATGATATAATTATTTACTACCTAACATATAATTATGCTAAGTTGGTAAAGCATGCTAATGAAGAATTATCAAGTGGGTAAGAAAAATAGTTTTAGCTACCCAACAGGAAAAGTCGCTCGATAAAGGTAAAAAGTAAAAGGAAGTATGTTTCAGTAAAGGAAAAGGAACTCAAGGCATAGAGAGAAGTTAACTAAAATTTAGGATGAGCCACCAAGCAAGGAATACTAATTAAATAAAGATTGGAATGACATTTAATGATTAGCTATGATGAGATGGATCATCATGATGACAAGGAAAGTCAATTACAAATATCTATGGATAGGAAAATTCAAGGTAAAGATATACGACTTAGATCTAAACGGTTAAAGAAGAAGGAAAAAGTTTCAAGAAAAGTTCAAGTTCATAGGTGAAAAGAAAATGTGTTACTGAGATCTAGATTCAAGGTATAATGAATTGGATGGTTAATATTGATCAAAGAAAAATGTAATAGAGAAGATTGAGAAGAAAAAATTTTCTATATAAAGGATGGATTTGTATGAACAAATGTATGGAAAATTGAAGATTTAAAGAGTCATTGAATGAAGTAGTGGAGAAGGAACAAAGAGATTCTGAGTGGGAAAGCAAGATTTGATGAAGTGTTGAAGCCAATGGAAAGTGAAGAATTGAAGTGAAGATAAAAGAGTGCACAAAGGATCTAGTTATGCAAAGATAGTTGCAAATTTACAGGTCAAGTCATTTACTATTTCTTACTAGCATTTATAATAGAGAAATCTCTTAACAAAGTGGACTTAATAGTCTTATTGTAAAATCTTTGAAAAGTGTAACATTCAAAAGAGTGTTTGAATCCCTTTAACTAGGCCACTCCTAATAAGGTGAAGATCCTAATAGATCTGAGGTAAATCCCTTGACCAGGTCACACCTAGAAGTGTGTATTGTAATCTTTAAATGGATTAGCTCTTAACCGGGCATACTTCAGAAGAGTATTTTCTTAGTGGGTGACAATTCCCACAATGGTTTTTCCCAAAGATGGATTTCCACGTTAAATACTAGTGTTACATCTGATGCATGAATTGTGTGAATGATTTATTGATTGTTAAAGTTTATTTACTATTGTCGGTAAATAGTATAGTGTGTTTAACCGAGCTATCACTGAGTTAATTAGAGAAAATATTTTTAGGTATTTGAAATCAAGGATGACTAATTCACCCCCCCTCTCTATAATCCAACAATTGGTATCAGAGCTAAGTACTCTAGAGATAAAATTTTTAAATACTTGAGTAAAAGATCCGGAGATGTATAAGAGAGAAGTACATAAGATGAACAAGGAAAGTTTATCAACATGGAAAAGTAGGATGAGATTGTATCTATCTGGGATTGGAGAATATGTATTGAATCTTTTGGATAATGAATATACTATGCTACCTTCCAGACCTATGAAAATTTATTAGATGAGAGAAAAGAAGGAACATAACTCGGTTATGATTGAGATTGCTTCTTCCCTAACCGATTCTGAATTCAATGATGTTAAGGACTGTGTTAACTCAAGAGAGATGTGGGATAGACTTGCACTTATATATGGAGGAGATCAAAATGTAAAAAAGGATAAGGTTGATAGTCTCAAAGGAAAGTATTATGAAATGAGAATGAAGGATGAAGAGAACATCACTCAATATAGTAGCAAAATCAAGAAATTTGTAAGTTCCATTTGAGGTATTGATGGATCATTGACTAATGAAGAAGTGGTAAGTAAAATTATGAGAACTCTTTCTTCTATGTATGCTATTAGAGTATCTTCTATTCAAGAATTGAGATCTATACTAAATAATGTTGTTACTCTTGAAGCCCTAATCGATAAGTTGACTACATTTGAGCTAAGTAATTATGATAATAGTCTACTGACCATTGAAATTGCATTCAAGTCATCTCTAAGAATTGCAACATAAAGAAAAGACAAAGAGATTCATAGTAGTTCATATGGAAATGATTATGATAGTATTCTAAATGAAGAAAAATAACAAGAAGAGTTAGAGGCACTGTTGGCTAAGAGACTACCGAGAGGTAAAGGAAAGTACATAGGTAAATTACCTCTAAAATTTTATAACTACAATAAGATTGGTCACATTGTATCAAGATGTCCTAAAAAATGACAGGAATGATAAGAATGAAAAAAGGGACAACCAACACTGAATATTTAGAGATTACAAGGAAAAAGGTAAGAAGTCTTGTTACCTAGCCGAGGAAGGTGTAAGTGATGATGAATCTAATGATACTGAAGAATGATACAAATTTTTTTATGTTGTTGTAAAGGAAGAATCAGATGAAGAAAAGAATGGAGATGAAACAAAACTTGTTTCTCATATTAGTAAAGTTGACCCATGGATTATTTATAGTGGATGTTCACATCATATGACTGGTGATATTGATAAATTTGATAACCTAGAAGAGTATTATGGAGGATTTTTTAGATTTGACAATGATGCTCCATGCTCTATGAAAGGTAAAGGATCCATTGTATTGAATGAGAAGATGAAATTTAATGATGCATATTGGGTTAAATGACTGAACTATAATGTTTTGAGTGTTGCACAAATGAACAATACAGGCCACCAACTAAAATTTTAGAATAGAAAGGTGAAAATTTATGGTGCTGATGGAGATATAATTGGAACTCGTGAACAATCAAAAGGTAATTTATTTTATCTTGATACTACTACAAAGAATTACTTATTTGTTAAGATTGAAGATGTATGGCTATGGAATAAGAGACCCTGTCATGTAAATTTTGACAATATGATTAAGGTGAGAAAAAATAATAGAGTCAGAGGTCTAACAAAATTAAGTAAGCCTGATAAAGTAATGTGTAAAGAATGTCAGATTGGTAATATGACTATATCAAGTTTCTCAAGTAAATCTTACTCTACCAATGGTATTTTGGAATTAGTTCACACTGACCTTTGTGGTCCTATGAGAGTACAAATCTATTATGGAGATCGATATTTCATTTTGTTTGTTGATGATTATTCAAGAATGATGTCTATTATGTTTCTAAAAGTGAAGTTTGATGCATTCCAAATGTTCAAGTCGTATAAATCTAGAGTTGAAAAGGAAATAATAAAACAACTAAAATGTTTAAGATCAGATAGAGGAGGTGAATTTATCTCTAATGAATTTACTATCTTCTAAAATGAAAATGGAATCAAAAGACAAGTATCTACACTGAGGACTCCACAAAAAAATGGTATAGACGAGAGAAGGAATAGATCTATAGTGGATTGTGCTAGAACACTATTGATTGACAAAGAAGTTACACAAACATTCTGGAGAGAATCCGTAAGCACTTTTGTCTACATACTCAACTGAGTATAGTTGAATAAAGGATAAAAAAAGACCCCCTATGAAATTTGGTATGGTCACACACTGAATGAAAGTTACTTTAATATTTTTGGAAGTAGGTGTTACATACTGAAAGATGCTAGAAATGAAAATTTTGACTCAAAAGGAGATGAAGTTATATTCCTTGGTTATTCATCAAAGAGAAAAGCCTATAAATGTTTGATCAAGGCTACTAAAAAAATTGTTGAAAGTGAAAATGTGAGGATTGATGAATTTGTAGAAAGGAATGAAGAAGATAGAAAAAAGGAACCTGAGGATTACAAAAGATTTATTTATGTACATGAAGGTATTTCAGTTGATGCAACCGAGATGCAACAAGAAGGAACTGATGAGAAAAATGAGCCTCCACCGAGAGATGAAAATAATGATGAATGGTCTACCGAGCTTATATTAGAAAAATATGTGAGAAGACATGACTCATCGAGAAAGATCATTGGAGACAAGAATGCATGAGTCATGAAAAGAAGTAAGTTGAAAGATGACACATGTTTGATTTATGAATTTTAGCCAAGATTACTGAAGGATGCACTAGGAAATGAAGATTGGATTAATGCAATGAAAGAGGAAATTGATCAGATTGAAAAGAACAACACTTGGTCACTGGTACTGAGACCTAAGGATAAGAATGTGATAGGAACAGAGTGGATTTTCAGGAATAAACTCAATGAGAAAGGAGATGTGATTAGAAACAAATCAAGATTATCCTGCAAAGGGTATGCACAAGAAGAAAGTATTGACTATGGTGAAATTTTTTCCCCTATTACTAGATTAGGTGTAAAGATATTAGTTGCATATGCTTCTTATAAAGGATTTAAAGTCTATCATATGGATGTTAAGTCTGCATTTTTAAGTGGAGTTCTTGAAGAAGAGGTGTACATTGAACAACATGAAGGATTTGTTCAGAATTCTAATAAGGATATGGTGTGCAAGCTACACAAAGCACTCTATGAACTATAGAAAGCACCCCAATAATGGTATGAAAGATTACACTCTTATTTAGTTAAGATTATATTTCAAAGGACAAGTGATAACAACAACTTATACTTGAAATGTGATAGTACTGATAAAATTTTGATTGCTGAGGTATTTGTTGATGACATTATATTTGGAGGAAATGAGATAATGTCTAAATCATTTTCTGAGGAAATGAGAAAGGAATTTGAGATGTCTATGAGTGGAGAGATTAAATTCTTTATTGGACTCCAAATTCAAGAAGTAAAGGATAGGATCTACATAACTCAATCTAAGTATATCAAGGAGATCCTAAAGAAATTCAATATGGAAGAATCTAAACTGGTTGGAATACCAATGGCTACTGGTTGTAAATTGTCAAAGGAAGATGACACAAAGGAAGTAAATGAAACACTTTACTGATCCATGATTAGTAAACTACAATATGTTGTACACAATAGGCTTGATATTTCACATTCATTAGGTATTGTTGCAATATTTTCTGAAAACCCAAAGGAGACACATATGTCTGCAATAAGAAGGATATTTAGATATCTGAAAGGGACTATAGATTTCAGTCTATTATACACAAAAGGAGGAGAATTTGATCTCAAGGTATATATTGATGTTGACTGGGCTAGAAATATTGATGCTAGAAAAAACACTACTGACATAGCTTTCTTTTTAGGAGAAAGATTAGTGACATGGTTAAGTAAGACACAATGATGTATTTTACAATCTACTATTGAAGTTGAGTATGTTGCTACAACTATGAATTATTCTAATATTGTGTGGATCAAACACTTACTTGAAGGCATGTAAGAAGATATTACTGATTCAATTATAATTAATTGCGATAATACCAATGCTATTAATATATCAAATAATTTAGTGATGCATTTAAAGACAAAGCATATATCTATTATCACTACTTAAGAGAGAGAGTACAAGATAAACATTTGATATTGGAGTATATGAATTCTAAATAAAAGATAGCTGATATATTTACCAAACCACTATTGGAGGATGATTTTGAGTATCTCTGAGGTAAGTTAGGGGTTCTTACCCTATCCAATATTCACTAAGGCATGATGCATGATGCATGATGCATCAATTCAAGTATTTATCAGAATATCTCTTTTGTGAGTTGATTCTAGTTTCCACTCTTTAGGTGAAGGCTAAAGCTGTGAAAAGATGTTTATGACTGCAATGAGAAATCTATAATTGAGGTGTAAGTTATTGTCTAATAAATTTTTTCATAAGTTTACATGTCTTTGACATTGTTGTCAAAGAGGGAGAATAAGTCAATTGATTAGAAAGGGACATAAATGAAATTCCTTAGTAAGGGAGAATAATGTAGATGGAGAATATCATGAAGATTAGTTGTCAAAGAGGAATAGTAAAGAAGATCTACTGATAGAAAAGAGGAATAGTGAAAGAGGGAGAATATAAACATAGAAGATAAAGCTCAAAGGGAGTATAAGAATGACATTTAAGTGTTAACATCATCAATTGAAAACTAAAGATTATTAGTGTGTTGCCATCAATGCCAAAGAGGGAGATTGTTACCATAACTGATAGTAATGTTGAAGATTGATTATTTGGTGATGATGATGAAAACTGACCAAGATCAGAGGAATACAAGATAGTAGAAATGTTAGATCAGTTATTGTATTTTTATTTATGTCAAGAAATTGATTTTTGGTTTATATTATGTTTCCATATTATTCAATATATGATATAACTTGCATAAGTTAAGGAGATGAAGAAATGAGATGTTGTGAAGTTGAAGAACTTAATTGGGAAACTGATACAGATTAGACAATGGTAAGGTGATGATGATATAATTTTTTACTACCTAACATATGATTATGCTAAGTCGGTAAAGCATGGTAATGAAGAATTCCCAAGTTGGTAAGCAAAATATTTTTGGATACTAAGCAGGAAAAGTCACTAGGTAAAGGTAAAAGGAAGTATGTTTCGGTAAAGACAGAGGAACTCAAGGCACTGAGTAGGAAATTTTTAGGCACTAAGTGAAGTTAACTGAAATTTAGGATGATCCACTGAGTAAGGAATAATAATTAAATAAGGATTGGAATGACATATAATGATTAGCCATAATGAGCTAGATGATCACGGTGACAAGGAAAGTTAGTTACAAAGATCTATGACTTACATCTAAATAGTTAAAGAAGGAACGAGTTTCAAGAAAAGTTCAAGTTCAAAGGTGAAAAGAAAATGTGTTACCAAGATCCAGATTCAAGGTATAATGAATTAGACGTTTAAGATTGATCAATATAGAAAAATGTAATAGAGGAGATTAAGAGGAAAAAATTATCTATATGAAGGATGGATTTGTATGAACAAATGGCTGGAAAATTGAAGAGTTGAAGAGTCATCAAATGAAGCAGTGAAGAAAGAACAAAGAGATTCTGAGTGGGAAAGCATGATCTGATGAAGTGTTGAAACCAGTGGAAAGTGTAGAATTTAAGTGAAGATAGAAGAGCGCACAAAGGATCTAGTTAGGAAAAGATAGTCATGAATTTACATGTCAATTCATTTATTGTTGCTTACTAGAATTTGTAATAGATAAATCTCTTAACAGAGTGGACTTAACAGTCTTATTGTAAAATCCTTGAAAAAGGTAACATTCAAAAGAGTGTTTGAAGCCCTTTAGCTAGACCACTCCTAAAATGATGAAGATCCTAACAGATCTGAGATAAATCCCTTGACTAGGTCACACCTAATAGTGTGTATTATAATCTTTAATCGGATTGGATCTTAATTAGGGGTACTTCAAAAGAGTATTTTCTTAGTGGGTGACAATTCCCACAGTGTTTTTTTCCAAAGCTAGATTTCCACATTAAATACTGGTGTTACATGTGATGCATGAATTATGTGAATGATTTATTGATTGTTAAAGTTTATTTACTATTGTTAGTAAATAGTAAACTGTATTTAACCGACCAGTCACCGAGTTAATTAGAGAAAATATTTTTAGGTATTTGGAATCAGGGATTACTGATTCACCCCTCCTCTCCATAATCCAACAATTCCACCATGGTTTTTTCCTGACTTGGGTTTCCACAAGATAAAATCTTTGTGTTGAATTTTGTGGATGTGTTTAAGTGTATGAAGGCTTTATTTGATGTTATTAAGTTATTGTTGATAATGTTTGGTTTACGTTTATGAAATTGGTTTAATTGATAAATTAATGATTCACCCCTCCCCTCTTAGTAACCTAGTTTGGATCTAATAACATATATATGTGGTTGAATATTTTTCACACACCTTTAGGGTGAAAAGACACCACCCTATTAAACTTTTTAAAAAAGAAAATTAATCAACTAATTAAATAATAACTACCTATCTTTCAGATTTTGGTTTGGTAGGCAACCCAAAACACCTTGTGAAAAGCTAATATTTTAACTAGAGATTTTAGTGCTTATATATTTCCTTCTTTTCTATTTAATTATTCCTTATGTTTTGAAAATATTTCATTTTTGTCACATGCTGGATTTGGACATAAATGTAAGTTATCTTCAGGAGCATTTTGTTGAGATATTTGGTCTTCCTTAACTATGCCATCATATATTAATATTTTATTTTCTTCAATCGTTTCATTATATAGTGTTTTTTAAAAAATTTAGGTTATTTTCAAATACGCCTTCTCCTTCTTCTTCAAATAATGAATTAGAAAATATAGAGAATTCATGCATACCTCTGTGAAATTTTTTCTCTAGTCCCTCAGGTGTTCAATCACATAAGAGATCATCTCCAAGTATATCACAATGCACATAACACAAGATATGTTTACGGGGAAACCTTGGCCAAAGGAAAACCCCGGTGGGAATTAGCACCCACGAATAATTGTACTAGTCTTATGAACCTGTTAATGTTCTTTTTCCCTGTTAGGAGTAGTCATTACAATAATAATTACAATGACTCTATTAGGAGTCTTTATAGAAAAACCCCTGTTAGGGGTGGATGGCTCACTGCCATAGCTCACTGCTCAATGAAGAAGGCTACAACCTCCCGGTTATCAGATACACACTATATCTACAAGGGTGAACTGCTGCTTTGACAATGTTGTCTGATCAGTTCCTTTTGTGCCTATTACTCTAACTTCTTTTAGAGCTTTATCTCATACTAATTGAACTCGCATACTTCTACTCTTCTTATATCTTCCACACTCTCTCTACTTAAATAAAAAAGTGCATGTCACATATATACATGTTGAATGGGCACAACCAAAACTAACTACTGTGTTGGCCTGAAACCTAACACATACAAGGGTAAGTACACAAAGATGGGGGACCAAAAAGGGGGTATAAGATGCCACTTTTTTCCTAAAATCAAAAAACTTTGAACTTCAACAAGAAATTGAAGATAGTTAGACTCAAAATTTTAAGATGCGACAAAAAAAGAGTTGTAATACTCTAAATCTAGTTCCTAAACTACTAACTTATATTGAAAATGGTGTAGATTAAGGCCCTCAAAAAGGGGGAGCACAAAAGTGGTCTTATTTTTTGTCCAAAAACATAACATAGCGTTTGGTTTGCTCCCCCTAAATTGTTAACTTTACTTTTGAATTTTTTTAATCGCTCCAGTGAGAAGTTAGCTAACACCATGTAGTTTATCCTGGATTTTTTGGTAATTTTTTGATGAACATATAATTTTTGATGAATTTACGAAGTGCACACATCCTAAAAACATGAAATTTCTGTGTGCTCCCCCTTGAAATCATTTAAAACTAATCGAAATTAAATTTTCTTTTTTTTTTAAGTGTGTAGAATGGAGTCTAGTTTCTAAAAAATGTAACTTGTTGTAAAATTCAATGAACAAGCCAAAATCTATGCCCAAAATACTGCATGTTGGTTTTTTACAAAAAAGGACATACACACAAAAGAAACTAGAGTTGAAAAACTTAACATAATCAGAATTCAAAATAAATTATATGCTTAGATAGCTAACAGAGAGATCTGCAATATCACATCATTTGATTTTTACATTCTTGAGCTACGAGTAAACCTGACAAGGAGCACACAAAAAAAGATGTCATTTTTTTGTATGTCTACTGGAAAACACATCTCAGACCTATTTCAATCATCCAAGCCTTTGGGTTGGATCTCCAAGGAAAATCCAAGCCTTAGGATTGGTAAATTCAGATGCTTTACAAAGGGCACATGCCCTATAGGGTGTGCACACTATTTAAGTCTATGACTTTCATAGCACATGCATGCAATGAAAGTCATAGATTTACATAGTGCGCATGCCCTATAGGGCGTGTGCCCTATGTAAGACATAGATTTATATAGTGAGAGAGAGAGAGAGAGGGTAATTTATACAAATATAACATTTAAGTATAAGTTTGATTTAACTTATACTTTAAGTTATATTTGTATAAATTATAAAATATAATGCTTCCAGGATGTTTGGGATAGGTTCCAACTTCATAGGAGTTAAGCTATAGATTCTAGATTCAAAAAATTCCAGACTTAGCCAAATTTTAGGATTCAGCAAGCCTTCAGCAGGGTTACCTCCAACAATCCATCATGGATTTCTAAGGTCAAACTGAAGCTGGCAAAAGGATTCCCAAAGGGTTTTAAACTCATTTTATCACAAATCACTTGGTTTTGACCCCATCTCTATGATAGACTTAGCTTAGCTCTCACCCAAATCTCTCTCTCTCTCTCTCTCTCATCTTCTCTCTCTCTCTCTCTCTCTCTCTCTCTCTCTCTCTCTCTCTCTCTCCCTTATCTACTCTCTCTCTTTCATTACCCTCTCTCTCTCTCTCTCTCTCTCTCTCTTCTCTCTCTCTCTCTCTCTCTCTCTCTCTCTCCATCTCTCTCCTCTCTCTCTCTCTCTCTCTCTCTCTCTCTCTCTCTCTCTCTCTCTCTATCACTGTCTCTGTCTCTGTCTCTGTCTCTATCTCTGTCTCTATCTCTATCTCTATCTCTGTCTGTCTCTATCTCTGTCTCTGTCTCTATCTTTCTGTCTCTGTCTCTGTCTCTCTGTCTCTCTATCTCTGTCTCTTCTCTATCTCTGTCTCTCTGTCTTTGTCTATCTCTGTCTCTGTCTCTATCTCTGTCTCTATCTCTGTCTCTCTTTGTCTTTGTCTCTGTCTCTCTTTGTCTTTGTCTCTGTCTTTGTCTATTTGTCTCTCTCTATCTCTATTTCTATCTCTGTCTCTATCTCTGTCTCTTTCTCTGTCTCTGTCTCTGTCTCTATCTCTGTCTCTATCTCTGTCTCTGTCTCTATCTCTCTTTGTCTCTCTATGTTTGTCTCTTTGTCTCTCTGTCTCTCTGTCTCTCTGTCTCTCTGTCTCTGTCTCTATCTCTGTCTCTGTCTCTGTCTCTGTCTCTGTCTCTATCTGTCTGTCTTTCTGTCTGTCTGTCTCTCTCTCTCTCTGTGTGTCTCTATCTCTGTCTCTGTCTCTGTCTGTCTGTCTATCTATCTCTCTGTCTCTGTCTCTGTCTCTGTCTCTGTCTCTGTCTCTATCTCTGTCTCTGTCTCTGTCTCTGTCTCTGTCTCTGTCTCTGTCTCTCTCTGTCTCTGTCTCTATCTTTGTCTCTGTCTTTGTCTCTCTCTGTCTCTATCTCTGTGTCTCTATCTCTCTATCTCTGTCTCTCTATCTCTGTCTCTTTGTCTCTCTATCTGTCTATCTATCTCTTTCTCTGTCTCTATCTCTGTCC